>OZ020277.1:1237568-1279831 GCA_963971205.1 Aethes cnicana
ATGAAGAATGGCAATATGGCAATAGGGATGACGACAGGGTGAAGAAATCCAAATTCTAATTAGTCCGTCAGTCAGGTAATAAAAAAATATTAGACACGTATTTTTTGTTTTATCAAATTAATAAAGAATGACTAAGTTAAAACGCATTAAATTTGCGTCACGCGACATTTCAACACAATATATCTCCGTATAAGTTTGATTACGTGAAAAAAAGAAAAAATACGTGTCCAATACTTTTCAATAATCTTCCTGATAGACTACCAGTGGCGGAGCGTCCATACATTCGGATTCCTCTCGGGTTTACCTACAGAAAATATTCTAGCACTACCAAAACGCATCTCAATAATAACCCTTTATACTTCTAACGCAACGCACTAACAAAACGCTACGTAACATTTATTCAACCTATAACTACTTCACATAATTACGCACACTATCTAACGCGCGCGAAGAACTTCGTGGTGCATAGGAAGCAAACCTAGTTGTCCTCGCGCACACACGCTTGAAACAAACGCTAATGCGCATTGAAATCATGCGCGTTTGCTAAAATCACCTGAGCTATAACCCGGGTTGCCGTAGACCACTGATCGTTTAATTTTGACAATTATTGCAGCGTATTACGGTTCTTTTTTAAATGACACGATTTGACATTATTCAAACAGTAGCTACGTTCCGAATTGCGCTCAAGACGCTGACAACACCTTGCATCCTTTTTCCTCTTGAAAGTCGACTCTTAAGAGGAAAAAGGCCCGGCTTATATAGTGCTTTTCTCAAAAA
Organism: Aethes cnicana; assembly: GCA_963971205.1. NCBI lineage: Eukaryota > Metazoa > Arthropoda > Insecta > Lepidoptera > Tortricidae > Aethes > Aethes cnicana. The sequence continues at coordinate 1,238,346 of OZ020277.1, forward strand.
TGAAAAAAACCTTGATATTAGGTATTCATAATACAGCATTGACACGCACGCAAAGGTAGTCAAGTACTTACAACAAATCCAATGGAACGCCAGTCTTATTTCGTATTCACCGATATTTGACTTTAACAGACACACTAACACGGCAAGTTAAAAACTCGCATGTAGATTTCTCGTTTTTTATAAAAATTAAGACCTTTTATTAATTTTTAAACCAAACTAGTAAACTATTTTCATGAAATAGCTAAATAAATCTGATACAAGACAAGAACACCCGCTCTTTATGGATCGTTCTTTTTTTTAATTCCGTTCTGAAATACATTGCGCTGTTTCAGACACGGATAAAAACGTTTGGTTTCGCGTCAATTGACAGATACAGAACATGCAGACTTGGCTGTTTGGGAATTCCTTCGCGTATTTATCAGTTTAAAAAAAAAGTACCTGTACGACAATGAAATTTCATACAACATTCCCTGCGCTTATACCTGCCGCGGAAGTAAATTCATACAAATTTCCGGGGCATGCAGTTGAGTTTTTTTTATAATTTTTGACTGTTGTCAATGACGCACTTTGCGGTCTGACAGAAAGCAGACAATGACGAGTTTCCCCGCCATTTTTGAGAAAATAACTATTTCTATAAAACGCACCTGTTTAAAGTTCGTCGGTACTGTAGAGTTAGTATAGCTCTCGCTATACGAACTCTTTAGGTTTGTAGTTTTGTAAAACGTTCTAGAACTACTGATCATTTGAATATTAAAAAAAGAAAGCCATTCTGGAACGTCTAGTAGTAGTCTGAAGCTCGTTGTAGCAACGTGCGCTTGTAAACTTAGGCCCCACTATAAAACCAATATAAGCAAATATAAGTAATTAATATAATTCTTCTTTTCATTTAACTTCAAGGAGTACCTCTAGCACTACCATCTGACGATCTCCCAGTTTCTTGTCACATGGTGGCGGTGGCGTATGCGTTGTTTGCCATTTCGTATAGTAAAATTAAATCGGTTTCTTATTTTATTTTCTTACTACAGAGATCGTGACAGAGAAAGGACTAAAGAAAGAGAAAAGGGGCAAAAGGACAGAGAAGTAGACAAGGAGAAACAGCGGGAACGAGAGAAGAAAGGATTGCCACCAATCAAGAAGGAGAATTTAAGTGGTAAGTCAACTTTTCCAACTAATAAAAACTAACTAACTAACTAACTACGCTGGCTCAGCGACCCAAAATGGATCTTGGCCTCCGAAACGAGCTCTCGCCACTGTGTCCAATACTTTTCCAACTAATACCGTGTCATTTTTTTGTATACTACAGTTTACCGGCAAAAATATATTGAAAACTGTCTTGCAAATCTGTACTAATAATAAGTCTGTAGAAGAAGTCGCGAATGTAACTTGAAAATTAAAAGAAACTACCAAGTCGAGGGGACTATATACAAACATTATCAACCCTTTTTTTTATTGAAATTCTAATTAGTTCGTCAGTCAGGTAATAAGAAAATATTAGACACGTATTTTTTGTTTTATCAAATTAACAAAGAATGACCAAGTTAAAACGCATTAAAGGAGGAGAGTGGGGGCTATCGACGTCACCGTTAGGTATAAATCGTACCTAACCGTGACGTCACGCGACATTTCAACTCAATATATCTCCGTATAAGTTTGATTATGTGAAAAAAGAAAAAATACGTGACCAATACTTTTCAATAATCTTCCTGATAGATTAAGGAAAAAAAGTTGTCGTCATCCCTATTCTACACGGACAAAATCGTGGGCAGAAGCTAGTAGTTGCATAAGACCTCGACACGGATCTTGAGCGGCGAGCGGATTTTTGCGCATGTTTACGACTGAAGGGCCGATAAGCGTGCGCGCATGGCACAGCGCCCGCTGCGTCCGTGAGACCGTCTATGAGACCTTATTTTCGACTCCTGCGCATCGAAAGCCACCGTTCAAGTTCCGTGCCGATGCCTGTACTCTAGCTTTAAATGCATTGATCTATTATAAGTAAGGATTCACAATCAGCCGGGGAAAAATGGCCACGTCAAAACGGTTTGGCCTTCGATATAAAGATGCGTTATTAGCATATTGGAACGTATTTTCTAATTTCAGTTTGCTCCATATATTTTGACATATTCTGTTAGGCACTGCTGTTCGTCCATATGTTATTACTTATAATAGGCCAATGTTTAAATGTAATTCACGTTTCTAATTCCCAGTGTGCAGTACCACGCTATGGGTGGGCCATCTATCGAAGCTGGCGACTCAAGAGGAGCTGTCCGATTTGTTCGGCGCGATCGGCGGCGTGGTGTCCATCGACGTGGTGGCGCCGCGCGGCTGCGCCTTCGTGGTGATGGAGCGCCGTCGCGACGCACACAAGGCGCACAGTACGCTCAACAAGCACAAGCTCCACTCTAAGGAGATCACGGTGTGTATTTTTTTCTATTTATTTGGGTATACAAATAGTCATAGCACGACACAACTTAGAAGGCGCGCGGATTAAGCAATAACAGACTCTGCGTCGTGCCGTGGTGGCCTAGTGGTTCGACCTACCGCCTCTCATGCAGAGGGTCGGGGGTTCGATTCCGGCTCGCACCTCTAAGTTTACTTATGTGCGAAATTAAATTTGAATTTACCACTTAGCTTTTCGGTGAAGGAAAACATCGTGAGGAAACCTGCACGCATCTGCGAAGTAATTTAAAGATGTGTGTGTAGTCCCCAATCCGCATTGGGCCCGCGTGGGGACTATAGCCCAAACCCTCTCGTGATGAGAGGAGGCCGGTGCCCAGCAGTGGGACGCAGGCTGTAGTGGTGGTGCCGGTGGTAACGTCACATATATCTTAATTTCCAGGTCGCCTGGGCGCCCGGGAAAGGCGTGAAAGGTCGCGAATGGAAGGACTACTGGGAGGCCGAGCTGGGAGTGTCGTACCTGCCCTGGGCCGCGCTGCACGCGCGCTGGGCGCTCGGGGCGCTGTCCCTGGATGCCTTGGAGGATGGCGGCGCCGTGGACGAAGACACGCTGCCACCCTGGCTGCCGCCGAGGGTAACTTTAACTCCTAACCATAGACTGGTAACCCGAAGTCGCCGCATTATGGGTGCATAGGGTATTATAGATTGTCTGGGAGAGATCGCTCTATTAGCGATAAGACCGCCTGCTGTATACCTAACAACATGTTTTCCTGATCTTTTTGTTCTGTCCTTTTTTTCTCTTCAATAAAGAGTATTTGTATTGTATACACCATTCAAGGAAAAATCGACTAGCTTCTGGCTGTGACTTCGCCCGCGTTACAGAATAAGTAATAGTACTAACGTACAGAAGGCCGACTGCTAACAAAAAACCGGTTTTGTTGCACCGTACGCTACCAAATTGGCCATCTCTTTCTATCACATGCAGCGCGCTCTTTCGGAGGCCACGCCCTAGCGCTAGGGCTGGCGCACTCGAGAACATAGGTTGGGTAGAATAGTGTTATTAACAAAATATTTATTTAAGTTAAGTTAGTTATTTTTATTATTATTAAAAACACTCGTCTACTCAGATGCTACAACGTAATTTACTATTAAGTTATCACATACTTTATCTGTCAATTTATGAATCTGCTAAATTCAAAATTAAGACAGACCGTCACACAACTACATTATCATAATATTACTAGCCGTTGTCCGCGACTTCGTCCCAAGTACATAGAATTTGCGTACCCGATGATACTATACTATACATACATTAGTATTTGTTATATTTCTTTTAGAAAAATTAAAAATTTGGGTTCAAGACATGAACTATCTCCATACCAAATTTCATCATTTACTCTTTATTATAAATCATTACTTTACAGTTGTTGTTACTACAACCATCTGCTATACAATATTTTTTTGTCATAATTCAAATTTCATAGCACATTTGACTCTTGCGTCGCGATGTACATTAAGAGTTTACGCGCGCGCGTGCATTCGCTAGCAGTGCGCGGCAACCACTAATCATGACGCCACGGTGCGAAGCCGGCGGGTACTTGTATCGAGCGCGAACTAATCAAAGAGTGCGCCGCGCCTGGCGCCGGCTAGATTCAGGCGGGTGATTCTGTGGCCATACTGTATGTATAGTTAATTAAATAAAAAAATAAAAACCGCCTTCAAAGTCCGACAGACTGCGATGTCAATGTCAAGTTCACTATATGATTATCATTTCTTTGGGTCGGTTCACTTGACACCGACTTCGCAGTCTGTCGGAGTTTGAAGGCAGTTTTTATTTTTTTATTTAAAAATTTATTTCGGCTACAGTTTCCAAACATTACTATAGAAGTACATAAGTAACTCTGAAGTCCTCGAAAATGACACCTAAATCATCTACGTGCTAGCAAATTTCGAGGAGTTCCCTCATTTTCTCATGGATCCCATCATCAAAACTGAACCAAATTAATATGGGACCAACTTGGAAGTACCACCTTTCGAACAAAAAAAGAATCATCGAAATCGGTTCACGTTTACTATTTATTTTTAGTGAGTTTTTTGAAGTCGGTTAAAAAACATAGCTAAATGACCTCGTATGTGTAGTAGGAACCTGTCTGTATACGAAAGTTGACGTTCCATATTTGAATTTTCGTCGAATCTATGCATATAAAACTCAAAGGTGACTGACATAGTGATCTATCAACGCACAGCCGAAACCACTGGACGGATCGGGCTGAAATTTGGCGTGCAGGTAGATGTTATGACGTAGCATTCCGCTAATTTTCTTTTTCACCTATAATAGTATTAAATATTCTATGTCTGTAGAGATCTTCTACTATCTAAAGTCCCGCGCCTTCACATTTCAAAACGCTTCAATGTATTTAAAAAGCACCACCAACACTCTCAACACATGTGTGCGAGCTGAGACAGCCATCAACTATGCGTTGAGAGTGTTGGTGGTGTTTTTTAAATAATAATAAATAAAATGAAGCGTTTTGAAATGTGAAGGCGCGGGACTTTAGATAGTAGAAGATCTCTAGTGTAGTAACATTAAAGCCTTGCGAGCCTTAAGTGGCAGTGGGCGGGGCACATTGCTCGCAGGACTGATGGCCGATGGGGCCGGGAAGTTCTCGAGTGGCGCCCGCGAACCGGGAGACGAGCTGTCGGTAGGCCTCCAACAAGATGGAGCGACGCCCTCGTGAAGGTCGCGGGAAACCGGTGGAAGCAAGTAGCACAGGACCGGTCTGAGTGGCGAGCCTTGGGGGAGGCCTATGTCCAGCAGTGGACGTCTTTCGGCTGAAATGATGATGATGATGAGTGTAGTAACATCGGCGCTTGTTGCAGATCCTTCCCAAGTCAATGCTAGACGGCATGAGTCTCATGGGCATGCCGGGCGCGGCGCCGTTGCCCACCATGCCCGCTGCGCTGCCTTCGTTGCCGCTGCCGCCGCCCGGGTACGTAGCCAACCAGCCTATTTATGTCCCACTGCTGGGCACAGGACTGATTTATTTTATTTATTTACAGGTTTATTCATTACATTTGTCAACAATATATTTTAATTGTAATTACATTTGTCGAATATCAATACGAAAAATAGAGAATACAAAGGACCATGGGCAACTTTGTATGGAGCCTGGTTCTGAAACCAACAGAGCTGAAACTTAAGTCATTAAATAGGTCTTTAAATCTACTTTATTTCATTATATGGGCACAAAGCCGAATTCCATTGCAGAACTGAGATATTTATATTTCAGTCAGAGTAAATAAGATCTATTAAAAAACAGGTTCTCTTTGAGATAGAGATAGGTACTTAAGAATAGATACCTAGGTAGAAGAGGTTTTAAATGACTCGAAATAATATTATTATTGGTAAAACACGATATTCAACAAGAAATGACACCGAACGAATAATTAATGGAACGGTCAATATCCCTACCTTCATTTTTTAAATGCTAAATACCTACCCTCCAGAATATGAATATTCTCCGAATGCATTTATCGTAGCTCGTACTCACCGTGACTAAAATATAAATATCTCAGTTCTGCAATGGAATTCGGCTTTGTGCCCATATAATGAAATAAAGTAGATTTTAAGACCTATTTATTGACATAACTCTCAATGCGGTTGGTTTCAGGCCCATTTTGACGCATGGTCCTTTCACATTATGATTTCATTAAAACAATTTACATTATATCACTTAATTTTCGGTCAAATACAAGACTACATAATAAATTATAATAAAACTAGCTTCTGCCCGCGACTTTGCCCGCGTGGAATTCGGTTCTCGCGTTCCCGCGGGAACTATGCGTTTTTTCGGAATAAAGCCTATGTCCTTTCCCGGGTCTATCTCCATGTCAAATTTCATCTCAATTGGTCCAGCGGTTAAAGCGTGTAGAAGTAACAGACAGACGGACAGAGTAACTTTCGCATTACGTTTTACTTCACAGTAATGCATGCACTATTTTTGACTACCGAAAGTTCTCGAATGGCGTCCGCGAACTGTCGGTAGGCTTCCAACATAATGATCTCGTGAAGGTCGCGGGAATACGTTGGAAGCGAATAGCACAGGACCGGTCTTAGTGGCGAGCCTTTGCGGAGGCATATGTCCAGCAGTGGACGTCTTTCGGCGGAATAATAATAAATATCAAATTCACATATTGACCTAGCCCCAAACTAAGCAAAGCTTGTACTATGGGTGCTAGACAACGATATAAATACTTATATAGAGAAATACATACATACATAAATACTAAACATCCATGACTCGAGTACAAACATTCGTGTTCATCACACAAAGTTTGCCCCGAGCGGGATTCGAACCTGCGAACATCGGAACAGAAGGCAGGGTCACTACCAACTGGACCAATCCTGAAATGGCGATTAAATGATGATAATGCTCAGTGGTCTCCGTCAATCCGCGCTAAATGGCGAATGCCTGCCGGCCTCGGCATACCAACGCCACCAGCGCCCCTAGCGGATTTTACACACGCTGTAACACAAGGAAAATGGACGCGTAATTACTACTACAGCCTATTTGCGTCCCACTGCTGGGCACAGGCCTCCTCTAATCACGAGAGGGTTTGGGCTGTAGTCCCCACGCGGGCCCAGTGCGGATTGGGGACTTGACACACATCTTTGAATTACTCCGCAGATGCGTGCAGGTTTCCTCACGATGTTTTCCTTCACCTAAAAGCGCAGAGGTTAACTCAAATTGAATTTCACACATAAGTAAACTTAGAGGCGCGAGCCGGAATCGAACCCCCGATCCTCTGCATAGGCGGCAGAGGCGGTAGGTCGAACCACTTGGCCACCACGCTTAAATAACATATTTTACATCACCCTTGGCCGTAAAGTGGGATTTTCTGCCCGCTACGCGGAGAGAAAATCTCACTTCTTGGCCAAGGCAAGACGTAAAACTTTTGAAAAACCACGGGCGGTAATTCGTAAAGCCCCAGATCGCATATTTATGGCCCTCATCTTCGGTTCGGGCCACAGAAACCTGAGATCTGGGACATTTACGAATTCACCACCCTAGGTCTGTAATGTACTATAATAATGTTTCGTTGCAGAATGACGCCCGGTATCCCGCCGGGAATACCGCCCGGGATGCCGCCCGGTATACGACCGCCCAGCTTACCAACAGGCGTGCCAGGTAACTTACTAAGGTCGAATAACTTCAACGCTCGGATTGGCCTCTAACTCGAGTTATGTTTATACAATCAAACCTGACTTATGAGGCTAACTCGAAGTTAGCGGCTTTGTGGAAGTAGGCCTAAATATGGACTATCTAGTAACACGTAACATAAATAGTAATGTGATATCGCAACTGTGTTTTTCTGCAATACCCTAAACGTAAAAAGAACGATGTTTTATCTGTGTGTCTGTCTAGTTTCATCGAAACTCCTCAATGGTTGAACCAAAATTTAAAATTGATATTTTGTCAGCATATTGCCCACATACGGGCACTTTTACACGTTAGAAATCAATTTACCACCGCTTCCAAGATCCATTGCTTGAGAAGAAACGCCGCAATAAAGGATTTCATTTTAGTCATTTACCTATAATAAGAATAACATATGGACGAAAAGTGCCTAACAGAATATGTCAAAATCTATGGAGCAACTGACATTAGAAAATACGTTCCAATATGCTAATAACGCCTCTTTATAATGTGTGTCAAGATAAATATTTTATACAAGAGTAAACCTAACACTATAAGACTTAAGTGTCAAGTTTACTGAGCGCCAAACGGGTGCGCGAGTTGTTCGGGCACCCGTTTTGACGGGCCATTTTTCTTCGGTTGATTGTGAATCCTTACTTATAATAGATCAATGATTTTAGTTCTAGCCCGCGTGGAATACTGTTATGAAACTCCCGTGGGAACTATGTGTTTTTCCCAGATAAAAATATTCTTCCCCGGGACTCAAACTATCTCTATGCCAAATTTCATCCAAATCGTTCCAGCGGTTTGAGCTTGAAGCGCAAACATACAGAGTTACTTTCGCATTTATAATAAGTTGTATGGATTTTATAAACGTTAATAATCGTGTTTGATCTCGGCAGGATTACAACCAGAGGCGGGTTTGCCGCCAACCAGCGCACTACTTCGGTTCCCGGGCATGCCGCCCCAGCCGATGCAAACGATGCCGCAGCCAGGTAACCAATCAATCACCATTTTTAGGGTTCCGAAGTCCACAAGGAACCCTTATAGTTTCGCCATGTCCGTCCGTCCGTCCGTCCGTCCGTCCGTCCGTCCGTCCGTCCGTCCGTCCGTCTGTCCGCACTATTGCTCGGAGATGCTTAAGTCTAGAGAGCTGTAATTTGGCATGAATATGCATATTAGTTACGCTGACAAAGTGGTAGAATAAAATTTTGAAATATATTTTTTTATAGGGTACCTCCCCTACTCGTAAAGTGGGGATGTATTTTTTTTTCTTGCGTACCCCATGGTGCGCCATATCGTTGAATAGGTCTTAAAAAAATATTGTGGGTTTGTGAAAACCATTTTTTGATTAAGTGATGCGTTTGTGAAATATTAAGCTTTAAAGTGCTATTTTTTGTTAGAGTCACGTGTCCCCCCCCCCCCCTGCCAGCTAAATGGTGGTATTTGGATAGCTGAAAAAAATCACGGTTGTGGCATATATAACGTAGTTGAAAGGAAAACTATCAGAGCTAAGTAGGCTGTACAAAGTTACGAGTAATAGTCGACCAACTTATAATGATGATTTTTCTCGAGCGGCAGGGGCGTCGGGCGGGCACGTCATACCACAGGCTAGCTAGATGCTAATAAGTCTTAGAAAGGTACTGTGGGCATCCTCAACTTCGGAACCCCATAATTTGCGCGTGGCCCGACACGCACTTGGCCGGTTTTTTTTATCTCCAAATTATCATACAGCCTACGTATGGAAAATTGTAGCGCCCCTGGATATTGTTGCTCATAACGTAGAGCTTTTTCGATGTACGTCGCAATGTAAGGAGATTGACAGTCTATATACTTTCCTTGCTCTTGGGTTTACATAATGTCTTATGTATATTTTCAACGGTTACTTATTACAATGCCGAAAGTTATTATAACTACAACCAAAATATCGACGCTTTCAACATCAATCAATCAATAATTTATTCAGCAAACTGGCCACATAGGGGCACTTTTACACGTCAGAAATGAATTTACCAGCGCTTCCTAGACCCATTTCTTAAGAAGAAGTGCCGCAACAAACTCGGCAAAGGCCTTTTTTTTAAACTCATACTACAAATTCACATTACATTTTCATTAGGTATATGTATAAAATACATATACACGGTGGATCAGAAAATATGGCAAATAATTAACCCACAGTATGGGCTATCGATTGTAAGTATATTGAATAGGTCTTTAATTTCTTTTGAGTTGGTAAAAAAAGAAATTGTATATGAGTTTGGTTGTGTGAGCGACGCCTGAATCCTATACAAAATATTTTTTTTAGCAACTCAAAAAAAACTAAAGACCTATACAATATACTTAGAATCAATAGCCGATACTGTGGGTTAATTATTTGCCATATTTTCTGACCCACCATGTATAGGTACGTACTAACATCACATTTAAGAGATGTATAGTCCCTAACTTAAACTTAAATCTAAGATCTTTCTGATGTATATCGAAAATCAAGATGCCGAAAGTACATAATGCCGATGCCCGATATACCGATGCATGCATGAAATATCTAATTTCACATGACGGAAAATAGGAAATACCGAAAGTCTTTGCTAGTCTGGTACACAAAAAAAAAATAACCAGACCGCAAGTCGCTTCTGCTCTGAATCGTTTTCACTCGCAATTCGGGTTTTCGGGATTCTAACCTTCGGTATTTGGGGTTTCGGGCAATAGGGATGACGACAGGGTGAAGAAATCGAAATTCTAATTAGTCCGTCAGTCAGGTAATAAAAAAATATTAGACACGTATTTTTTGTTTTATCAAATTAACAAAGAATGACTAAGTTAAAACGCATTAAAGTTGGAGAGTGGGGGCTAACTACGTCACCGTTAGGTGTAAATCGTACCTAACCCTGACGTCACGCGACATTTCAACTCAATATATCTCCGTATAAGTTTGATTACGTTGAAAAATAAAAAATACGTGTCCAATACTTTTCAATAATCTTCCTGATTGACTAAGAAAAAAAAAGTTGTCGTCTCCCCTATTAAGCGATCTATAAATCGCATTATCGGGATTTCGAACTTTCGGGCTAGTGAGCTTTCGGTATTTTGATATTCGGCCTTCTGTTCATCGGAGTTATGAAATTCGGTATTTTGAAATTCGGCATTGTTGTGGTACGTAACGTTTCCAATAATCCCTTCTTTGTCAACAGGGCTGCCCCAACTGCCGAGTTTCCTGGGCGGATTGCTGTCCGTGGGCGGGCTGGTCGCCGGGATGCCGCTGCACCACGCGCAGGTCCCGCCACAAGTCGCCCAGAATACCGTAATAGCTGTTTAACTGTATATTCATTCCATTTGACAAACACATGTATAACCACTGACCTATATAAGTAACTAGCTGACCCCGCGGACTTCGTACCGCCTTAAACCTCACGGAGCCCGAGACCTTTCCAACGAATGCAAAACCGTGGAAATCGGTTCGTGCGTTCTGGAGTTATAGCGTCAGGGAGGAAAACCCGACTTATTTTTATATAAGTAAAATAACATATGGACGAACAGTGCCTAACAGAATATGTCAAAATATATGGAGCAAACTGACATTAGAAAATACGTTCCAATATGCTAATAGCGCCTCTTTATAACGAAGTCAAAACGGGTGCCCGAGCTGCTCGAGCACCCGTTTTGACGGGCCATTTTTCTCCGACTGATTGTGAATATGTAAAACGCCTCATTACGCAAACTAATCAACTGACTATACATGTTTTCCCACAAATGGTCAATTTCGGTTTTTATGGTTCGGTTCTGCCGCTCATCGGCTTCTATCGCGGCACGCTCACTTCGCTTCTTTGGAGCATACGTTGAGTAATAATCTAACTAGATCAAACGCTAGTATTTCAATATCTCCAAAGAAAGTAGATTATAACTATGTAGTCAAATCGAAAGGACGAAGATCGTATAGAGAAAGACCTATGATGATCAGGAGATGGATTTAAATTAATATTACTACTACTACAGCCTATTTGCGTCCCACTGCTGGGCACAGGCCTCCTCTCATCACGAGAGGTTTTGGGCTATAGTCCCCACGCGGGCCCAGTGCGGATTGGGGACTTCACACACATCTTTGAATTATTTCGCAGATGCGTGCAGGTTTCCTCACGATGTTTTCCTTCACCGTAAAGCACAGTGGTTAATTCAAATTGAATTTCGCACATAAGTAAACTTAGCGTTTAGATGTAGAGCATATTTTTATAGCTAAATATAGGCTGTAGTAGTAGTATGCTCTACATCAAGGGCTTAAGTACTTCGCCGCGCGCCTTCTAAGCTCTGTCGTGATGTACAGTCCAGTTCATTAATGTGTGTACACTTTTGGACCTTATTACAACGTGGTAAGGTGCAAAGGTGTGTGTATATTGGCGAAATCGACTGTACTAACGTTAGTTTTTTCCCCAGCGGCCGACGGAGGTGACGCGAACAGACGACGCCATGGACCTCGACACCGAAGACAATCACAACGAGGACATTAGCAACAGCGAGACCGCGACGCCGTTACTCTCCGATCAGGTAACACTATACAGGGTCAAGCGAAACGTTATGACGATAACGTTAAGAGGGTTTATCTCGAAAGTTGGCAACGTCGCATATAGCTGTCGAATGCTTCGCAATTTTTATAAATTTCTCAATTTTGCTGAATTAAAAAGGAAGATATCATTCAATGGTTGAATGACGCGTCTCGTTTTATATTTGTTGGTTAGGCATTCAAATAATAATATTACATTAAAATGCATGGAAAATGCGATGGAAAGTTTTCAAAAGATAGTACTTCCATAATCCTAAAAATTTCGTGTTCCTATGATAATTGTTTCATTTTACGATAATTCATGTTTTCATTCAGTAATATTTAGAAATTAATGAAAACAGCAAAATATTTGACAGCTATTTGCGACGTTGCCAACTTTCGGAGTAAACCCTCTTAACCACAGTATTAGCTATCGCTTCTAAGCATGTCTATTAGGTTTTTAATTAAATGAAAAGAAGATCTGTCAGCTCACGGAATTTTATATGGCGAAACAGTTGAAAACGTGTCCAGCGGATTTGATAAGCAACAAAACAGAACACACTCTCCTCACTACCGTTTTCGCTGCGATTTCGCCTCAGCAGAGCCATCTGAAGGCGCTACTGCAGACTATCCGCCTAGGTGGCTTGACTGGAGTGGCGACCGCAGCGCCCCCAACCTACCCGATTTGGTGTCCACTTTTGGAACTATAAAAATTGCGCTCCTTTACTTGAACCCTCCATAGTGATAGCGCTCTTAATTAATACTAATATTATAAATGCGAAATTAACTCTGTGTCTAAACAGACACAGAGGTTGTGATTTAATTTGGTTTAACGTAAGCGTAAAAAGACACAATGTAGGATATCATAATATTACTTACCTTTTAAATTACACTTTCATTTATTACTCATCATTAACATGCTCCTGCAATTAAAAACATAACATTACTTGGGATCCCTTGTACACAAACACATTTTTATAACACCATAATCTCACGTACATCCAAGCTTCTTCTTTGTCACGCGTTTACTTATACGACACTCAAATTACGTCGTGTCACCGAAACCTATTCTTCAAACTTCAAAATAGAGTTTTGCGTACTCGTTCACCTGGCGGATCGCTCCCGTCTAGTACAATCGGTTTTTTTTTGACGGCCGCATTGGTCCAGTTGGTAGTGACCCTGCCTTCTGTTCCGATGGTCGCGGGTTCGAGTCCCGCTCGGGGCAAACTTTGTGTGATGAACACGAATGTTTGTACTCGAGTCATGGATGTTTAGTATTTATGTAAGTATTTGTATCGTTGTCTAGCACCCATAGTAAAGCTTTGCTTAGTTTGGGGCTAGGTCAATATGTGTGAAATATCCCAAGATATTTATTTATTTATTTATCTTTTAGTTAATTTAGTTCACTAGTACAGTAGTAGTAGTTCACGATATTCGGAACGAACTGAACCGATTGCGATTTTACAATCATTCATTATAGTTCAGCGCTCAGTCAGTTTTGAATCGGCTGGCACTTGGCGGTTCGTTCAACCCGAGCTATTCGGAATGCTTCGGTTCGATTTCGCGCAATCGAAATAGTGTGCTACATGAACTAAGAGCAGAAAGGCGATGGGAATAGTTCATTCTAGTTCAGTGAGACGAACTTATTCCTTTTAGTTCTTAGTTCATGAACTACACAAGGCTACTTCAAAATATCTTTATTGCCGAAAACTTACTTGACTAATTACAAACATTAGCTACAGCAACAAACTTCAAAGTTACACTGAACTTAAAATTAAAGTAAATTTAAAAGTTTGGCAATGGGTACCAGTATCAGCATATGCCAGGCCAGTTGGTATGCCCAGCGCTGATTTTCAGACTGTTCCCTCGAGAGGATAGTAGACCAAAAATTAGAAGAAAGAAAGAAAATTCTAACAAATCTCTCCTACTACTACTACAGCCTATTTGCGTTCCACTGCAGGGCACAGGCCTCATCTCATTACGAGTGGGCTATAGTCCCCACACGGGCCCAGTGCGGATTGGGGACTTCACACACATCTTCGAATTATTTCGCAGATGCGTGCAGGTTACCTCACGATGTTTTCCTTCACCGAAAAGCTCAGTGGTAAATTCAAATTGAATTTCGCACATAACTAAACTTAGAGCTGCGAGCCGGAATCGAACCCCCGACCCTCTGCATAAGAGGCGGTAGGTCGAACCACTAAGCCACCACGGCTTTTTCAAAAATAAATCTCACCATTTCTATATTATTTATATTTCTACTAAGAAATCTTTCCCCACAGCTCCAAGCCCTCCTCTCAAAGCCCCCGCCGAACTTCAACTCATCAGAGCCCCCTCCCAACTTCAACATGTCAGAACCTCCTCCCTTCACGGATAAGGAAGACGACAAGAAAGACCGGGATCGAGACAGGAGGGACCGCGACCGGGATCGGGGCAGGGACCGCGGGGACCGGGATAGGAGGGACCGCGGCCGGGACAGAGACCGGGATCGGAGGGACAGGTAATGTAATCTCAGACTATACTAATAATAAGTCTGTCGGATCCGACGCTCTTCGCCGACAAGGACGACGACAAGAGAGACCGGGATCGAGACGGGAGGGACCGCGACCGGGATCGGGGCAGGGACCGGGATAGGAGGGACCGCGGCCGGGACAGGGACCGGGATCGGAGGGACAGGTAATATAATCTCATACTATACTAATAATAAGTCTGTCGGATCCGACGCTCTTCGCCGACAAGAAAGATCGGGATCGAGACAGGAGGGACCGCGACCGGGATCGGGGCAGGGACCGCGGGGACCGGGAGAGGAGGGACCGCGGCCGGGACAGAGACCGGGATCGGAGGGACAGGTAATATAATCTTATACTATACTAATAATAAGTCTGTCGGATCCGACGCCCTTCGCCGACAAGGATAACGACAAGAGAGACCGGGATCGAGACGGGAGGGACCGCGACCGGGATCGGGGCAGGGACCGCGGGGACCGGGATAGGAGGGACCGCGGCCGGGACAGAGACCGGGATCGGAGGGACAGGTAATATAATCTCATACTATACTAATAATAAGTCTGTCGGATCCGACGCTCTTCGACGACAAGGACGACGACAAGAAAGACCGGGATCGAGACAGGAGGGACCGCGACCGGGATCGGGGCAGGGACCGCGGGGACCGGGAGAGGAGGGACCGCGGCCGGGACAGAGACCGGGATCGGAGGGACAGGTAATATAATCTTATACTATACTAATAATAAGTCTGTCGGATCCGACGCCCTTCGCCGACAAGGATAACGACAAGAGAGACCGGGATCGAGACGGGAGGGACCGCGACCGGGATCGGGGCAGGGACCGCGGAGACCGGGATAGGAGGGACCGCGGCCGGGACAGGGACCGGGATCGGAGGGACAGGTAATATAATCTTATACTATACTAATAATAAGTCTGTCGGATCCGACGCCCTTCGCCGACAAGGATAACGACAAGAGAGACCGGGATCGAGACGGGAGGGACCGCGACCGGGATCGGGGCAGGGACCGCGGGGACCGGGAGAGGAGGGACCGCGGCCGGGACAGAGACCGGGATCGGAGGGACATGTAATATACTACTACTACAGCCTATTTGCGTCCCACTGGGCAGGCCTCCAGGTAATATAGCATTAATTTAAATCTATACCACAGAATATTTAATAGTACTACATACAGAATGGCCACGGAATCACCCGCTTGAATCTAGCCGGCGCGCAACTCGCGCCCAACTCGCCCTTACCGGCATTTGTTTCATCCGGAGATGGAGAGTGAATCATTGGCCCGCGTAGTGGGTACACACACATTTACAAGTGTACAGACGTCCTCGCACGCAAATATTGACACTTCATTCGAATCGTGTTCGAAATCGTGTTCGAAGTCGTGCTTTTATAGGCCGTGTGCGCCGTGTGTCTATACTATACTAATAATAAGTAAATCGCCTCTGTAACTTAAAAATTAAAAGAAACGATCAAGTCTATAATAAACAATGCTTAACACAAAAGGAAACGAAAATTGCCTGTATGTATGTACGTATGTCTGGATTTAACTCGAAAACTACTGAATGGTCTGCAACAAAATTTTGTATGGGAGTAGTTTATAACACTGATCATCATATGGGTTACTTTTTCTCCCGGAAAAACGCATAGTTCCCGCGGGAACGCTATTACCGAATTCCACGCGGACAAAGTCGCGGGCAGAAGCTAGTATTCCAATAAAAATGAAAACTTTCTAAAATTATCTTCAATAGAAAACGATTTCTAATGTTGTCTGTTACTAAATGATGATTTAACTAGTTCCTGACACTGTAACAGCTGTAGTGAATAATATTTGCCATCGGGAAATCTCGAAAACTATTTGTTCAAAGCGATCGCTAAATGAGCCGTTCCGAATAAGTGTGTACAATAATTAAGGAAAGAATTAAATTTTCATTTTACATTTTTTTTGAAACGACAATTAATAAATATGACGGTTGATGGACGGTCGAAAGCGTTCGGAAATCATCGTATACAGCCAAGTGTCTTCTTACCTCTTTCAATATTTATCGCCATAGTAATAGCATGTGTTTTTTACAGGGACCGTACCGATCGCGGCGACCGGGATCGCGACCGGGACCGCGGCCGGGGCCGGGACCGCGACCGGGACCGGGACGGCCGGGACCGGTTCAACGCGCCCAGAGATAACAACAGGTGTGTTTAACGTGGACAATAGACATAGGACCGGGACCGGGACGGCCGGGACCGGTTCAACGCGCCCAGAGATAACAACAGGTGTGTTTAACGTGGACAATAGACATAGGACCGGGACCGGGACGGCCGGGACCGGTTCAACGCGCCCAGAGATAACAACAGGTGTGTTTAACGTGGACAATAGACATAGGACCGGGACCGGGACGGCCGGGACCGGTTCAACGCGCCCAGAGATAACAACAGGTGTGTTTAACGTGGACAATAGACATAGGACCGGGACCGGGACGGCCGGGACCGGTTCAACGCGCCGAGAGATAACAACAGGTGTGTTTAACGTGGACAATAGACATAGGACCGGGACCGCGACCGCAACCGGGACCGCGACTGGCACCGGGTCCGGGACTGGGACCGCAACCGGGACCGGGACAGTGTTGAGTCATTATGGAAATATTTTTTGGAATTTTTGTCAATTTCCTTGTTCCTATAGTATATATTTTGTCGACAGAGAGCGCAGTCGGTCGAAGTCTCCCCGCGACGCGGCGCCGGGCGGCGGCGGAGGGGGCGGGGGCGGAGGGGGAGAGAAAACACTACAAGAACGCCTCTGGGAGATGGCGAACGGCAAACGGGAGGATTTCCCGCCGCCCGCTGAAGGTAATTGCCTCCACTAACTAACCTCATCATCGTCATCGTCATCGTCATCGTCACCGTCACCGTCACCGTCACCGTCATCGTCATCGTCATCATCATCATCATCATCGTCATCGTCATCGTCATCGTCATCGTCACCGTCACCGTCACCGTCATCGTCATCGTCATCATCGTCATCGTCATCGTCATCGTCACCGTCACCGTCATCGTCATCGTCATCATCATCATCGTCATCGTCACCGTCACCGTCACCGTCACCGTCACCGTCGTCGTCGTCATCGTCACCGTCACCGTCACCGTCACCGTCATCGTCATCATCGTCACCGTCACCGTCATCGTCATCATCATCATCATCATCAACAGCCCATAGTAGTCCACTGCTGGACGTAGGCCTCACCAAATGCACGCCAATGAGCTCTGTCCAAGGCGTGCCGCATCCAATCTACACCGGCCACCTTGCGCAGATCGTCACTCCACCTGGCGACAGGGCGCCCTACACTTCGCTCGCCTTGTCGTGGTCTCCACTCAAGAACGCGTTTACTCCAACGACTATCCGCAGTTCTCGCGATGTGACCGGCCCACTGCCACTTCAAAGAGCTTATTCTTACTAACTAACCTCTGTGGCCTCATCAGGGGATTATATAAACGATACTGAACACGAAATAACGATATTTAGAAAAAAAGTCTTTGTATGTATGTCCGGATTTAACTCGAAAAATACTGGACAGAATGCAACAAAATTTGGTATGGGGGTAGTTTATATTACTGGACAACATATAGGCTGCTTTTTATCCCGGAAAAACGCATAATTCCCGCGGGAAAGCGATATCCGAATTACATGCGGGCGAAGTCGCGGGCACAAGCTAGTAAGGAAACGAAGAAAGAAAAAACATATATTCGTCACTAAAGCGGCCGTTGACTGGTCTTGAACCACCAGCATTGGTCTTCCGTCAGCACCATTTAATTGAATTGGTAGCGAAGTTTTCATAGCAAAAGCGGTCGTAATGGGTAATTACGCACACACTCGCACACCATAATAGTTTAGTGTGCAGTTTAGGCTCCTTTTGTATGGGTTGTCGCGGGTGTGCTATTGTGTACATGAAACAACTATGAGACAAGCTTTTCATTCCAAATTAATGTGAGATATAATTTGAGGTATTTTTTATGAATTTAAATACTTATAGGTGTGATAGAAGTGAGCTGTGATTTTTTCAACTTAAAATGATATACACTTTCAGCATTTATGATGAGTTTGTTTGGCCGTCTTGTTCTCAGCAATGGGCTGGCAAGCGCTGGTAGAGTCGCATTTAATTTTCCGACTTTGAATAAATTCAAAATTCAATCATTTATTCAGCAAATTGGTCACATAGGGGCACTTTTACACGTCAGAAAAAGAATTTACCAGCGCTTCCTAGACCCATTGCTTGAGAAGAAGCTCCGCAACAAACTCAAGCAGAAGGCCTTTTTTCATAATTTACACATAATTAGTTACAAAATTTACATTACATGTATAAAATATACATATAGGTACGTACTAAAATTACATTGAAGGGATGTATAGTCCCTAACTTAAACTTAAATCTAAGATCTTAGAGATGTATAGTCTCCAAGGGTCCAGAAAAATAAAAATAAAATTATGGAGATGGCCTCCATTGTCAAATAAATATAAATTCCATAGATGTCGACAGTCTCAAAATGTCAATAAATAATGAAATACATCATGTATAAAAGAGTTTATTAATACATGTCAATAAGAACATGATGAGGTCTCTCGCTTAAAATGTTTGACTTAGATACATTTAAAGCTAATGAGTGTTAAAAGCTTTGCAAACTTTTTATACTTTTTAGATGCGTGCCTATTTGGTAAAAAAGCATATTCATTTATTCCGCACTGCTAGAGATATTTTTCCCCACTATACACGAAACCCTGGGAGACTGGTCCATGGACATATTCCGCGAACAGCTTTTTACATGAAACAATGTTACACAATGTGCATGAAACTCTTCGACAAGCTCTAGATATGCAACAGTTACCATTAAGTTCGTTCGGCAACAACTTAACCAATATGTTACAAAAAAAACAATACTACGACGCGAAAGAGTTTATTGTCGACAAATTGTAATGTTTGCATGCTAGTATTTATTCACACAATACTTTATGAGTTACCTATATAAATGTATTACCAGCTTTTGTACCAGTTAAGAAATATGTATGAAGTTTGTAGCTAATTTGATAAGAAAAAGTTTTTTTCACTTCTCTTGCTCGTAAAGTTGTACTTTAGGCTGACAGAAGGCTGCATAAAATTGAATTTTAGGCTCTAGAGCATAAAGTAAAATCTTCGTCTAAGACTAAGGAGATGAGGGCATACAGCCACATACACTTTTAATCTTCATATAATCTTATACATGAAACATGCTTTTTCTTGTGATTTATTTTTTATATTCTCTATTTTAAAATATTAGTATGGATTATCAAATTAATAATTTAAAATTTAACGACGAAAAGGTGTGTGCAGTCCTGAAAATCAATCAAAAAAAACATAACCATGGCATTACACGGGGCGTGACTTAAGTCAAACGTCACATTGCTGAAAATTAAAAAAGAAAAATGAAATGGCGGAAATTCATTCTTTGTTCTGAACTGGTAAAAATTGGTGTGTTGAGATTTTTTTATTTTAATTTCTTTGAATTTCGTTAATTCTAATTTCAAAGATGTCGTCATCGAGTAGTGATGATGAAATAGTGCTTTCACCGAATAATACTACGACGGAGAGAAACGCTAAAAACTTAGTTGAAAATATATTGCCGCAAAATCCAAGCCATACTTACTATACACCCTCGCCTCTCGGCTCGGGTGTATATCTGTAAATCTCGGGTAAAATGGCTTGTTTTATGCTCTTGTTGTACAATCTACTATTTTTTCAACAAAATATTGAAATATATATATTTTTTTGCAGCGTTAGAAGAAAACCGGAACGACCGCGGCCCTCCGCTAGAACGGATGGGGCGACCTCCACCGCTAGATAATGGTAAGTGAAGTGAACACATAAACCTTTGCGTGCCCCACATACGTACTTTGCTTGTGGTAGGGCCTGGTGCTAGGTCCGTCCGGGGAGGTACCGTCTTTCCCCGCTAACCTGCCGCCAAATACTACTATTACTACTACAGCAATTTGCTTCCCACTGCTGGGCACAGGCCTCCTCTCATCACGAGAGGGTTTGGGTTATAGTCCCCACGCGGGCCCACGGCGGATTGGGGACTTCACACACATCTTCGAATTGCTTCGCAGATGCGTGCAGGTTTCCTCGCGATGTTTTCCTTCGCCGTAAAGCTCAGTGGTAAATTCAAATTGAATTTCGCACATAAGTAAACTTAGAGGTGCGAGCCGGGATCGAACCCCGACCCTCTGCATTAGAGGCGGTAGGTCGAACCACTAGGCCACCACGGCTTCACCAAACTCACGGCCAACGGCTGCCAAATAGCAGTGCCCGCACTGTTGTGTTCCGGTAGGGGGTTAAGGCAGCCGGTGAAATTACTGGCACAGAGGCATTCCATCTTAGGCCTCAGGGTAGGAAACGCATTCGAGATCTTATGGTTTCTTAATGGGGGATCAAAGGATTTCGATGTCCATGAACCGCAGTTACCACTTACCATCAGGTGGGCTGTGTGCTTGTTTGTCTATCTATACCATTGACATAAAAAAAGTACAGTCGAGTTCATTAATATGTGTACACTCATGGATCTTGTTACAACGGAGTAAGGTGCAAAAGTGTGTATATATTGGCAAACTCAACTGTACAGGTAGATTCACAAGAGCTGCCCCGAATGGATTGAATGAGTGAATGATACTATATATGTGTCTGTCACAAATTAGTTACATTCAGCTTGATTCAATAAGTAACAAGTTGTTATTTATCTACTCGCTAACAATCGTGTTTTTAGACAACCTCGTCATGTAACCATCCGCTAAAACAGCCTATTTAAGTCCCACTGCTGGGCACAGGCCTCCTCTCATCACGGGAGGCTTGGGTTATAGTCCCCACGCGGGCCCAGTGCGGATTGGTGACTTCACACACATCCTTGGATTATTAGTGGGTTATCGTGAGCTAGGTGACACTCATACATACCATTTGAACTACGTTTTAATTACTAATTTACGTATTATTTAATTGATATTCAATAAATTAAGCAATGCGTTATGTATACATTATAAATGCAAAATATGACATGTACTTTATTTTATTTATTTATTTATATTATATAAATATTCTTCCCGATGTTTTCACCGAAAAAGCTCAGTGGTGATTTCAAATTGAATAAGTAAACTAAGTGCGAGCCGGATTCGAACCACCGACCCTCTACAAACAAGCAAACTTTTCGACTGATTCTGTAAAGGGAGATTCTCATTTCGATTTGAGACTACGTCTTATCTAAATATATAAAACTCAAAGGTGACTGACTGACTGACTGACTGACTGACTGATATAGTGATCTATCAACGCACAGCCCAAACCACTGGACGGATCGGGCTGAAATTTGGCATGCAGGTAGATGTTATGACGTAAGCATCCGCTAAGAAAGGATTTTGCAAAATTCCCACGGGAACGGGAAAAAAAGGAATTTTTACATTTTAATGTTTAGGCACGTACGAAGTCGCGGGAAACATCGTAGAGATCTGAAATTTGGCATGCAGGTCCCTGGGGGAGCGTAGGGGAGCACTAAGAAAGGACTTCCCGAAATTCCCACGGGAACGGGAAAAAAGGGATTTTTACATTTTAATGTTTAGGCACGTACGAAGTCGCGGGAAACATCGTAGAGATCTGAAATTTGGCAGGCAGGTTCCTTGGAGAGCGTAGGGGAGCACTAAGAAAGGACTTCCCGAAATTCCCACGGGAACGGGAAAAAATGTTTTTTTTTTACATTTTAAGGCACGTACGTAATCGCGGGGATCATCTTAAAGAGCTAAAATTTGGCATGCAGGTTCCTTGAGGAGCGTAGGGGAGCACTACGAAAGGACTTCCCGTAATTCTTACGGGAACGGGAAAAAATGGGTTTATTACATTTTAAGGCCCGTACGTAGTCGCGGGGATCATCGTAGAGAGATGAAATTTGGCATGCAGGTTCCTTGGGGAGCGCAGGGGAGCACTATGAAAGGATTTCCCGATATTCCCACGGGAACGGGAAAAAAAGGGATTTTTACATTTTAATGTTTAGGCGCGTACGAAGTCGCGGGAAACATCGTAGAGATCTGAAATTTGGCATGCTGGTTCCTTGGGGAGCGTAGGGGAGCACTAAGAAAGGATTTCCCGATATTCCCACGGGAACGGGAAAAAATAAATTATAATCCTAGATTACAAACACTTTCAAGAAACACGTTATGCAGATTACCTACTGTTAGATTACCTGCCTATTGTCCAGTAAAAAGGAAATGATTGATGAGTTCACTAAAACATTCTTTAAACCAGTCTGCTATTACCTAAATAATGAATTTTGGCACTTAACTATTTATTCATAAGAGATCAATGAATCAGAGAAAAAAAAGGAAAAATCTATACATATAATAAATAATAATTCTGTACAAGTCGCGCCTGAAAATTGAAAATTAAAAGAAACTATCAAGTCAAAGGGACTATATGAACGATACTGAACACAAAATAACAATTTAAAAAAAAAACTGTATGTATGTATGTATGTATGTATGTCCGGATTTAACTCGAAATCTACTGGACGGATTGAAACAAAATTTGGTATGGGGGTAGTTTATAACACTGGTCAACATATAGGCTACTTTTTATCCCGAGGAAATGCATAGTTCTCGCGGGAAGGCTATTAACAAATTCCACGCGGACGAAGTCGCGGGCAGAAGCTAGTTGTTTCATATGGCTGAAGAATTTGCGCTATTACCGACTATTACGATCATTATTTCAAAAGGTTTTTTTTCGATGATATTGATGCCTTCTCTTGTCTATCCCAATATTGTTGTTTCTTTTTTCACACGAAGCGTTCTACTTCGTCGTTTCTTAATATCTCACCACGTCGCTTTCCGTCAGGTGAGAAAAAGGTGGATCGTTGGTCAGTAGAACAAAGGAGGCCGCTCCCTGTGATATGAAGTTATACTGTGTCTTTTATAGTAGGATATATGACAGCTGGAGACCCCCATAGAACCTAAAAACATATTACTCATCTACATAATATAAATGAAACAACTTATGAAATTTAGAAGACAGATCACGTCCATCCTTTATTGTTTAATTATTATTTGTATTTTACTTTTTACATTCATATTGTAAAAACCTAAGTCAAGAAAATAGTTTTAATAAAGGGGAATAATATAATATGTTGGGACATTTCACACAAATTGACCTAGCCCCAAACTAAGCAAAGCTTGTACTATGGGTGCTAGAAAACGATAAAAATATTTATATAGAGTAATACATACATATATAAATACTAAACATCCATGACTCGAGTACAAACATTCGTGCTCATCACACAAAGTTTGCCAAGTTTAGCGGGACTCGAACCCGTGACCGCCGGATTAGTAGGCAAGGTCACTACCAACTGAGCCAAACCTGTCGTCGAATACTACTACTACTACAGCCTATTTGCGTCCCACTGCTGGGCACAGGCCTACCCTCATGAGAGGGTTTGAGCTATTGTTGCCGTCGTCGAATATTCAATTATAAATTATCAGAGACTGGAACAAGATAAAGATAACCTAACAAAAGTTGCGGGGATCCTGTGAAAATTGACGATGCGAGACCGGCGGCAGTGGATGTCTTTCGAATGATTTTACATTCGTTTAGTATTTTCAAAGTTGCTAATACCTTGATACTTTATCTTCATCAACAGACACGGAAATGTACTTATGCGAAGATCGTTTCGAAGTGAGTATTAATAAAATAACGATTAGAATAAAATAGAATCAGACTAAATAAACTTGCGTTTTCAGTTAGCGAAGGACATGTCAAATTATATGCAATACACTATAATGGGCTCAGTTAAAAGGGTAGTTATGAAACCAGACTGCACCACAATCTGTCAAGCCGATAAAAAAAGAAAACTACTGACACTAAACGAGCTTCGGGACGTTTTGGAAAAGAGACCCACCGACGATAATAAACCGAATACTTGCTCTGATGTGACATCCACATCGTCGCTTAATGAAGGTATAAATAACATCAATTTTTAAATTTTACAAAATTAAATGCTTAACTTAAATACTAAATGAATTTTCCCCAGACTCACATACTAAGGAGACAGCAATTCTTCTCCCCCTCAAACCTAAACTCCGCCACAAAATACTACAAGTCCGCCCGCGTTCTCGAAGTGTAGCCTGCCAAGTAGCAAACCCACCTCAAGAGGACAAATCTACTCAAACACACATTATGAGTTACATTGTGAGCCACTTTAAAACCATGATCTAAGGAAACAAGGTTTGCTACTCCGGGTTGTGTAACAGACGTCGCGTCGAGTTGTAATGAAAGAACCGGCCACGTGCAAAGTATAGGGTTCCGATGTTGACGATGCCCACAGTACCTTTCTAAGACTTATTAGCATCTAGCTAGCCTGTGGTATGACATGCCCGCCCGACGCCCCTGCCGCTCGAGAAAAATCATTGGTTTTTTAATCATTTCATAAGTTGGTCGACTATGACTCGTAAGTTTGTACAGCCTACTTAGCTGTGATAGTTTTCCTTTCAACTACGTTATATATGCCACCGCCGTGATTTTTTTCAGCCATCCAAATACCACCATTTAGCTGGCAGGTTTTCACTTTAAAGCTTAATATTTCACAAACGCATCACTTAATCAAAAAGTAGTTTTTTACAAACCCACAATATTTTTTTTAAGACCTATTCAACGATATGCCGCAACATGGGGTATGCAAGAAAAAAAAAATACATCCCCACTTTACGAGTAGGGGAGGTACCCTATAAAAAAAAAATATTTCAAAACTTTATTGTACCACTTTGTCAGCGTAACTAATATGTATATTCATGCCAAATTACAGCTTTCTAGAACTAAGCATCTCCGAGCAATAGTGCAGACAGACGGACGGACGGACATATTTTCTGCCGTTATAAATTTCTAGCCTTTTCCCGCGGACTTCGTCCCACGTAGACTCAGAATCTGCGTACCCGATGATACTATACATATATGTAGATGGTTTTAGTTAAAGAAGTATTGACAAAACTGGTTTGACTCGTAGTAAACCCGTTCCCGTAGAAATATCGGGATAAAAAGTTATTGCCCTATGTTATTGCCCGGGTCTCAAACTATCTCCATACCAAATTTCATCCAAATCGGTCCACACGTTGCGACGTGAAGGAAGGACAAACAAACACACTTTCACATTTATTATAACCGCCGTATTCCTGATCACTAGTTGGCGCCACTATCTGCAAGGTGGTGGCCGTTTGGTCATTTCATACAATAGTGTCAATGTCACTGTGACATTTGACGTTTCGGAGACCTCAGTGTTGCCAGTTTAGCGTGTAATATGGCACATAATGTGCTAAATTGGCAACACGCACCTCGAAGCACAGCAAGCGCCTCTACCGGCAGATTCACTCGCGGTGGCCCTAATAGGGATGACGACAACTTTTTTTTCCTTATTCTATCTGGAAGATTATTGAAAATTATTCGACACGTGTTTTTTGTTTTTCCACGTAATCAAACTTATACGGAGATATATTGAGTTGAAATGTCGCGTGACGTCACGGTTAGGTACGATTTATACCTAACGGTGACGTAGTTAGCCCCCACTCTCCAAGTTTAATTCGTTTTAACTTAGTCATTCTTTGTTAATTTGATAAAACAAAAAATACGTGTCTAATATTTTTTTATTACATGACTGACGGACTAATTACAATTTCGATTTCTAATTTATGTCCTCATGGCGATGTATGTCCTACGTAACGGGAAATATTCATTAATGGTTTCTTATGACGTTATCTCGTAAAATTATCGTCCGTAAACCGACTTTATAGACAACCGATTTTTAGATTCACTTGTCCCGATGTTTTTCTGTAACCAAATCTTTCAAGTCAAATTTGATCCACTTTCCGGTTACCGTTTGAGCTGAAATTTTGCATGCATGTGTAAATCGGATGACAATGTAAAATTATCATGACATGGAGCTGATCTGATGATGGAACCGGAAGGTGGCCATGGGAAATCGGTAGTTAAACGACACAACCTCATTGAGTTTGGACTCGTTTGTTCCGTCTTGACGAGTAATTTAATAAAAGCTTGTTTTTACGCTACGCGGAGAGAAAATCTCACTTCTTGGCCAAGGCAAGATGTAAAACTTTTGACGAACCACGGGCGGTAATTCGTAAAGCCCCAGATCGCATATTTATGGCCCTCACCTTCGGTTCGGGCCACAGAAACCTGCGATCTGGGACATTTACGAATTCACCACCACAATTTAATAGCTTGTTTGGCACTACATCCTCTTGTTTGGCACTCCCTTATCACACTATTTTCCCTGCCATGCATATGTGTCGATTTGATCGTATCCTATGTCTAATGTAAAATAAAACGTATAAATTAAGGTGCATTAGTTTAAAAAGAAATTAAAAGATAAATATTTTATTGTCCTAACACTTGGCCTTGGGTATTTTATTTGGAAAACAATTAGGTACTTACCAATATTAACAATAATTTCTTAGTACATTCAAAATGACATAATGGTACCTATGATAATGTTATTTTTTTGACGATATGACATTCAGATTATATACATAGTTTTGTACCATAAGAAGGTAATTATTGCCATTATTTATTAAAAGTTAATGAATAATTTATTTTACACTTAACTTAGCTTTGATTAATGAACAATTTCCATATGTTGCATTGCATACTTTTCAGATATTTTAAGCTGCACTTCTTTTGGATTAATTAATATTCTCATTGTCATAATATAAAGAAAATTTTCGTTGTTCCGTTTTAGGGCTATAAAATTCTTCCAATGTTATATAATCATAAACTGAATACGAAAGACGAAAAACGTTTTTTATCGGTGAGTTTGTACGGTTTTTGCTCTCCATACATTACAATAACATAACATTTATTAAATTTGTACCTACTTTACCCTAGCATTTTATTATTGGTAATTTCGTTATGTTGAATTGTTTTGAAGTTATTGTACGTCTTTTAATGATACCTTCCAGTCATCAAGCAAGGAAGAAGTCCTGTTATTTTTTTCGTCCTCAAATCATTAGAACAAATCGGAGTTCCACAACAAGAATTTTCCTATACATCGTTTTGATTCTCTCATCAGGTTCGTAATTTGTGGTTTAACAAGTAGCTTTACTGGTAAAAATACAAATATTTTATATCGTTTATCTTCTAATATATAAAATTCTCGTGTCACAGTGTTTGTAACCAAACTCCTCCGAAACGGCTCGACCGATTCTTATGAAACTTGGAGTGTGTGTTCAGTAGGTCTGAGTATAGGACGTAGGCTATTTTTCATTCACGAAAAAATCTAAGGCGGTACGAAGTCCGCGGGGTCAGCTAGTTCTCCATAATAATATGAAACATGCATTATTTATTAGCTTAACAAATCACACAGGTACTCTGTAAATAAAACGAATAATTTTTTATTTGTTATTACTGTAGTGAAGTACATTGTGAGCTCACTTCCAATTATAAAATGGATATGGCTTCGTAGTTGTATACCTATATAACCTATATGACGTCCCTTGGAGATCAATAGGGATGACGACAGGGTGAAGAAATCGAAATTCTAATTAGTCCGTCAGTCAGGTAATAAAACAAATATTAGACACGTATTTTTTGTTTTATAAAATTAACAAAGAATGACTAAGTTAAAACGCATTAAAGTTGGAGAGTGGGGGCTAACTACGTCACCGTTAGGTATAAATCGTACCTAACCGTGAAGTCACGCGACATTTCAACTCAATATATCTACGTATAAGTTTGATAACGTGAAAAAAGAAAAAATACGTGTCCAATACTTTTCAATAATCTTCCTGATAGACTAAGGAAAAAAAAGTTGTCGTCATCCCTATTCAACGTCGGATCATACCGTCTATTTTTTTAGTACGATGGACTTGTTTAAACGTCAAGGCTTTCATTTTCACGAGATTTATGAAACTGCAAGCAATGAGAAGCCGTGGTCCACGGGGGTTCGATTACGGCTCGCATCTCTAAGTTTACTTATGTGTGAAATTCATTTTGAATTAACCACTGAGCTTTTCGGTAAACAATAAGGAAAACATCGTGAGGAAACCTGCATGCATCTGCGAAGTAATTCAAAGATGTGTGTGAAGTCCCCAATCCGCTGGCCACTGGGCACGCGTGGAGACTATAGCCCAAACCCTCTCGTGACGAGAGGAGCCCTATGCCCAGCAGTGGGACGCAAATAGACTGTAGTAGTAGCAATAGCAATAAGCTGGGTGTTCCACTTGACTTGATGATATGTGTTGGGTGATTTGTTTCAAAGCACCGTTGATTCTAACATAGACATAGACATTTATTTCTCAATATCAAATTACAGCATATTTTACATGTCAAAATAAGAGAATTTCACATTGAGATCGTCAGAAAGAATACAAAATAAAAATAAAATGAAAATCAGGCATAAAATGTTTCACCGTTAGGATCGTCTTTTTAACCGATTTGCTTCCTTCTTTCTTATGGGTACAGATTCCGAAGTCTGATTCTCTTGACATAATTTAGGATTGTTTTCTTGAAGTCCAGGAAAGCACGACACAGCTTAGAAGGCGCACGGCGAAGCGCTTAAGACGTCGACGCAAAGTCTAGTATTACTTAATCCGCGCGCCTTCTAAAATTGTGTTGCTATACTGTATCTTTATTAGTCCAGTGAGTTAATTGGCTATGGGTGAAAAATGACAAAGTGCTTGATTCTTTTTTTATGGATAGGAATAACCTTCCGTAATAAGAGAAAAAAATCCGAGAATTTTCCGTGGCGTAGATTTTGCATAAAAAATTAAATTGGTTTTGCGTTATAACTTTTCAAAAGGTAGCCACTACTTGAAGCTAGATGGCGAGCCGAACGCAAAGCATATTTTATTGCTTAACAGTTTACAACTTACAACCCGAAGTCTCTGTGTAATAAGAGGATTTCAAAAAGAGTTCTAGTTATAATATTAGTTGTAAATTGTTTAGAAATACACTTTGCGTTCGGCTCGCCATCTAGCTTCAAGTTGGACGCTAGATGTCGATCTAGTGTTAACCCGGATTTCGGAGCACGCTATCTAGTATAGACTCTGCCACTCTTCTTGTATCATTTCTCTATGCTTCCGGCTACCTTCCGGCAAGCGACAGAAAATTTCCGTCAAGTTTCTTATAAATGCGCGGTCGGCTTGAATTGTAGTTTTGCTTTGCAGAAGGCGATAAGCCGACGGAGGCGGAGGGTGGGTGGACGGCGCTGCCGCCGAGGCACGCCGCGCCCCACGTGCCGCCGCCCTTCCGAGCCGGTAAACACACACACATACACACACACACAAACATGCCCACAAACACACACGCAGATATTAACCATCAAACACAGACACACACACGGACCCAACAGTTATGGCTACAGAGAACTGCCGAGTTAATTTAAGTGAGCACTTTTAGACCTTATTACAACACTAGGTCCCGCTCGTGGTATTCGATTATCGCGTTCCTGCGGGTACTGTCCGTTTTTCCGGGATAAAAATTAGCCAATATCCTTCCCCGGAGCGTCAACTGTAAGTAACATAATTACGGACATTAATCACAGATAAATACACAACACATGGATACACAAGTCGAGTATAAAAAGATTTTCCAATTTTTAAAATCTTATTCGTCTTTAATAAGGGAAAAATTACGCGACTGTACTGGAAATTGGATCCAAATTCCACACTATGCCGCTTCAACCTTGACACCTATTTATAATAGTCACTGAAGACACTCAAATGTTTTTGTAATGTTGAACAAAAATTTAACTAACCGTCTCTTGACTAGAGGCTTGGGTTGGCACGCAAAAGGCTTTCGTGGTGGTGGGATAAAAAAACTACTGAAAATGTTGGGTCACTGGTCCGATTTGTAACCATTTTTCCACAGTGTCTTTTTCCACTTCTAAATGGACTTGGCAAATCAGCACATTCTTAAAAAAAAAATATATTCTATAGCTTTTAATTTTAAGCTTGAGTTTTCATTTATTCCTTATATATTTTTTTTTTACTTTTAACCTTTTTATTTTTTTTATCTATCAATCTTGCACATCGCACAAACTTAGTGTAAAGTAAAACTACCCCCAAGCGATCATAACAGCTGTTTCAATTTACAGAGCTGAGAATGCGCGGGCCTCCTAGGCAGCCGATGCGAGGTACGGCACCGTAAAATAAACCTCATGTTATTGCCATAATCGAACTCTTTGCTGACAGCCAACATTGACATTTCCAGGACCATGGATGGACGCGCAAGGGCCGGGGCCGGGTCCGTTTGGGCCTCGTTTCAACGGCATGGGGCCTTTCAACAGGCCTCCCTTTGACGGGCCTCCCATGTTCGACGGGCCGCCAAGATTCGAGAGGCCACCTTTCAATCGTATGCCTTTCGATGGACCTAATAGACCCCCATTCGATGGACCGAGGCCTCCCTTCGACGGCCCCAGACCTCCCTTCGACGGACCCAGACCTCCGTTCGACGGACCTAGACCTCCGTTCGACGGATCTAGGCCTCCGTTCGACGGCCCACCTTTCGACGGTCCTAGACCCCCGTTCGACGCACCCATGCCGTTCGACGGGCCTCCGTTCGAAGGAGACCGCTCGTTCGACGGCCCGCCGCGATTCGACGGCCCGCCAGAGTTCTTCGACAGAAACAACCGCCGCTTCGAGGACAGAGAGTTCAACGACCGCGGCTGGAACGGCGACCGAGATCGGGACAGAGGCGACAACTGGGACCGCAGGAACGACTGGGACGATCGCAGAAGGGACAGATTTAGAGAAAGGAGCGAACACGACGACCGGTTCCGGGACAGAAGCGACAGGAGAAGGAACTACGATGACCGAGGTGACAGGGACCGCGAGCGAACGGACCGGGATAAAGAAAGAACGGACAAAAATGACAGAGGCGACAAACCGGCTGATAAAGAGAGGGAGAAGCGCAAGGACGAACGCTCGCGAGCTGACAGACAGAAAGACAGAAAGTCACGCTGGGGCGCCGCTGAGGAAACCAGAAACGAGGAAACTTCCCAACCTAGCGCGGAAACTACTGAGCTTGCTACTCAAGCTCCAACCGAACAAACTCCAGTCGATAAAGTCGCCAGTGAACACACGGAAACAAAGCACACGGACGACAGTGAGAATATCGCTAGTACGGAAACGCGAAGCGAAGCTAAGGAAAGCGAACCAGTTGCCATGGAAACGGAGCGAGAGAGAGATTTACCCAAAGCGGAAAGCTGCGAGACGAGCGTTAGAGAACAAGAAATTGAGAGCCATGAACAAGTCGAAATACCAGAACAAGTAGTACATGAAAGGGAAGAAAAGGTAGTACATGAAAGACAAGAACCAATCGCGGACGAACCAGAGGTAAGAGAAGAAGTTTTCGACAAAGCTGAACCAATGAGTTACGAGCCACCAGTCCAAGAAAGCAAAGAGAACAATGAACAAAATGAACCCGAAGCGATCCCTACTTTCGACGCGGCGCCAGATCTATACGACGCAAACGAAGTTGTCGACACCAGCTTCTCGATCCCAGTACAAAAGGACCCTGATCCGGTTGCCGAGAGCGAGCCTGTCAGAGAGTCGAAATCTGATGACATTTTCGAGGCGACAGATAACAAAGACTCCTTGGAGACGCCTTGACATAGACGCAAGTGGAAATCCGGATACTTCAAGTGGAATTGATTCGGGGACGCTAGAGCTCGGTCGTGCTCTCCGTTTAAAACTAATGTGATATGTGAGATACTCTTAGGGTAGCACGATCGCGCTCCAATAACAAATCGCGACGGGAATGGGATTGTGCACTGTCCTTTTTAATAGTGTGCAGTTTGAAATAACTACGATGAAGTTCTAAAATTAAAGAAGTATAAAACATCAAATATTAATTAAAAAATAATAAGTTATAGAAAAAGAACTGGTCTTTAAAAAGCCGTGGTGGCCTAGTGGTTCGACCTACCGCCTCTCGTGCCGAGGGTCGGGGGTTCGATTCCGGCTCGCACCTCTAAGTTTACTTACGTGCGAAATTCAATTTGAATTTACCATGAGCTCTTCAGTGAAGGAAAACATCGTGGGGAAACCTGCACGCATCTGCGAAGTAATTCAAAGATGTGTGTGAAGTTCCCAATCCGCACTGAGCCCGCGTGGGGGCTATAGCCCAAACCCAGGCCTGTGCCCAGCAGTGGGACGCAAATAGGCTGTAGTAGTAGTAGTAAGTTATAGAAAATTTGATGATTTTTGTAAACGGACAAAAAGTATCTTCATTTGAAATTTGAAGGATTGACTTGAACAACTTCTCCCGGATCCCATTCTCGGCGCGGTGCAAAACGCAACGCCAAAGATTATGATTTTTATATTTACAAAGTTGAAATATACGAGTGCCTTACTGGTTACGCTGGTGTTTTGTTCGACGGAGCCGGCGCGGCGGCGCCTGGGGGCTCAAGTGGAGCGGCCCGGGCCAGGTACGGTGCTTTTCCAACTTGCCTCGCCTCGCACAATGTGTTTTCTTAGTTCACGACACTCGCAGACACCCCAGGCCGAGTTTACACTTTGTTATTATACCAGAGTGACGACCGACGCTATACTAACTTCTATGGCAGCGGTCGTCACTGTTTTGCGGCTAGTATAGCAAGATTGTTGTTTTTTGTACGCAGTGGCGTCAATCGAAGTGTCAACTAGGTTTGAAGGCCCATTTGCAAACATGGTTAGCTTTGTTCAAGTTTGTATTGCAGCTAAATCCGTTGTTACAAATGGGACGGGTTTTGTGAGTGCCGTGTAGTGTTTAAAAGAGTTGCAACATGGTTATTTAAAGTTCTTTTTAAAACTGCAGTCTGTAAATCGCAAATTTTTGGGAATCTGTTTACTTGTTTCTGTTTTATGTATTCCTCGTGTGTTTAAATTGAATATTAATCGGGTTTTTGATGATAATGAACTATGATAATTTAATCCATGTTACAACGTTCATTAAGAGAAAGATGTATTCATTTTCGAAGCAAATCAAACGCACATTGTGCCGGGCTGGCGTTTTTTATCACTTTGTATGTATATCGAAACGGAATCAAATAACTTGAAACAATAACAAATTCGTTACCAAAGTTCCGTCTCGACATACCTTGTTATCACTAGCAATGTGTGCAAAATACCTCGAAGGCGCCGCGTCACCCGAATCAACCACGTGAAGAGCTGGATATCTGTCTGTCGATCGTCTGCTGGGCTCGCAACGCCTAAACCAGGCGTTGATTCGACAGAACGATTACTAATACGATGAAATGGGTTAAATAATAAAAACCAATTTACTTATAAATTATGTAATGTTAATATTAAATGCACTAATTGTATTTTTAGTTGGCGTTGCCTGTCTAACAAGCGAACGAACCTATTTTACGTAGTTTCTCTATTTCTCTTTCATATTTATGGTGAATTGTAATGTTTTGATTTCATAATTAGGATGCGGTAGAATCAACATCTATACTCGGGATAAACGCAAAGGAAATATGTAATTGATTGGTACTTAAATTATACATTTACTTCCTCTAAAATTATACGACCTATGAGATATCTCGCTTCTTGAATTATTGGTGAAGGTTAGAACTAAAAATTGTACCTATACAGATACATTTTTATAACAAATTTTGTTGCGTTTCAAATATATACCATATAGTATCTATAATGACGCAGATTTTTAAATTTATAGGAAAATCCATTCGTGAATCACCATTACTAAGTACTATGGTTTAGCGTAGGGGTAGTCTATTAAAATTTGACACTAAAACATGTTACGCGCAGTCTTCGTGCTATGTGTTTAGTTCTAATTGTCTATATGTATCATATTTATTTCAAATACGATTGTTTTCTGGGGCGCTAATCTTGTTTTACCCTTATTTTGATTGAATATTCGGAGTACACTAGGTATGTTACATTTTAAGCCCACAATGTAGATAAGCATTAAAATTTTAAATGCATGCTTCAATGTTTGTCATATTTGTGCTTCAATAAAAACTATATCTAAAATGGCATTGATTTTATTTTTAGGGTTTGTAGGTTTTTAGGTTTCGACGGTGCTGCAGAGGTTCCTTTTGCACACATTGTCTAGAGTTCCATTATTGTATGCATTCCAGCCTCCGAGGATATGAACAACCAGACAATAATGTGCGAGAGAGATAGCTACAGTCAACACGCCCAACATTTACGAAGCGACGAGCTACACATCCAAATTTCTTTGCTTACTTGAATGTTTCATGAAAAGTGTGCCTCTATTTCACAGGCAGTTTTAGGTCAACTTCGTCGTGATGCCTGATAGCAGCATTTTCAGCAAGTCAATGTTGAAAAATGTTCAGTCATTAAGACTCATTTTCCTAACAGCTATAAAGAGTAAACTCCAAAATGAAATGTCCATGTTTAGTTGCTTCTAACACAGAATTGATAGTCCGTTTATGTGAGTTTAAAGTGATTTCGTTTGGTGGATCACCCTTCATCAGTTCTGTTCTGCCTTACCTTATTTTATGAGGTAACGGCCACCTAATTGTATTTGTAACTATTTGCTATTACTCTTTTATTAAATGGTCCTGTTTGAGTAAATATTATAAAATGATAATTACATGATTTTAGTAAGTAACACTTTATTGTACAAAACAGAAAAGAGACAAATGTACAAAGGCGAGCTAACCCTGTGAGGAATTTCTTCCAGCTAACTTTTGATCTTACTAGAAGAACTTTGATTGTTAGAGAATCGTGTTTAATAGTGTTTTTAGGATTTTTCCTAACACCCATAAAAACTTAAACAGTAGTTTCTCATAATCATAAATTAGTCGAAACTTCAGTTACCCTGAGGTAATCTTACAGTCAACCTCATTAATATTGCACATCTGCTCGCTCAAGTTTATGTAGATAAGTAGATTCTGAAAGAAAGCATTGTTTTTGTTCGTACATTGAAGAACTCTACTGTAGGTACCTATACACTACTTGCATCCATACAAATCAATACTACCTAATATTATAAATTCGAAAGTACAGGTTTACCTAACTTGGAAGGCGCGTGGATTAAGCAAAAATTGGCTCTGCGTAAGCGCCTTAAGCGCTTCGTCACGCGCCTTCTAAGTTGTGTCGTGCTGTAACTGTCTGTCTGTTACCTCTCCACGCTTAAACCGCTGGACCGATTTCGATGAAATTTGGTATGGAGATAGGGGACATAAGCTACTTTTTATCCCGGAAAATGCATAGATCCCGCTCCCGCGGGAACTGAATTCCAGCGGGTGAAGTCGCGGGCAGAGGCTGGTAAAAAAATAAAAATGATAGATCGCCGTTTTTTTTAAATCTTATTATGTAAAGATGTCCATGGACTCCCCAATTCGCACAGGGCCCGCGTGGGGACTATTAGTCCAACCCTCGTAATGACAGGAGGCCTGTGCCCAGCAGTGGGACGCAAATAGGCTGAAATAGTAGTAGTCCAGGGACTACATTTCTGCTGGGTGAATATATTTCTAGGGCGCTAATCATCTTATATATATGAAACTGAATGACTGATGTATCAACGCAGAGCCGAAACTACTGGTCGTACAGAGCTGAAATTTGGCATACAGGTTCCTTAGGGAACGTGGGGGAGCACTAAGAGAGGATTTCAAGCAATTATTTATTCACATGGCGCCCCCGCAGTTCTATATCTCGCACCTCTAAGTTAACGTACGTGCGAAATTCAATTTGAATTTATCATGAGCTTTTCGGTGAAGGAAAACATCGTGAGGAAACCTGCACGCATCTACGAAATAATTCAAGAATGTATGTGAAGTATAGCCCCCAATCCGCGTGGGGGCTATAGGCCAAATCCTCTCCTGATGAGAGGATGCGTGGGCCGTAAATAGGTTGTTGTGGTGGTCGGTTTTTTAAGTATTGATGAAATTTGGTACGGAGACGGAGAGGTTTCCATGAGTCATGACATGACCACCACCACCCCCCCCCCCCCCCCCCTGGGGACTAGGGCCCGGTTCCTATATCCACGAAACGCCTCGTTTTGCCTACGGACGGTTGATTTTTGACATTTGTTCCATAGAGAATCTGTCAAATTTTAACCGTCCGTAGGCAAAACGAGGCGTTACGTGGATATAGGAACCGGCCCCATCTACTGCTATTGTTCAACCTTCATGTATTTTATAAAATATCTTTCGTTTTCTACTTGATTTAGAATATGTCAACTGTTAGTTTTGTCAAATAAAAATATTAAGCGAATAAACATCGTTTTACAAAATGTGGCGACCGTGACTCGAGATAAAAATGGATTTATATAAAAAAGAGAGAAAAATCCAAAGGCGTCTTTTTACGACATGTGCAAACCAAATGGATACAATGATAAAAGAAGGCCATGCGAAAGAGATAAGTCTTAAATCCGAGTTTAAAAAATTGAAAGAAATTTCGTCTCAGTTGGCATTATTAGACCAAAATATAAAAGAATGCTTGCTTAAAGACGAAAATTTAAAAGACGAAGATTTAGAAAAAGAACTTTGTACGGCATTAGAGTACAGGGAGCGGTGGATAAAAATAGAAACGACCCTGGACGTAATTTTTAAAGAGCCTAACAAAGAGAAAGAACAAGATTTCAGGCGGAATTACAAGTTACCGGATATAAAATTAAAGAAATTCGACGGTAACATCCGTAGCTGGCTAACATACTGGGGGCAATTTAAAAAGATAGATGTCGACCCAAAAATAGATCAAGATGACAAATATATGTACTTACTGCAGAGCATGGAAGAAGGCACAGAGGTCCACTCTCTCGTGGAAAGTTACCCGCCGTCGGGAGCCTCGTATTCTTTGTGCGTCGAAGAGCTTAAGACCCGATATGCGAGAGAGGAACTATTAATTGAAGTTTACGTAAGAGATATATTAGAATTGGTACTTCAAAAGGAAAGAGACTTCATCGACCTGTACGACAAATTAAATGCGCATCTAAGAGCACTCAACACACTCGGAGTATCGAAATGTGCAGCCTTCATACTACCGTTGGTAGAGTCGGCCCTTCCCCATGATATCCTACGTCTTTGGGAGAGAAGTAAGTCTTCTAACATACATTCTTCAGGACCGGAACAGGTTCTAGAAGCGTTGATGAAATTTTTAAAGGCTGAAGTGGAGAGCGTCCAGAGAATTTCAATGGCAAAGTCAACATTCAAAGAAAGGAGTGATACTGAGCCTACTGCATCCTGCCTATACTCATCACCATCAACGTCTAAAAACCAAACAGTAACCACCACGACTATAAAGACATGCATCTGGTGTGGGAAAGACACACATTCTAGTGTGGAATGTTACAAATTATCAAAAATGACATTGGATGAAAGGAAAGATCACCTGAGAAAAGAAAAGGCGTGTACCATATGCTTAAAGAAAGGACACTATTTCAAATCATGCAGAACCTTCATCAAATGTTACATCTGTGGAAAAAGACATTCCGTAACCATATGCCCAGGGAAAACCGTCACTGAAGGGAATAAGGAAGCAAAACTTGAGAAGTCGCAAGAAAAATCACCAGCTAAAGAAGTCCAAAACATGCATAGTTCAACACCTACCACAACCTATTCTGAATCCGAGACCGTTCTACAGACAGTTGCTGTGCGCATCAAAAATGGCGGGAAATATGTCACTACACGTGCCTTATTTGACAACGGATCGCAACGAACATACATAAAGCAAGATCTAGCACAGAAACTGTGCCTGAAGAATGTGGGAAAAGAACATCTTAAACAATGTTTGTTTGGTGGAGTAGTTACTGATGTCAAAATTCACAACATATATAAATTTACTGTAGAAAGTGTTTCCGGAAATTTCGAGTTGGATGTAGAAGCTCTCAGCCAGAATATTATTTGCGTTTATACTAATAGAATTAATTTGTCAAAAGATATACGCAACATACTCCAGCAAAGAAACATCGAATTGTGCGATACTGATGATAACAGGGAAATAGGACTTTTAATAGGTGCAGACTTTGCAGGTTTTTTTGCGACAGGTGACATTGTAAACCTTAACAACGGCATGGTGGCAATAAATACGAAGTTAGGTTGGACAGTCCAAGGGAAACAGTACGGTAATGGTAGTAATGTAACTTCATTATTTTGTATGTCTGATTCTAATAAGTATTGCAGATTTTTGGTCTCTAGAAACATTAGGCATCCGGGATCCAGTGGAACACAAAACTAAAATGCAAATTGAAGAAGAGACAATCGAGGCCTTCGACAAAACCGTCCATAGGGAGAAGGATGGTAGATATGAAGTGAAACTCCCATTCAAGGTTGGCCATGAAGATTTACTTCCTAACTTTTCCAAGGCGAAGCTGAGATTGGACTCTACAACACGGAAGTTAATTGCTAGTGGTAAGTTTCAACAATATAATAAAGTTTTTGATGATTGGCTTTCGTTAAAAATAATAGAGCCTGTGCCTCACATAGATGAAGAACGTAATAGAGGTCATTTTCTCCCGCATAAGGCGGTGATAAAAGAGTCTAGTCTTACAAGTCCTCTGAGGCCAGTATTTGACGCATCTGCGCCTGACAAAAATGGCCTTAGTCTTAATAACTGTTTGGAAAAGGGTGTAAACTTTATAGATAAAATTCCAAATTTGTTGATCGGTTTCAGGAAAGGCGAAATTGGTATAACAGCCGATATAGCTAAAGCCTTCCTACAAATAAGTTTACCACCAGAGGACAGGAACTATTTGAAATTTTTATGGTGGGAAGATGACTCTCTGAAACAATTGAAAGTCTATAGACATTGTCGTGTCGTATTCGGTCTCACTTGTAGCCCGTTCCTTTTAGCAGCGACTCTTAAACATCACTTAGGCAACGTGACAGGTGAGTATAAAGAAACTGCACAGCTGTTACGAAAGTCTTATTATGTAGACAATTGTCTAACTAGTATGGATAGTGAGGCACAAACTAAGAAGTTTATAGTACAGGCAAAAGCAGTTATGAAAGAAGCTCAATTTGATCTACGGATGTGGGTAACGTCTCCATTGCAAATAAATGAGACCGGTCAGGAAATTGTACATGTACTAGGTTTAAATTGGGACACTGTTACTGACGAGATATCGTGCAATATCCAGGACTTACCTCAGCTATCAGCTCTAAATAAGATAACTAAAAGAGTTCTCCTTTCCCTTACTCAAAGGGTGTTTGATCCTATAGGTCTTACCTGCGCAGTCACACTACCTCCGAAGCTGCTACAAGGTTTTTACGAAAATCTTCAAGAAGGCGACGTTGTACTTATCGAATCTGAAGGACGCAGAATAAAATGGCCAATGGGCATCATTATTAAAGTGTTTATTGGAAAAGATGGTGTCAAACGTTCGGCTGAAGTAAAGACTTCGTCGGGAATCAAAATTAGACCCGTACAAAGGCTCTATTTACTGGAAATATCGGCAGAGGATCGAAATAAGTTTACGAGTCCAGTACCTTTCGACAAGGTAGATACGATACAGCTTCAGGCTCGTGCTCCCGAAGGAGATGCACGGGAAAGAACTACGAGATGTGGCAGGAAAGTAAGAACTCCTAGGTATTTATTAGATTAATTATTTTTTTGGGATTGTCGCTACTCGACACTAGATGGCGCTGTAAGATTATTTTTTCAGTTAGGATCACCGTTTTATTTTGTTTTCTCTTGCCACCATGTTGTTCTTAGGTAACTAAATTAACTAATTAATTATTAATTAACTAATTAATTATTAATTTTGCTATAATTGATTATTTTGTGTCGGTTTAGGAGGATGTTCAACCTTCATGTATTTTATAAAATATCTTTCGTTTTCTACTTGATTTAGAATATGTCAACTGTTAGTTTTGTCAAATAAAAATATTAAGCGAATAAACATCGTTTTACAAAAGCTATCATTTATTTTTAACCCCTTACGCAAAGGGGGGGGGGAGTTGTATGACGTGACCCCCCCTTGAGTCAAAAGCTGGATCCGCCCTTGCATAGGTATGGGTATATATCTGTAGTTAAGTTAGGACTAATCCATTATAATGAACTGTCTTTCTCTGGGATTTAAACTATTGATTTACGTTTAATTTGTTTAGAACAGAAAAGTAGTGAATTCCCACTGGATTCCAATAGATCTTGAAACTTTTTAACAAATCGAATCGACTCGAACAGCTTTTTTTATTTACGCTACGTCAGTCTGACATTGACACTGACAGATAACTCGGCGATAGAGGTGTTTTCTTGAAAATTGTGTAGAAATTTTAAATTATAAAATCAAGTAAATAATCATGGAGAATATACAAGTGGTTACCGCGGACTTTGTCAACGTTCACATCACCAAGTCAGACACAGACGCTTCGGCGCCCGTTGAAAGAAGATTCAAAAAAGGAATCACCGTCTTAGATTTTAAGGTTAATGATTCATCTTGGCTGCGTTCCGAATCGTGCTTAGAGCGCTCACAGCACCTTGCACCCTTTTTCCTCTTAGGACTCGACTTTCAAGAGGAAAAGGGATGCAAGGTGCTGTGAGCGCTCTGAGCGCGTTTCGGAACGCAGCCCTTATTTACTATAAATTGTCCGATAAAACAACTGTAACGTAACTTGATAATCAATAAAGAAGCCTGAAACGTAGTAAACTGGACTAATAATAAACAGACTTTTCTATATTCAGACAAAACTCGAGCTGGTAACTGGTGGAAATGCGGCTACGATGAAGCTAAAACTGTTCGATAGCAAAAACAACTTCATTTGCGACATAGACAACAACGACGCTTTGCTCGGATCATATCCCATAGACGATGGGATGAGGATACATGTGGAAGACAAATTTGTGCTGTTAAATGATGTGGGTGCTTCAGACAGTTCAG
>OZ020277.1:1280031-1398786 GCA_963971205.1 Aethes cnicana
CGCCCTCCGACCCCAGCGCCGCTGACTCGCCCATCTCTGCCAAATACACGACGTTCCATTTCTTTGACATGTATATTGACGGCCGGATTGGTCCAGTTGGTAGTGACCCTGCCTTCTGATCCGATGGTCGCGGGTTCGAGTCCCACTCGGGGCAAACTTTGTGTGATGAACACGAATATTTGTACCCGAGTCATGGATGTTAGTATTTATACACGGTGGGTCAGAAAATATGGCAAATAATTAACCCACCGTATCAGCTATCGATTCTAAGTATATTGTATAGGTCTTTAATTTTTTTTGAGTTGGTAAAAACAATAATTGTATATGGGATTGGTTGTGTGAGCGACGCCTGAATCCTATACAAAATTTTTTTTTTTAACAACTCAAAAAAAATTAAAGACCTATACAATATACTTAGAATCGATAGCCGATACTGTGCGTTAATTATTTGCCATATTTTCTGACCCACCATGTATATACGTATGTATGTATTTCTCTATATAAGTAATTATATCGTTGTCTAGCACCCATAGTATGTACAAGCTTTGCTTAGTTTGGGGCTAGGTCAATATGTGTGAAATGTCCCAAGATATTTATTTATTATTATTATATTTTACGAGCTTCTACCCACGATTCTGTGATAAATTTCCAAAGCCCTATTTTTTGCATGAAAACGTTTTCCATGGATCGTTCGGAATTTCTAGTATTTCGGTGATTTGCAAGGATTTCTGGGATTCCCTGGATTTCTATACAAAGTTCCTTTCCGGGGTTCCGGGATATGTGTAGATATAGCATTTGTGTTTGCCAAATTTTATTCAAATTGGTTGTGCTATTTTAGCGTTAAATAAGGATGATTTAATGCAGCATCAGATAAAATACATATAGTAATTAGAATTATGTTTACCATATAAGACAACTAAGGATGAATACTCTTGAGATTAGAAATTGTTGATTCAGAATACAATTGTGGTTATTCATTTTCTCTTCTTCTTTCTGGTTTTAATTTGGGACAATAGGAGCTAACTAAGAAACAGTGGAGCAAAAACCTTACATTCCTGCTGTCAGTGTTGTCAGCAACACCACAGTTTCTCAGTTTCATCACATATTGTTTATAATAATAATAATAATCAACATTTATTTCGGACAACACAAATACAAGGTCCATATTTTGTTAGTAACCGTTAGAACTTATAACTATGTTACTGTACAGTGTGTTACCTACTAAAACTAGGGATACAAAGCTCACTTGTAGTCTTTGTATTTGGGCTCATGTATAGACAATTCAATTCAATTTAATTCAATTCAATTCAATTCAATCATTTACGACATAAACATCCACATCTTAGACATCTTGTTCTTCATTTTAGACATCCACGATTGAAGGAAAGGATTGTCCAACCTCTCCCCAATAGCCTAGCTAATACTAGCTTGTTGAAACTGTCTGCTTTTAATTTATGATAATAAGCTAGGTTTCCATTAAAAACTTGTTTCTGTTACTTGTAACTGTGACATACTTCTCTCACAAAATCCATGTATCTGTTTTTTCAAGTATATTTATGAGTAATATTTATTTACTTTTCAACATACGTTGAAAGAGCATAACCAACGCACCTATGTCATGCGGAGTCTCGGGGCGACTCATGATCTCCTGTTGCTTGACGGCCTGTGCTCTCTGCACGGCTTCCATCACTTGCCCGTAGCTGTCACGAGCCTTCACTGCTCGTAGCACTTTCTCTCTGCAAGGAAGTTGTTTTACAACATGGACGTAAATAATACTTCATATGGACCCGGCCTAACGTAGATACATGTCATGTTTCCCCACTTCATTGGTGTCCAATCCAAAGTTAAACATAGTTTAAATATAGTTATTTAAAACTATATTTAAAAAAAAAAAAGGACTTTACTGAACATTGTGATATAGGCATACCAGCACCAGATTGCTGCTCGCCTATTATTCGAATAATAATAATAATAATAAACTTATATCGTGACACTAAGGTGGGTCACATTTTTTCAACAACGAGACGAGTTTTTAGATACTGAGAAACAGTTTTGAAAAAAGTTTTTTTAAAAACGCTTATTGCCACGCACGCTCGGTGACAGAACTTTGGATTGGACACCGTGGAAGTGGGGACATATTATGTGTACGTTAGACCTGGTCTATATTATTTACGTCTATGTTTTACAAGCACTTATGATTTGATAAAAAGACCACAAATAACCACCAAATGGCTACTATTTCAAGGATTAAATGATTTCTGTCTAAAGGCAATTTGGCATGAAGTATAGGCCATAGGCAGAATTTCTTTTTCGTCACTAGTGATTGCTCCTCAAAATGTGCTAAATTAAAACTTTTATACTTTGATATTTATTACATTTTATCAAATTCAAGTACTAAATAGCAAGAGACATAGAAGACTTTTTGCAATATGCTCTAAATACGTCTCTTTCTTGAAAAGAGGGTAAACATAATACCCAAAACATAACCTATATATTGCTTTTAAAATTGACTTTTAGAGTAGAAAAAATACTTGGTCATATACAATGTCTGTTTCATTATAAGCTAAATACTTACGCTTTTTCATCTATTGGCGGCAGCATGCCCTGGTTGGCGAGGAACATGTCGTGAGACCGCTTTAGCGATCGAAACACCAAAGTGTGCACCGAGTGCTTGATCACGTCGTCAGCCATTTTATCCAGTCACTTATATTACTAGTAAAAAGTACAAGAATTATTGGTTGTCCTTAGTATTAGAATTAGCTCATTATTTCAAAACAAAAAATAGCTTTTTGGATGTGCTATGCTACTTTCGCCGTTCGCGTCGCGTCAATTTTATTTTAGTTGTCAAATTTGACACCTTACAAAACAAAGTGACGGAAAGGTTTCGTTCGAAAATGCAAACGCTTAGGGCAGGTTGATTCATGCATAGGTGAATCCTGGTCGTTAAATATGGCCGCCGAGCTGTCATTTCATACAGAAACGTCATTTTATCCCATCGTAAAATATTGAACGTTAATGTTAACTTTAACGGACGGTTTGAATCAACCACCCTAAGCCTGGGTTGATTCAAGTACAGTTGACGAACTCCTGGTCGTTAAATATGGCCGCCGAGCTGTCATTCCATACAGAAACGTCATTTTGTCCCATAGTAAAATATTTAACGTTAACGTTAACTTTAACGGACGGTTTGAATCA
This sequence comes from Aethes cnicana, assembly GCA_963971205.1. NCBI lineage: Eukaryota > Metazoa > Arthropoda > Insecta > Lepidoptera > Tortricidae > Aethes > Aethes cnicana. The sequence continues at coordinate 1,283,227 of OZ020277.1, forward strand.
ACTCACCCTTAATGGAGATTTGGTGAATCACTTGACTTTTGTCACGCGTGACTTTTTCTTTAGTTCGTTCAGTTCGCTATGGAGACGTGACTTTAGAGGTGACAGAATAGTAGATTGTATGACTAGGGAGCAAAATGGTATATTTTACCGCGGGTGACGGATTGAATCCAGAGCGACGCGAAAGATTCCAGAATAGAATCCCGAGCGTAAGCGAGGGATTCTAGCGTGGAATCTTGAGCTAGCGAAGGATTCAAGCTTTGTCACCCAAGGCATAAATAAGTTTGCTACCGTGTTGTACACTCTGCTTTTCACCCCTCCTATGAGAAAATCATAAGATCATTCGTTCATCATTGTCATTAAATTAAGTAAAACAAAAAAATAATACATTTAGAAACAAACAAGGTTAAAAAGAACGTGTTTCGCGCGCCTGTCATAAATTCATAGGCAGAAGGCGAAAATGGCTTCCATATTGAAGAATCTCTAACTACTTCAATGTATTTATATTCTGTCATGCTCGCATGCGTTGCGTTCATAATAATAGGTAAATTTTAACAAATGTGAAAAAAATACATTTTATGACAATTTCGCTCATGTATCAAACAAAGTTTTTTAATACATTTGCGATAAAATGAAAAAAGGGCAGTGCAATTCATATTACGTACTTACATAATATTCCTTTGGAATTCTCAGAGGTGTTGATCCCAATACATTGCATCACCTAAATCACTTTTTGATTTCATTCATTCTCTACGAAATAATAATTCATAACACTACATAAAGTACGTTTTATTTTGGAAATTAAGTGTAAAATAATACGGCAAGGAAATGTGCGCTCACGAAATTCGCGGGTTCGAGTTTTTTTTTTAATTCGATCACACGTCGAGTTTGCGAGGAATGCTACGGCATCGGCCTGCACCATTCAGCCAAATTGAAAATAAAAGATAATAGAAAATAATTTATCAAAACTAAGTATATATTTATGAATTTATGGATTTTTAGTATGTGCATTAAAGTATTTATGTAAAACGCCGATATATAAAATTCTAAATACGAAAAAGATACGACTTTTGAATACAACTTTTTACAGTCTCCGCAGCTCCGTGAACGCACTGCTAAAACGTATTTTGCTCCCTGTTAGCGGGGCAGAAATAAAAAAAATTAAAAAAAAAGCGAAGAGGGAGCAAAATCGCATTTTGCTCCCTCTAAACGGGCAACAAAACACTTCTTTTCGAATAGGAGGGGTGAAAACTCTTTTGCCACGGTGACAAAAATCACCCGTGGGCGCACTCTCTAACACGCGGGAAAGCAGTCTTTTAAACCGTTTTAAACGTGTTTGATTCTTTGGGTATCGATACATGTATCGATTTGTCCATCATGATGGACACATGGTTCTTTTGGAATAAAAAAAACACATTCACCAGTAAAATGATAAATTAGGTATTGTATTTATTACGTAAGTAGGTACAAAAACCGATTATTACAAAACGTTTAACACAACAATGGTCTTTTTAACTATTTTAATAAGTACATTTATTTACTTAATATTGAAAGTATGTGTATGTATCACTAAGTGCAATACTTAAGTAGAAATATAGACATCAAGTACATTCCATCGTTGCGTTGACTAGTGGCAGTAAAGACTATTAATGCTATTGACTAGAACTTTTTTGATGAACATCTAGATTAATTTAGCTTATTAGTTGTCAGGCATGGACTAGGGACTAGGATCTACCTAATTGCGTTTTACATTGCACATCGCTGTTATAAATAAACTTAATATTTCTACATACTTACAGTTCTATTTGCAACTACATGTACCTATTTCACTACAGACACTGGCCGTTATGATATGAGATATTCGGCGTAAAAAAAGAAAATCACAGTAAGCGTTCGTTAAACACTGAGATGAATAAAATGGTCCTTCGATTTGTACCGGGCAATTAACGCGTGATTTAGACGAGGCGGTCGACGTTGGCGCTGCTGTCGGGTTGCCAGTCGTAGTCGATTTCTGCGGAGTCGGCGACGGAGAAGACCGCGCCCCCCTCGGTTCAGATGGCCGATTTCTCTTGGTTGTTGGCATCACTGACGCGGCGGGAGTGTGGCGCGCGGCGCAGCGTGCGCGGTTGGAGGTTAAGTGGCGGCAGATTCGGGCGTTCGATCCTAGTCGGGGATGAGACTAATGGTCTATTCCGCCGGAGCGTTTCCATGCCACTGCGGAAGTATTCCTCAGTGCGATCGCTGTAGCTCTCTATAAGCGGAGCCGGGTCTTCGTATTCTACGTTGAAGTGTCTGGTGATGGCCAAGTCTTCTGGGGGTCCCAGTTTGTAGAGTGGCGGCTCTACGCACTCGTAGTGGTGATCTTCCGTCTCGTCGTGGGGGTACGTGTCGGCGACGAAGTGCCGGGTCCCGCGGGGCGTCAGGGCGGCCCAGAGGACCCTCGAGTCGAGCGCGGCGCCCCCGTAGAGCGCGTTGGAGCCCCCGGCTTTCCCGGCGCTCGTCTTGCAACCGCCGCGAGCTCTGTGGAAGGATAAATACCTTAGAGGTATTGGTTTTGGATGAGTCAGTGGAAGTGGAAGAAAGAAGTAAGACTAGGATTGAAGAAAGTGTTGATTAGCAACAATGCAAGGAAGTAAAATATTATGCGTAAACCCAATCTCTAGGTTACTTAAATGCATCTTTGGTTTCCTTCTAACTAATGCTTAGTTAAAAATACCAAACAACTATTTGTACATTCACATTGAATGGCCTATACTTCGTTAAATTCTAGTGTATTCTTGAGAGCAAAAAGCCAGACAATAATCTACTTCCGTCTGTCGAAAGTCGTACTAGATTATTATGGAAATAAACTTTTTTCCCCATAACCTCTTATTGCATCTAGATATGCGTGATACCATAGAAAATTTAAAGAAACGTTACCTTTAATAACAACTATCATACAAATCAGCGTACGCCCGAAATAAGTGTTAAACGCGATAATAGATGTCGCTGCCTAGGTAGCCTCTAAAAACGTGAAGCTAGCTTTTCCGATATACGCCGCAATGTAAGGAAATTGTCAGCGTCGTCATCATCATCATCATTTCAGCTGAAAAACGTCCACTGCTGGACATAGGCCTCCCCCAAGGCTCGCTCAGACCAGTCCTGTGCTACTTGCTTCCTCCGGTTTCCCGCGACCTTCACGAGGTCATCGCTCCATCCTGTTGGAGGCCTACCGACAGCTCGTCTCCCGGTTCGCGGACGCCACTCGAGAACTTTCCGGCCCCATCGGCCATCAGACCTGCGAGCAATGTGCCCCGCCCACTGCCACTTAAGGCTCGCAATTCTTCGGGCTATGTCGGTGACCCTAGGATTGTCAGCGTATATAGAGGTAATATCCTCGTCTCTGGCGGTACTCACTCGCGGCACTTGAGCAGGAAGAGGGCGAGCAGTGCCGCGATGCAGAGGACGGCCACGCAGCACGTGATCAGCACGAGGAACCACGTGTCGTCGCCGGCGGCCGGCTCTGGGGACGAACGACGCGGGTCAATGGGGCTGTCAATTGGTTAGGAGTAGGTATGTCGACCTGTTTTGGGGCGATCAGAATCAGAATCGGAAATGTTTATTTCCGTACAGTACCTATAAAATACATGCAAATATAAATTAATGTTGAATAGGTACTTAATCTAAATTAAATGACGCCGGTCAATGGGGAGCTGTCAATTCGTTAGGGATTTTGAGGTATGTCGTTCTGTTCTGGGGCAATGACGCCAGTCGATGGGGAGCTGTCAATTGGTAAGGGATTTTGGTGTAGGTATATCGATCTGTTCTAGGGCAATGACGCTGGTCAATGGGGAGTTGTCAATTCGTTAAGGGTTATGTCAATCTGTTCTGGGGCAATGACGAGAGCAACGGTTATTTTCCGTCTGAAAGTAGTGTACTAGTAAACTAAATGTACCTTACCTACTAGAAGACCGAACTAGAGGTACATTTGCGCGATTGTACTAGTTGGGAACGACCTGAGTAGCTTAGCGGACTCGCCATGGCTCGGCAGCTCATGGTACTCCACGCCAGGGAAAAGATCGTTATCCTCAGTATTCTGTGGGACGCACTTGGTCGCGCTGGCAGGGAAGGGAACGCCGGCAGCTTTGTCTAAGGACTCTAAGTAACGCCCAAAGTAACTTAGCGGACTCACCATGCCTCGGCAGCTCATGGTACTCCACGCCAGGGAACAGGGCGTTGTCCTCAGTATTCTGTGGGATGCACTTGGCCGCGCGGCAGGGGGGCGTGAGGTTTGCCGCGCTGGCGAGGAACGCCGGCAGCGGCGGCGGCGGCATGTGCAGGATCGAGTCCGGCGGCGGCCCGAGCGACAGGCATTCCGCGCCGCACGTCATTCTCTGAAACCACAGGGTAATGATAAGTCACTGTCACAGTAGGCGGCGGAGTCCAGGATTCTGGGGTTTAAGCGCCCCGAAATTCTCCCTGGCGCTCACTCCCGCTTTAGACGCTGAAAAAAAGTGACGAACTGCCGCTATACATACTCTTATGGTAGCGGTTGTCACTTTGGATTGCGTCCCGACCCCGCGGGAAAATTGGGATAAAAATACCCTATCTCACCAGGGAATAAATGCAGCTTCTTGCTACTTAATAAAAAAAATTTTTAGAAACGGATATGTTTTTGGTAATATCTACTTATCTACAAGTGCGTATATACAATATAGTTATGTTTGTTTATTTTTCAACTATTACAGTATCTAATAATTTCGAATGTATGATATAGTATATTGTACACCATTGATTGACCTATAATAAGTAATAACATATGGACGAACAGTGCCTAACAGAATATGTCAAAATATATGGAGAAAACTGACATTAGAAAATACGTTCCATTATGCTAATAACGCTTCTTTATAACGAAGGCCAAACGTGGGGCCATTTTTCTCCGGCTGTTTTATCCTTACTTATAATAGGTAGATTAATGATGTACTCGTATAATCGAACGACCATATTTATTACGTTAGCGTAGGTAGGTACAGGTTTTCACAACTTAGAAGGCGCTTGGATTTAGCAATAATAGTCTGCGTCAACGGCTTAAGTGCTTCGCCGCGCGCCTTCTAAGTTGTGTCGTGCTATAATTCATTTGACAACATCACACAAAGGTGCATGAACATACAAGCATAAAAAATAAGTATTAAAATGAAGTTTGAATTTTGCCTGACTACGTACATGAAAAAACCTAATATATAGCTACATTTCGTAGAAAATTATCAAACCAGTACGAAAAGAAGACAAAGCCTAAAAATACCTAATGTTTTGCTAAATAAATACTTAATCAAACACAGCAGTTATAAACTAACAAGCCACCAAATTAAGAACACAAGCTACACTTCAACCGGTCACTTCAAAAAATGCATATGAAACGACATTAACTCACTTATTTCAATAAAATATGAATTTCCACACAAAATGGACGCACTTTACTTGTTCGCGTACACTTGTTCTAAAAATTTGGTCCAGGGAGGCAGAGCGCACGCGCGAAATTTCGAACCGAGATCACACAGTCAGCAAAATAACACTTGTGAAAGTATAAATTTGATTTCCATTGCTGCTTCAGTAACCTATCTCCGTAAACGTTCTCTCTCTATACGCGTAATGAACGCAGCTTTATTTGACGCTGACGTTTGAATTTATTATGTTGGTAGAAGGTAATGTATTGATTTGCGACTGCGCGGTGCAATTTCGCGCCTTGGATTAGGGCGCATCACTTGAGGGATGTTTGTATTGGCGTCTCTTTCTCACATACTGAAGTTAAGTAAGGTTAGAGGGAGAGAAGGCATAGTATTAAATGAACTGGGTTTTGTTTGGAGCGTAGCTATACCTTTATTTAATTTAAATACTTACTTTAAATTGAATTTGAAATTAGTTTTGATGTCGTTAAGGTGATTTAATGGGAGTTAAGCATGTCAGGAAACGCGCAGGAAACCAAGTTATAGTGTTGTTTAAGTACTTACCTGATGACGATGATGATGAGATACTTTTTTTATCGTAAGAATTGAATTTATATGTACCTATACTAGCTTCTGCCCGCGACTTCGCCCGCGTGGAATTCGGTTACCGCGATCCCGCGGGAACTGTGCGTTTTTCCGGGATGAAAAGTAGCCTAGTCCTTACCCCAACTATCTACATGCCAAATTTCATCTCAATTGGTCCAGCGGTTGAAGCGTGAAGAGGTACTTTCGCATTTATAATATTAGTATGGATGTCGCTGTAAACGAAAAGAGAAAATGGTGCTTGTCAGCCTGTCGTATAACAAATTGATATGGGTCTTTTGATTCTAATTCACTGGATCGTAAATTCGGGGAAATATATTTGTTATTTTACTGGGATTTTCCATTTCCGTCATGGACGTTTATCTCGTGGGCTTTTCGAATATCCACTCAAGTAGAACGTATCAACAATTCAAATAGGTATAAATAATATCTACTTATAAGTACCTAATATCGAAAGTTCGAATTGAGAAGATAACATAACTTGTATTATTTGCTAAATAGGGAGAGAGTGAATTGTTATTTAGGGAAAAGATGTACATTTATGCAACAAATTAAATAAACTGAATTGAATTTGACATTTGAAAGCACAGAGGGCTTTTCCAACAGTGAGAGTTTACAGAGGCAGGGAGGCCCCATGATGTGATTCTTTCCATTATTATTCTGTTAACCTTTTACTCGCAGTACCCTTTCCTGCAAAAAGCAGGTTTGACGAATTCCAGCCTCCCGAACAAGCCGGTTTCCGAAAGGGCTATAGTACCGTAGACCACATACATGCGTTGCGGCAGGTTGTACAGAAGACCGAAGAGTATAACCTCCCCCTTTGCCTTGCATTTGTGGACTACGAGAAAGCCTTCGATTCGATCGAGACTTGGGCTGTGCTGCAGTCTCTCCAGAGGTGCCAAGTTGACTACCGGTACATCGAAGTGTTGAAGTGTTTGTACGAAAATGCCACCATGTCCGTCCGACTACAGGACCAGACCACGAAGCCTATTCCACTGCAGCGGGGAGTCAGACAAGGAGATGTGATCTCTCCGAAGCTGTTCACCGCTGCATTGGAGGATGCTTTCAAGGTGCTGGACTGGAAAGGTCGAGGCATCAATGTTAATGGCGAGTACATCTCTCACCTTCGATTTGCCGACGATATTGTAGTCATGGCTGAGACCATGGAGGACCTCAGTATTATGCTCGCTGACCTCAGCAGAGTTTCCGATCGAGTTGGTCTTAAAATGAACATGGACAAGACGAAAATTATGTCTAATGTCCATGTTGTGCCAACTCCCGTAATAATCGGAGGCTCTGCGCTCGAAGTTGTTGACCATTATGTATACCTGGGACAAACAGTCCAGTTAGGTAGGTCCAACTTCGAGAAAGAGGCCAATCGTCGAATCCGACTCGGCTGGGCAGCGTTCGGGAAGCTTCGCAGTGTCTTTTCGTCCAAATTACCGCAGTGTCTCAAGTCGAAAGTCTTCGACCAGTGTGTGTTGCCAGTGATGACTTATGGTTCCGAGACGTGGGCGCTTACGATGGGCCTCATAAGAAGGCTCAAAGTCACTCAGAGGGCAATGGAGAGGGCTATGCTCGGGGTTTCTCTGCGTGATAGAATCAGAAATGAGGATATCCGCAGTAGAAATGGGGTCACCGACATAGCCCGAAGAATTGCGAGCCTTAAGTGGCAGTGGGCGGGGCACATTGCTCGCAGGACTGATGGCCGATGGGGCCGGAAACTTCTCGAGTGGCGCCCGCGAACCGGGAGACGAGCTGTCGGTAGGCCTCCAACAAGATGGAGCGACGACCTCGTGAAGGTCGCGGGAAACCGGTGGAAGCAAGTAGCACAGGACCGGTCTGAGTGGCGAGCCTTGGGGGAGGCCTATGTCCAGCAGTGGACGTCTTTCGGCTGAAATGATGATGATGACCCTTTCCTAACGTCAAGCTACGTAGAAAATAAAGCAATAAGGCGTAGAAATAATGCAATAAGGTGCCGTCTCATAACGCGTTTACGAGTAATAACGAGGCAGCATACCTAGTTCCTGCGCGGACTATAAAGCAGATATGACAGATATGAGCCGCACTTTACTGAGGTTCAGATCGCGCGCGTGGGTTCTCGTTAGAATCCATTTTAATTTTAAATAAATAACTAGGGTATGCATACGCCCACGTACGGGACCGCCCGCGCAAAATAAGAAATTCAATTTTATTTTTAAATCCAAATTCAAAGGTACAAAATTTATTATAGTAGATACAATTGACACTCAAGCGAAAACTCGTCGACATGTGTGTGTATACTACCCATCCTAACCTACGGTGCTCAAACATGGTCCCTTACTGAGTCTCAAAAGTCCAAGTTCATGATTTGCCAAAGGGCTATGGAGAGTAGCATTCTAGGTGTTAGAAGAACAGATCGTGTTCGGAACACCACGCTGCGCTTCCAAACACAAATAGCCGACGTAGGCCACAAAACCGCCAAGCTCAAGTGGAACTGGGCCGGACACGTTTGTCGTATGCACCCAGAAAGGTGGGCTCATATTGCTACGCAGTGGGTGCCACAGAACGCTCAGCGACGGCGAGGCAGGCCCAGGCGGAGGTGGCGGGACGACCTGGACACGTTCAACAACAACTGACCTACAATGGCCGAGGATAGAGGGAGTTGGAGGGTCACGGGAGAGGCCTTTGACCAGCAGTGGGAATTCAATTGGCTATGGGTGAAAAATGACAATGTGCTCGATTATTTTTTTATGGATAGGAATAACCTTCCGTATCAAGAGAAAAAAAAATCAGAATTTTCCGTGCCGTAGATCCTGCGTAAAAAATTAAATTGGTTTTGCGTTATGACGATTGAAATAAAGGTGTTTCCTTGGTGCAAGTATGCAGCAGCACTACTTCTTGATTGCTGCATAGATGCTTGATTCAATATAGGTACATTTTTAAACTAATAAATAAATAGTTACTTAGTATTTATACAAATAAATATTAAGATTTACAAAAAAAAAACTATAGAAAAACACTCCTTCAAAAAGATCGGACTGCGGCACGGTGCCCATACATAACGCTGGCGGCGCAGCAAATGTAGCTTGCAAATCTACGGGAATTATTTATGTGCGAAAATCAATTTGATTTTACCTCTGAGCTCTTCGGTGCAGGAAAACATCGTGAAGTAATTCGAGGATGTGTGTTAACTCCAGCACTATTGGGCCCGCGTGGGGATTATAGCCCAAACCCTCTCGTGGAGAGAGGCCTGTGCCCAGGAGTAGAGCAAATGGGCGTTTTCAAAAATTGTTGTAAATTGTTAAGTAATAACAGAGCACAGTATAAGTGATACTGTACTACTACTATTAGGAAGTAATAAAAAAAAGTTAAAAAAAAAAACGACGGTAAAATCTCTTCAGGGCAGTCCGAAAAGCGCTCTTAAATGTTAAGTAACTATTAAAATGTTGGTATTTTAATTAGAGGCCATTACTCGAAGGCCTGAGGACTGCAAAAAGACAGAGGCTTGTAATAGCAACATTATTAGATTTAAGGGAAGCCGGGGAAAATTTGTATATTTAGGATCAAGGAGGGAAATATACGGGATCATGTAGTCAGAGTCAAATGTATATACATATTTATTTTGCATCTAGCTTCAAACGCTATAACCGAATTCCAACGCGGGCGAAGTCGCGGGCAGAAGCTAGTCCATATTATAAATGCGAAAGTAACTCTGTCTGTCTATCTGTTACCTCTTCACGCTTCAACCGCTAGACCGATTTGAATGGAATTTGGCATGGTGATAGTTCGAGTTCCCGGAAAGGACATAGGCTACTTTTCATCCCTGAAAAACGCATGGTTCCCGCGGGAACGCGATAACCGAATTCCGTGCGGGCGAAGTCGCGGACAGAAGCTAGTAAATGAATATTTGACTACTTAATTAACTTTTCTAGGAAGTCAATTTGGTGAATTCGGCTTGTTTTATTTTTAAGATTGAGGGCTTCCAAGAATATTGATTAGGTTTAATTTCCTAGAAGCTGTTTAATGCCATGGTACATCAATTTTCAGAAAATCTAGTAACTGAGTTGATACTTTTGCTGGTGGTAGGACCTGGTGCAAAGTCCGTCCGGATAACTACCACTGGCTCACCTGCACTGTTATGTTCCGCTAAGAAGGTATGACAGCCGATGAAATTACTTGCATAGAGGCATTCCATCTAAGGCTTCAGGGTTGGAAACGCATTCGTTATTTTATGATTTCTTACGTCTATGGGTCTCGATGACCGCTTACCATCAGGCGACTGTGTGCTCGTTTTGTTACCATTTCTATGTAACGGAAACTGAAATTAATTTGTCCTTAAGACTTTCACGCGATGAAAGCCTTTCAATTACCTTTAACTAATTAATTGTAAATTTAACATAGACCTTGCGCGCTCTCATGAATCCCAAACGAAAACAAACATTACATAAAAGCTCCACCAACTTAACAAATACAGCGGAGAAATGCGGAACTGATCATTTTTATACAAATTAGTTTGAAGCGCGCGACGACAGCGCCGCTGTCAGTTGACAGATGAGCTTGCACGGCGCATGACGTCAACAAGATGGCTGCTCCATTGATAAGCTGTCATGGCGGCGGCGTTGGAACGAACGCGCAGGCTCGGGGTGTATACAGCCATTGATACAGTGGAATAGTTTTATTCGACACGATACGACTCCGATATTAAATTTTATCATCACTGAAATACCTAGTTGTTGCAGATTTTTCGAAAGCATTTATGCCGGGGTCCATGTCCACAAAATTCGACATATTTTCTAGGACGCTTTAACCACTCCTCCCCCCTTTATCAGTTTCTAAATTTTGAGCTATTTTGCTTGTACCAAAAAAAGGTAGAGTAATTTTCCTAGAGTGAATCGAAAAACGAACGTTGGAATTCTTTGTTAGAATTATGTCCGAACAAGGTTTATTACGATTGAATAAAAGGTACCTTACCCTGTCTAGTCGTGTACACCTATTGTATTCATTAATTTTATTTACCACAAACTTTTATTTTGTCGTTTACCACAAACTTATTAATAATAATAAATTATACATTAACCCCACGTCATACCGCGAATTGTAAAGGCATTTTTACAAGAGCAGCCTATTTTCGAAGGCATGCAATGAAACCTATAGGCTCAGATACCGCCCTGACGCCGCCCGGTCGCACGCCTGCCGGTCGAAAAACGCCGCGAACGGATTTCAAATTCAAATTCGGAACGAATCAAGAGACCGTCTAGTTTTTTTTTGAACACGGAGAAGAGTTTTTCAACTTTTTTGGCAGAACGGTGTAGTTGGGTAAGTTTAGTTTTGTGTATATTTTCAATTTTAGATATTTTTCGTTGTTGGTAAATTTGGATGGAGAGAAAATAGAATTAAATTGCGATTTTTTTTGTTAAATAATACACGAGTTCAATGAAACATTCTACATTTTGACAGGAGAGCTTCTAAAATAACGTACAGTACGTGGTCACAATAAATATCTTTGACTTTTGACTTTTTTTGAGTAGGTCCATACGTACCTAATATTTTATGTGTAAGTATTCTATACGTAGCCACCTTTGTACCCGTCCCTCGGGACTGACTGACGTCACAGACGAATTTTACTTGAAGTTGAAGTATAGTTCGCCGGACCACTTAACAAGCCCTTCAATAGCATCAAATCAAATCATTTATTTGTCCAGAATACAGGTAATATTGTAGTTATTTTTTTTTAGGTACCTATACTGTTTCTCGCCACATATATTTAAGTTACTTACAGAACATGCAGCGTGCTATCTTTACTTAAAATAGGTGTTAAAATCGGTCTAAGGTTAAAAAATGAATTTGAGTCATTGAATAATAACATACTTAAATAAAAAATATTTCAAAGAATATAATAGAAATAGAAAAGCCTATACTTCAAGCCAGTCTCATTACCTACACATTGAAATGCATACCAAATGCACGTATGAAAATTTAGTAGGTACTTGCGCTTTCTACTTTTGAATTTTTAAGATGAATTCTGATTTTGAATCAGGTAAGGTAATAATCCATAATCCTACCTAATAAAGTTGATATGAATTAGAATCTGAGCTGAGACTCTAAGCTGTGTTGTGATACCTAAATTATATTATTCTGATAATTTTCAAAATATTTGTAGTAGGTACCTTGAACTGAAATGTATTCGAGTACAGACAATTTAGGTATTAAATTATTGACAAAGACGGCCGGTCGCTACGACGGCGTAGCCACGCTACGGATATGCTACGGAAAGCGCTAAGCGTAGCAGGGCTACGAGTGTCATTTAATAATTTTTTCTCAAAAATGGCGGGGAAACTCGTCATTGTCTGCTTTCTGTCAGACGGCAAAGTGCGTCATGGACAATCAGTCAAAAATTAAAAAAAAAAACTCAACTGCATGCCCCGGAAATTTGTATGAATTTACTTCCGCGGCATGTATAAGCGCAGGGAATGTTGTATGAAATTTCATTATCGTACAGGTACTTTTTTTTTAAACTGATAAATACGCGAAGGAATTCCCAAACAGCCAAGTCTGCATGTTCTGTATCTGTCAATTGACGCGAAACCAAACGTTTATATCCGTGTCTGAAACAGCGCAATGTATTTCAGAACGGAATTTAAAAAAAGAACGATCCATAAAGAGCGGGAGTTCTTGTCTTGTATCAGATTTATTTAGCTAAATTTCATGAAAATAGTTTACTAGTTTGGTTTAAAAATTAATAAAAGGTCTTAATTTTTATAAAAAACGAGAAATCTACATGCGAGTTTTTAACTTGCCGTGTTAGTGTGTCTGTTAAAGTCAAATATCGGTGAATACGAAATAAGACTGGCGTTCCATTGGATTTGTTGTAAGTACTTGACTGCCTTTGCGTGCGTGTCAATGCTGTATTATGAATACCTAATATCAAGGTTTTTTTTTCATTTTTGAGAAAAGCACTATATAAGCCTCGGCACGTGAAAGGCTTTGCAGGCTTCGTACATATTAAAGGGCCTCGGCGAAGCCTCGGCCCTTTAAACCAGTACTCAGCCTGCAAAGACCTACTTTCCCGGCCACGGCAATAATGTACTATTTCTCAAACATGCTCGGAAATGTTCGTGTTACATACTTTCAAAAAAAGAAGACGCGAGGCTGTCCATTGCCGGCCTTGGCCAGGAAAAACATTATTGTCGTGTGTGTTTTTTTTATTCGCTTGCTATTTGAGACACCTCTGTAGAGAAACTGACAAATCCATGGAGGTACCTAATAAGTACAACTTCCATGGCCAAATCATCCACGATCATGGAAGTAGTAAATATTGATGTAGGGTAAGTGCGCCTAAATTTATTTCGCCCCTATGCCTTGTAAACAGCCAACTACTAGTTGAGTAATATTTATAGGTTTCGATGTATTTATGTTAGGCGCACTTACTCCATCCTGGCGCACTTGCCCCGACTGACCTTACATCACAACAAGCATACAAGTCCTGGAGTGGCGTCCGCGAACCGGTAGACGAGCTGTCGGTAGGCCTCCAACAAGATGGAGTGACGACCTTGTAAAGGTCGCGGGAACGCGGTGGATGCGAGTGGCACAGGACCGGTCTGAGTGGCGCGCCTTGGGGGAGGCCTATGTCCAGCAGTGGACGTCTATCGGCTGAAATGATGATGATGATGATGATACCTCGGCCGCAATTGCGATTGCCGGACTCGTACTAAAAGAAGGCTTCGCTTCGCTCAGCCTTCTAACTGACTCGTCCGGCAATGCGCTACTTGGCGGCCTCTGCAATAATGTACTATTTTCGTTGAGCGTTCACTTTTATTTCCTACTTTCAATGACTTAATTACCGTCTATAGGTACTATATGTTTTAATATTTATTATACAAAACTATCTCAGGCACGGTTATAACGATTTGAACGAGCAATATACGGGTTAAGGGGGCGGGTAGCAAATCTATCAATATTTATGGTCTCACATATCATCACGAGAGGGTTTGGGCTATAAGCAGTCGACTACACACACATCCTTGAATTACATTGCGGTGCGTGAAGGTTTAATCACGATGTTTTCCTTTACCGAAAAGCGCAGTGGTAATTTCAAATTGAATTTTAAAAAGCTGTGGTAGCCCAGTGGTTTGGATTACCTCTCATGCAGAGTATCAGGTGTTCGAACTCCTCGCACATTACGCTCGCACCTCTGAGTTATCTTCTGAGGCATCTAAGTGATTTCCCACATTACGTGGAATCGGCAGAACACATTTTATTTCTCCATTGGCTCCTATCACTCTTGGGCTCTATTCGAAGTTTTAAATAGGGAAAGAGACATTCACAATCCCTACACTCACGCGTCACGGCCCGCCAAATTGAACTTTAAGGCCATTCATATACCCAGCTCAGCCGTCACTGTCACTCGTGCAACGAGTGAAAGAGAAAGCGCTACGCACAGAACGCCCGATTTAGTTAGTATTTGACGCGTTTTAATTTCTATAAAAATACCGTCTAAAAAAATGGCATTTATAAAGCTGTCGATGTATGCATATAATATAGATAAATTTTCTGTTATATTTAGTTTTACACTGTTTGATATAATAAACTGGAGTAAAGTTGGATTCCAATTCCGAGTTAGAGGTTACTTTGAAATTAAATTGTATCGAGCGAAGTTTCGTAAAACGTGTAACGAAAGCTGTCAATAGAAGGATGATATAATCAAATATAACATATGTTTTTTTTCATATTATTAACTTTTAACATAACTTAGAAAAGTATGATCTTAAATGAGCAATTTGACGATGCTGGGTCAGGGAACCGCCTTAAATCTATCTGCTTAAAGTGCGCCGCGACGCGTGAGCGCAGGGATTCTGAAAGTCTCTTTCCTTATTTAAAGCTTCGAATAGAGCCCCTTCACCTCGTTAGTCCTTACGCTTATAAATCTGTCACTTCTTTGTTTGAATGAAAGTGCGCTCCCCAAATTTCGCGTCAATGGAGATCATCTCGAACGCACCGAGTCGATATTTCCGTCAGCTTTCGATCTCGAAGGGCGGTCAATCAGAGATCCTTTATCACTTCAATATCACATTTGCAACTCAATTGGTTCGACTGTAACCAAGTTACGCCAGCGGGGCAGATTGATTTACATTTAATATCAGCAAGAAAGAGCATTTTCGTAACTTGGTTACAGTATACTTAGAATCGATAGCCGATACCCACCGTATCGGCTATCGATTCTAAGTATATTGTATAGGTCTTTAATGTTTTTAGAGTTGGTAAAAAAAAAAATGTATATTGGATTGGTTGTGTGAGCGACGCCTGAATCCTATACAAAATATATTTTTTTACCAACTCGAAAAATTTAAAGACCTATACAATATACTTAGAATCGATAGCCGATACTGTGGGTTAATTATTTGCCATATTTTCTGACCCACCATGTATATATATTATATTTGTGATCCATTCATTCAGCCCTTCATTTTGATACCCCACTCGATAGGCTATGACAAAAAATATACCTAGTGTCACTTTCACGATTAAGACGAATCTAACGACACCTCGCAAGCTAAAATCCATCCAGCCATTTAGGCTACACAGCGTGCCAAAAAAACGTACATACATACACACACTCGAAACACATAACCTTCCTTCTGGCGCAGTCGGGTAAAAAGAATTCAAATTTTTTGAATCTTGCTGTACTTACCTAGAGATCTTCTACTATCTAAAATCCCGCGCCTTGACATTTCAAAACGCTTCAATGTATTTAAAAAGCACCACCAACACTCTCAACACATGTGTGCGTGCTGATACAGCCATCACCTATGCGTTGAGAGTGTTGGTGGTGCTTTTTAAATGATAATAAAAAATTGAAGCATTTTGAAACGTGAAGGCGTGGGACTTTAGATACGAGTAGTAGAAGATCTCTAATGCCGTTAGTAAAGGCTTTTTTCTGGATAGCGTATTGAATCTTTGACCAACTTATTTTTTACCATAAGTTGTAATTGAAATCTACGTATAGACACATAGTATTAATAAAAAATTACATTGGATTTTAAAGAACGCTATTCCAATTTATTTTTACTCAGAAAAATAATTTCCATGTCTAATTATTGAATCGCTTTATTCGAAGACACGACATTATTCAGTTGAAGGTGACAAGAATATCTTAATTTATTCGCATTAATTATTTACTCAGGACTCCGTAGCTTTAAATATGTGCATATTAATGTCATATCCCGATGAAATACACTACTACTACAGCCTATTTGCGTCCCACTGCTGGGTACAGGCCTCCTATCGCAAGAGGGTTTGGGCTATAGTCCCCACGCGGGCCCAGTGCGGATTAGAGACTTCACACACATCTTTGAATTACTTCGCATATGCGTGCAGGTTTCCTCACGATGTTTTCCTTCACCGAAAAGCTCAGTGGTAAATTCACTGAGTGGATACCTACCTATTGGAAATCTATATTTACCGAATAGCAAATACGGAGAAAAATCAACAGTTTCTCATTAGAGTCAAAACACGTTGATTTCTTAGAAATAAACGCAGATTTCTTCAGTTAATTGCTTCGCTTGTTCTGAAATCAGCTCGTTATAAATATTTCTCCAATTAATGTCGAATAATGAGTAAACATGGAGTAAACGACGAAATTAAATCAAACTCTATCTTGTTTATTGCCATAGTAGCTTCTACCCGCGTCTTCGTCTGCGTGGAATTCGGTTATCGTGTATCCGCGGGAACTATGCGTTTTTCCGAGATAAAGTAGCCTATGCCCTTTCTCGGGACTCCAACTATCTCCATGCCTTTCATCAAAATCGGTCCAGCGGTTGAGGCGTGAAGAAGTGACAGACAGACAGACAGAGTTACTTTCACATTTATGCATACAGTGCGTATATGATTAGGTTAGGATATAATAGAGTCTGTCAATCACAACTTAATTGTTCTGTGATGTCAAATGGCTTAAGTGATTAACGGACTGAACGGAAACTGGCTTAATTAATTACACCTAATTCTATTTCTTTGCTCTTAAGATGCGAGCCTGTGTTCATAATATACGAAGTATCTACGTTAATTTCATTCCCACAACACCCAATTTATTTACGTCTGACTGTTGGGCACAAGCTGAAAGCACTTTTAATCACGAGATGGTTTGGGACATACTTAGTTCCCACGCCGGCCTCGTGTGGATTGGCAACTTCACTCATAATCTTAAAATTATTTATTTTTGCAGACAAACTGCACCCAAGCAGTTTTGCGGAATAATGCTTTAGGCTTAAGTTTTTATTTCTGTAAGTTTTATTAATAATTATAAAATAATATAATTCGCAGACGCATGCAGGTTTCCTCACGATATTTTCCTTCACCGAAAAGCTCAGTGGCAAATTCAATAAATATAGGGTTTATAATATATCCTTTTTGTGTAATTACGTTATGTGTACTGTTCCTTGATTGTGTTGGTGTTCAATAAAATATATTGTATTGTATTTTTTTATTAAAAACATGAAATATTAAAAAAAAACAAATACAGTTAAAACTAGTTACCAACTTCAAAATAATAAATTCAATTACACTAATTTAGGTATTTAAAAACAAATCTTAAGATAACGGGTCAGCGTACTTTTTTTTATTACGTAGTATCGAAAAAGCATTTCACTAAGCCAAGGTTAAGTAGGATTAATAAAGCCAAGGTTAAGAAGGATTAATTTAACTTTTCGGCCGAAAGATGTCCAATTAAACTCAACTTGATCGTGGGTAAAGATGAAAGCGCAACTTAATGTAGAAGTTTATTTCGCCAAACGACTTTTACAATAACATTATAACCCACTTCAGACTGGAAATTATTTTTCTCAAACATGCAATGAAATATTGATATTATGTTCTTCTTATTAGCCTGGGAAGTATGACGTTTCAGGCGCGGCTAGACAATTGGTATATAATTAAATTTCATACAAACATTGCAGGTCTAGGCCGGAAACTCACTTTTTTAAATTTTAATTTCCATTTGATATAATTCTGACACAGCATCTTGGCATTCCGCCATTATAAAAAGCTATCAGCAATATTAACACTATGGTTCGCTATGACACTCTGCCAATACAGCTATTAAAAAAACATGAACCATATTTGCTACATAGGTATCGCAGTTTTATTTATGTAAAAAAGACAAAATATATTATATATAAAATATTATTTTATTTATTTATTTCATTGCATGCTTGAGAAAAGCACTATACATACATCGGCGGGAAACGGAAGTTGTCCGCCTCGTAACTATCCGGCCTCACTTCGTTCGGCCGTATATAATACTCGGCCTGCGACATCCTCCTTCCCGGCCTCTGTAGTAATGTACTAATACTTGAAAGTAGATTCGCCTGATTGCTGAACACACATAATGTTAAGTGCCTGGGCGAGCGAGCTTTATTCGGGTGAAAAATGATTTTCCCAGATCTAGCTAGATCGATTTCTCAGTAATCCCCTATATTTCAAATTTCATTGAAATCGTTAGAGCCGTTTTTGAGAACGCGATTACAAATATTTATAAATCGTCTTGCAAGTTGGGCAAAGTCGAGACAAAGGATATGACAAGCCTTTTACATTTTAATAGGGATGACGACAGGGTGAAGAAATCGATATTCTAATTAGTCCGTCAGTCAGGTAATAAAAAAATATTAGACACGTATTTTTTGTTTTATCAAATTAACAAAGAATGACTAAGTTAAAACGCATTAAAGTTGGAGAGTGGGGGCTAACTACGTCACCCTTAGGTATAAATCGTACCTAACCGTGACGTCACGCGACATTTCAACTCAATATATCTCCGTATAAGTTTGATTACGTGAAATAAGAAAAAATACGTTTCCAATACTTTTCAATAATCTTCCTGATAGACTAAGGAAAAAAAAGTTGTCGTCATCCCTATTATATCTGTACCATGTAAATTGTGGAAATGAATAAAGTTTTAATCAATCAATCATTAAAAGTGGTGGAAAGGAAATTGCTTAGATTTTTATTTCACTACATTTGGGTTGTACATTAAATTCGCCATCAGATTCGACGACGTGATTCTGATCACAAATATTTGAACCACCTAACGACTTGGCAATAATTCAATTCAATTCAATTCAATTCAATCATTTATTCAGCAAATTGGCCACATAAGGGCACTTTTACACGTCAGAAAAGAATTTACTAGCGCTTCCTAGACCCATTGCTTGAGAAGAAGCGCCGCAACAAACTCAAGCAGAAGGCCTTTTTTCAAAATTTACACATAGTTATAACATTTACATTACATGTATAAAATATACATATCGGTACGTACTACAATTACATTGAAGGGATGTATAGTCCCTAACTTAAACTTAAATCTAAGATCTTAGAGATGTATGGTCTCCAAGGGTCCAGAAAAAAAAAAAAAATTATGGCGATGGCCTCCATTGTCAAATAAATATAAATTCCATAGATGTCGACAGTCTCAAAATGTCAATAAATAATGAAATACATCATGTATAAAAGAGTTCATTAATACATGTCAATAAGAACATGATGAGGTCTCTCGCTTAAAATGTTTGACTTAGTGTAATAAGATCATGGTCACATATTTCTGATCACCTGGTTCGCTTCCATAAATGGTGACTGAAACAAAAATGCATTTGAAATACAAATATTACTGTACTTTCATCTGCTGTTTGTAGCCGAACGTGACTTAAAAAAGAAAACAAGTATCACGTATTAATAGATCTTCTGTCTGTGACTGTCCGATCACCACATAAATTTTCTCATCTATAAAATATTATGTTGACTCGAAAAATAGCTAAACTTCATGTGTAATAAATAATTCGAATACCCTTTGAACATGCTTCATTACAATTAAATATGTTATGAAGTTATTTTCGGCACAAATACGATATTTTATTGGAGGAAATGTGATTTGGATTAGGTACATTTGATTCGCAGTCAGAAATATTGTAACAAATATTCAATCAAGTGTAGGGGGCTCAGGGCGATCTATAACCATCCAGGAATGATGATTTTCACAAGCCTGGGTGAGATTGGATGCGGCCACGGGATGCGGCGGATTTTGACAACGTTCGCTGTCAACAACTTTACTGATATCCTCCTCCTTGGTGGTCACTCTTGACGGAGTGGTCGTTGTTTCCTGACGATGCTTATCTGCTGATGAAGCTCTCCTTGCGATGCGTCTCCATTTGTTGAGGTGTTGAACTATTGATGTTTGCGGGGCACCTTTTATGCCTCAATTACGTTTGACAATTAACAATTAGTTATAATAAATTACCTAATCTAGTTAAGTCAAGTTGCATAGATGAGTTTAAACGGCAACTTATGGCATTCTTAATTAGCAAAAGTTTTTACACCTTAAATGAATTTCTGCATGATGCTTAAGTGTCCTTAAAAAAAAACATTGTCTAGTTTACATTTTCGATGTAAGTCCCTACTATTAGCTTTTAATTTTAGATTTAATTATCTTGTTTTTGTATGCCCTTTGGCAAAACATAGCGCTCATTATTATTAATTGTACCACCAAAATTATATGTATACCTATGTTTACAAATAAACGCTTTGACTTTTGACTTTTGACTTTTTGAAGCAAATTTTACGTTGCAATTGGCGCTGACACTTGATTTATTGCAATTGGTTCGCCGTTAGTTAAAATGGCGATGGTGTTCTCTGATATTTTGGCATTTCATTTAACATTTTAAGTGGTTTGAAAGACCCAAATATTAGAAAATATCATTCAATCGTTCAATTAATCTTTATACGAGATTGAACCACACTACTTCCCAAATAAGTTTTCAATTTCGTATAGAAAATATGACAATTGGCTTGAATGAAAAAAAAGTCAATTGGCAAAGTCAATCGTCACATAAAGCGCAATTAATTCACCGGATTCAAGTGCAATTAGTTTGGATTGGGGAAACTAATTGTTAATCGTAATTGAGTGCAGGTCTGTCCAACGCGTGGGTGACCGACCGCGAGACCGCTTGTCTTCACTTGTCCCTGGATAAAGAGTCGTTCCATGGACTTACTTATTTATTCCAAGCGATGTCTCCAAAATATTTGAGGAACAACTAATAGCCGTGGTGGCCTAGCGGTTCGACCTGCCGCCTCTCATGCCGAGGGTCGGGGGTTCGAATCGTTACCTCAACCAGTTCCTGACATCCTTCGACTTCATGAGATCTGTGGCAACTTTGAAAGGTATGATAGCTTTGTGGGCATGCTGTCCTCAAACAAAACAGTTTTTTTCACCCAAGCATAGAGTATTAGAACCGCAGTACAACTGGGGTCACTGACATTGCTCGAAAAATTTGCGAACTTTAAGTGGCGTAAGCAGGGCACATTGCTTAGAATAGTCGGCCGATGGGGCCAGATAGTTCTCAAATGGTGTCCGCGTACCGGAAGACGAGCTTTCGGCAGGCCTCCGACAAGACGGAGTGATGACCTGGTGAAGGTCGCGGGAAGTCAGTGGATGCGAGCGGCACAGGACTGGTCGGAGTGGCGAGCCTTGTGGGAGGCTTATATCCACAGACGTCTATTGGCTGATATGATGATGATGATAGTATTATTATTACCTAATCAGACTATGAGATGAGGGTGTTTATATTTCTCTGACGATGGAATTGTCATAATGGTGAAAAGGCGAGTCTCCAATTACCCGTACCTTCCTATACCTATGAGTATTATTTGCTCGGACTAGTTAGCTTCTGCTTACCCCGGAAACTACCGGACCCGACATCCGCCGGTAACCGGACGTGACTCTATAAAAATAGCACATTTACAGGCTTATCTACTTTGCAGCCCGCGTGCGGAAAATAGTGTTCCGTCCGTGGGCTGCAAGTGGGGATGAGTGGATTTATTAAAATGACTCGATTTTTTTATAATTAAAAAACCCAACAGCTAAAGACTTTTTGATAGGACTTATCTAACGAAACCTCACAAGCTAAAATCCTACCGCCTCCTATAGCCTACAGTTGCGTCCTAGAATGATGAAACCTTTAAAAACAAACTAGTTGCACTTTTTTGAGAATGAAAAGCTCCTGTAAATTTGTTCTGTTAGGTTTATTTACGCAAACAATTACAATTAAGATAAGTAGTTCTTTTTTCAAATACAAAGTAACATAGTGAGAATAATGATAAAATACTTATTATGTTTATGTTCGGCAATATTTCATGACCAAAGTTCTTATCATTCCATTAATTAACGTTTAATTTATACACAAAACCGACTATCAACGATTATTTATCATCGTTTCGTAATAGAAAACAAATACCGATAAAAACAGAAATGAATGTTAGTTTGTTCTCTTCTAAGATCGAGTAGGGGGTATCGACGCTCTATGATATTTCTTATAAAGGCCATCCCAGAAGTGGAAGACTTCGTCCTTCAGTGAGTCTTTTAGTTTGATCTCCTGGGCCAGCTCCATGTACGGAGATCGGCCGGCGGCTGCCGGGGGCCACGCCGGCAGGGACGACCCTTCAGGCACCGGTTTGCTGAAAACAAAAATACAAAACACAATGAGCGTTTTGTACGGGCCCATTGTCCGCAGAACAGAACCAATGGGCGACGGGGCTAGGACTTCCTAGCCCCGTCGCCCATTGGTTCTGTTCTGCCCAATGGGCTCGAGCCGAGTCCGCGAACTGGGAGACGAGCTGTCGGCAGTCCTCTTACAAGATGGAGCGACGACCTGGTAAGGTCACGGGAACCCGATGGATGCGTGAGGCGCAGGACGGTAATGAGCGGCGAACCTCGGGGGAGGCCTATGTTCAGCAGGGAACCATTCCATATGAGTATTTTGACACTGTTTATTGTACATTTTACCACTTTAACAATTATCTTGACGTAGTAAATTTGACATATTTAATTTTAGCACTTTACCTATAACTTTATTTGCATTTCTTAAGTATTTTATAAATTCTCATTAATGCATGTCCAATTCCTGCATTACATATTTGTACACCCGTGCGGGTAAAACATAGCGATAAGTTATTATTATAAACCGCTTACCACCTATTGTAACCTATGTTTTACAAATAAATAAATGATTGATTGATTGATTGAGCGTTTTATAACGATGATAAAAA
Organism: Aethes cnicana; assembly: GCA_963971205.1. Taxonomy (NCBI): domain Eukaryota; kingdom Metazoa; phylum Arthropoda; class Insecta; order Lepidoptera; family Tortricidae; genus Aethes; species Aethes cnicana. Next base: position 1,306,320 of record OZ020277.1, read on the forward strand.
GCATCCGAGACGTGGGCGCTTACGATGGGTCTCATAAGAAGGCTCAAAATCACTCAGAGGGCAATGGAGAGGGCCATGCTCGGGATTTCTCTGCGTGATAGAATTAGAGATGAGGATATCCGCAGTAGAACTAGGGTCACCGACATAGCCCGAAGAATTGCGAGCCTTAAATGGCAGTGGGCGGGGCACATTGCTCGCAGGACTGATGGCCGAGTTCTCGAGTGGCGTCCGCGAACCGGGAGATGTCAATAGGCCTCCAACAAGATGGAGCGACGACCTCGTGAAGGTCGCGGGAACCCGATGGATGCGTGAGGCGCAGGACGGTAATGAGCGGCGAACCTCGGGGGAGGAGATAGATATCAAGGCCTATGTTCAGGAGGGAACCAGTCCAGATGAGCGTTTTATACCGATGATAAAAAGCATCACGTGGAGGTGAAGATGCCTGTTATTGAATTTCATGCGCTCCGGAGCCAATCCCTTTCAGCCATCCATCCGAATCCGAAGTCCTAACACCCTTTTTAGGGTTCCGAAGTCGACAAGGAACCCTTATAGTTTCGCCATGTCCGTCCGTCCGTCCGTCCGTCCGTCTGTCCGCACTATTGCTCGGAGATGCTTAGGTCTAGAGAGCTGTAATTTGGCATGAATATGCATATTAGTTACGCTGACAAAGTGGTATAATAAAATTTTGAAATATTTTTTTTTATAGGGTACCTCCCCTACTCGTAAAGTGGGGATGTAATTTTTTTTTCTTGCGTACCCCATGGTGCGGCATATCGTTGAATAGGTCTTAAAAAAATATTGTGGGTTTGTTAAAACCATTATTTGATTAAGTGATGCGTTTGTGAAATATTAAGCTTTAAAGTGCTATTTTTTGTTAGAGTCACGTGTCCCCCCCCCCTGCCAGCTAAATGGTGGTATTTGGATGGCTGAAAAAAAATCAAGGTTGTGGCATATATAACGTAGTTGAAAGGAAAAGTATCAGAGCTAAGTAGGCTGTACAAACTTACGAGTAATAGTCGACCAACTTATAATGATGATTTTTCTCGAGCGGCATGGGCGTCGGGCGGGCACGTCATAGGTACCACAGGCTAGCTAGATGCTAATATGTCTTAAAAAGGTACTGTGGGCATCCTCAACTTCGGAACCCTATAATTTGCGCGTGGCCCGACACGCACTTGGCCGGTTTTTTTATGGCATTGGTTAGCAAACGAGCACACATGTTACCTGATGGTAAGTGGTCACTGTGACCCATGGAAATAAGGAATCATAATATTTCGATTTCGTTGCTAACCCTTCCGTTCCCTTTCCGGGGCTAAACGCACTGGTGATTCCATTAGACTGATCGATGTTTTCAGTCAGCGCTACATTGCTTGACAGACGCTAAAGCGCCGAATCGTTTGCCTACTAATATGTAAATAGTACGAATAAATTTCAATGTTCAGAACTCACCCGGTCGTTATAAAGCTCAAACACATTTCACGTAATGTCCTCCTCATCTGTTTGTATTCCTCGCTGTCGTTTGAAGGGCCAGCAAGGCTATCGTAGATGGCCACTGATTGGGCGCAGTGAGTCGCTCCTTTAATATCTTTGGCGAAATCGGGCAACCTTGAACTCTCACGAATTGGCGAAGGGAAAGAATACTCGTAAAGGTATATAGTTGCACTACCAGCCGCCACTTTCAACTCAGTGGTTTTCAAAACGGGGTAAATAATCATCATATCAGAGAAATAATCGACGAATCTCAGCCCAGTTTATTCAGAAACAGGCCTATCTCCAAAATAGTATTGCTTGATCATTTTCGCCATCTCCTTTCGTTCATTTTCCGATTCGAATGTTAAATCACCAGGCAAAAAAATCTCAAACCGCTCGTTCATCGCGTCTTTCCACAGATTAAAGCTATCGAATTTGAGTAAACCCTCCAAATTGTCGAAGCCATATAAAACAGGCACTTTACTAAATTTCCCCTGTTTCAGCATATTAAATGGTGAATCCTGTATGAACGTGTACTCGTCTGTGTTGAACTTACGCTCCACACAAGGTGCGAAGAAAAAACCAGAATCGCGCCTGTCATCGACTTTTGATGACAATTCTTCATAGGAAGCAGATTTATAAAATTCATTCAATCTATTCAAGTCATCGACGTCAGTAAAATTCAAATTCTTGGCAAAATCTCTCGCGTTTTGTATCGGATCTTGCTGTGTATTCCATGGGGCTATACTGGACCCACTTTCAGGTATGGCCTTAGTGAACAGGCCTTTTGACATTTCGGAGAGCATGAGGAGATCTACTGAACCAGCTCCAGCGCTTCCTCCTGCAATAGTGACATCGTCAGGGTTCCCACCGAAATTGGCGATGTTCTTCTTCACCCATCGTAGAAGAGCGACTTGGTCCTTCATACCCGCATTGCCGGGAGCGTCTTCTGTGCCTAGACACAAGAAACCGTGCGCGCCAAATCGATAGTTAAAAGTTACTGCTACAATTTTTTTACTTCTAACTAATGTCTTAGGAGTCAAGATACTACCCGATCCGATTTGGTAACCGCCTCCATGTATTAGCGCTAGTACGGGCAGGTTGGTTTCGTTTGTATCTGGCATGAATACGTTCGCGACCAGACAGTTTTCTTGCATGGACATAGATAACATAGCTATCCATGGTCCTTGCGCTTGCGGACATATTGTTTTGTTATTTACCGCTTCAAAGGGTTCCGTCCAAACTGGTCCTGGCAACGGTGCCTGCAATTAAAATTATACTGTTTAAATATAATAAAAAGTAATTAAAAAAAATATAATAATAATAAATCATTTATTCGCTCGCAAAAATTAAAAAAATATAATAATAATATAAACACAGAAACAAAAGAAAGGAAGCGAATCGGACCCGACTCAGCATGTGTCAGCCGTGAAGCCAACGCTGATCTTCCGTCGGGACCGCTCAGTGTCAAGAACACAGACGATGATAAAAACAATATACGCACACTACAATAAAAGACACGAACATTAAAAGAAAAACATGTAAAAGTTAAATACTTAATAAATTTAAGGACAGGCATTCAAAAATCAAAACATAAAACAAAATAGAAATAAAAAGGTTAAAATTAATATTAAAAAGGTACTTTTACATGCACGACGCTCAGAACATTCACGGTCACGTTCATAGGCACATGCATGTAAGCAGGCTGTTTTTTGAACGTGCTCGTGAACGCGCGTGCAAATGTAGCATGCGATGATCGCAGTGCTGTCATTGCTGTCACGTGATCATGTCATGTCAGCTCAGCTGTCACGACTCATGACATTCTAACACAAAGTCTTCAATCGAAGAAGGAAAGAACACACCGTTAAAAAAGTCAAAAACAAAATCATTCATGCGAGAAGCAATGGTGCCACATTGATGCAAACGGTGCTTATGATTGCACTTTTGCCTCGCTTTTTGAGCCGAGCCGAAGCCGCTTTTCTACGTGTTTGACCAAAAATAAGTTACTAAATAAATATTTGTACGCTTTATTGGCTGTCGCTGTGTTGACTGTAGCTGTAAAGTTCAAGTTCAAGGTTGAATTGAGTACACTCAATCGTGATATAAATAAGTGATAACGACAATCATTTTTTTAACAAGCTTGGCCTGTGTATATAATGAACCACTGCTGGGCAAAGGGTTGTTACCCAATTGCGACAGAAGGAGGGTTATAATTTTCGAGTGTATGAATGTATGTATATTTATTTAGCACGCCCTGTAGCCTAAATGGCTTGATGAATTTTTGCTTGCGAGGTGTCGGTGGATTCGTTTTGATTGTAAGATTGACACTATATCAAAAGTTCGTGTGCAGTCGGGTTTTTTTCAAATATCGAGGAGGTATTTGTGTCTCCATTCACAACAAACCGTCCCGCTATCACAGTTTCGGTTCCCCTCTGCTCATGTCTATTGCATCTATTGCATTATTTTTGCGTTCTACATACGCACCGTGAATTTTTTCGGTCCCGTCGGTGCGGTGGCGTAGGGGATGCCGTGAAACTCGAAAATGCCGTCATCCTTGTACCCGCGCACGGGCCCCTGCGCCGTGCTCACGACGCGTGACTCCCGCGCACCATCGCTATGCGCACACGCAGCACTAAAGAACAATAATGTGAAAATAATGGTCTTCATCCTCGACCGACGGTCGCCGTGACACTGGCGGTTATAATATAAATATTATACTTAGCTACCGGACGCGATTACAAGTTTACTTAAGTACTGCTGTCATCATTTAATAAAACCTGGTAGTTAAAATGCTCTTTGTAGATATGTACAGAGGTTCCGTACGTAATAAGACGTACAAATCAGATTTGATGTTGCGATATTATGATATCCGATGAGAACTTATATCATGAGAAGCCTTTTCAGTTGTATAGTTATATCAATACATTAATAACTTAGAGGCCTATGTCCAGCAGTGGACGTCTTTCGGCTGATATGATGATGATGAATAATATACTTATACAAAATAAATAACACAACAAACAATATGGAAAGATTAACCATATGTCCTTCCCCGGGACTCAAACTACCTAAATACCAAATTTAATCTTAATGGGTTTAAGCATGAAGAGGTAACAGACAGAGAGACCAGTTACTTTGGCATTTATAACATTAGTATGGATTAATTAATTAAAATTATTCAAAAATGCTTATTTATTTGAGTTTACATACTTGATTTTTTTTCATAATCTGAACCCTAGAAATAGAACAAATCAAGATTCTGTACGTATTGGCGTTGTATGTGTATGTGTGTGTGTTGTGTGTACGAGTCATCATAATTATCACCAACTTTATAGATATGGTCACAGAATATTTAATAGTATCTACTACATACAGAATGGCCACGGAATCACCCGCCTGTATCTAGCCGGCGATTTGATCATTGGCCCGCGTACTGGTACACACACATTTACAAGTGTACAGACGTCCTCGCACGCAAACATGGACACTTCATTCGAATTGTGTTCGAAATCGTGCTTTAAGGCCGTGTCCGCCGTGTGCTATGCGATGGTGTAAATCAGTCATGACTAAGCGTTAATTTTCGATATTTGCAATACTAGCTTCTGCCCGCGTGGAATTCGGTTATCGTGTTCTCGCGGGAAATATGCGTTTTTCGAGGACATAAATTTCCCAGGACTATCTCCATACCATATCTAAATCGGTCAACTGTTGAAGCGTGCAGAGGTAACAGACGGACGGACAGAGAAGAAGAGACAGACTTTCAGACTTGCCCATATTGACCGATGTAAATGCCACCGTCCCTGACACGACCGTAAACAAAACGCAAAACAACCCTTAATAAATAAGCCCTTATTTATTCCCCAATCAACTTGAATTATCCTCGTAAATGCAGTAAATCAACATTAAGGTTTACATGATAAACCTATGTAAGGATTCCTAATTCAAATATATGGCTATAATAATGTACAGTCAGCAGCAGAAGTAGATAAGCTGTCCAGGTGTTCAAAATGACCTACACACGATCTTATTCTTAAGACGTTAAGGGCGTGTGTAGGTCATTTTGAACACCTGGACAGCTTATCTACTTCTGCTGCTGACTGTACGTAGTGTCCAAATATATGGATATGATGTATTATACCTACGCGCCGTTACAGTTGGAATAATTATTGACACGCAATTCTATCATTTGCGAACTGAATAAGGTGAAAAATAATATCCCACCAAAAACATTTTCATGTATATTGACGCCAAGACGAGTTCCTAGTCCTACGTATTGCTTGCATTGAAAAAGATCCCAGGACCTGGGAACAGAGCTTTGCTCGGGTAAAAATAGCTAAAACCGATTTTTCTCAGATATGAGACCTAGCTAGATCGATTTGTTGCCCCCGGAAACCTGTGTTCCAAATTTCGTCCAAATTGTTAGAGCCGTTTCTGATATCGCTTGGATAAAAATTTCATATAGAAGATAAGCGCGTTTAAAGTACAAGATCAGAGCGAAAGCCTCGGGTTTTTCAAAAAATCAATATGTGTGAAATGACCCAAGATATTTATTTATTTTATTATTTATAATTACATACACTCGAAAAACATAACCCTTCTTTTGGCGCATATATATTAAGTCTGTGTTATTTGTCCTCTCGTAAAATCCAGCCCACCTGCCGCAGCGCTCATTTCGTCAAGCACCTCGCCGCGTGCTCGCGACTCCAACTTCAAAACGTGACATTATGCAGATTACGGGCGACACCAAAAACGTCACAACTCACGTCCAAGAAAGAAAACAATTTTGAATATTGTTCCTAACGTGATAAAGAAGGATATCAAAGTAAAGGTAAAACGGAGATAACGCGTTGTTTTCAAACATTTTTTTAGAGCTCAACTTATCATGCACAATCACGTCTCGCAAAGTGTGGTGAAATTTAAAAAAGAAAAGTACCTAATAAAGTGATAAATCGTGCTGTTTGCTGTCAAGTGAAGCTGAAAATGCTTGAAAGTGATCTTCATTGCACTTTTACAGCACTTCTTTCTTAACATATTTGATGAAACAAGTTTTCGTTACTGTCAAAATTAAGTACAGCACGACACAACTTAGAAGGCGCGCGGCGAAGCACTTAAGCCGTTGACACAGAGTCTATTTTGGGTTAATCCACGCGCCTTCTAAATTGTGTAAACCTGTACTGGGCGACCCAGCTTTTGCTCGGGTGAAAATATCTAAAGATGACACCCACACCTAGATTTTTCACCCCCAAAAACCGCTGTATACCAAATTTTACCGAAGTCGTTAGAGCAGTTTTCGAGACCGTGTTTACAAATATATGTAATACTAGCTTCCGCCCGCGACTTCGCAGTTACTTTCGCATTTATAATATTAGTACATATAGTACCTATGAATAACCGGTAATATCATGGAAAATCATTGTGATGGGCAGGGCAACTGGTACGGAACCCTACATTGCGCGTGGGCCGACACGCACTTGGCTGGTTTTATTATTCATATAATCAATCAGGAATGGCAATCAAACCTTCCTTCCTGTCATAAGAAGAGAAAAGCCCTTAAGTAACTAGGCCTCCAAAGACTCCAATCTACTTGATTGCTTACAAAAAACTTAGTTCAAATAATGAGTTTATATAAAAAGTAAATCGCTGATTTTAAATAAGTCACGCGTTGCGTTGAGGAATTTACAGAAAATCGATGATCCGCGGTTCTGTGATCATTGATTACTTACGAGTAAACACACAAAACAAACGGTTTGTTTATTAAACTGTTTAAATGGATTCAGTACCTATCTTTTTTTAAACTTATGGTAGATATAATTAGTAGCCGTGGTGGCCTTAGTGGTTCGACCTACCGCCTCTCATGCCGAGGGTCGGGGGTTCGATTCCGGCTCGCACCTCTAAGTTTACTTATGTGCGAAATTCAATTTGAATTTACCACTGAGCTTTTTGGTGAAGGAAAACATCGTGAGGAAACCTGCACGCATCTGCGAAGTAATTCAAAGATGTGTGTGAAGTCCCCAATCCGCACTGGGCCCGCGTGGGGACTATAGCCCAAACCCTCTCGTGATGAGAGGAGGCCTGTGCCCAGCAGTGGGACGCAAATAGGCTGTAGTAGTAGTAGATATAACTAAACGTTAAAAAAAAGACACCCATTTACATAAGTACATAATTATTACCTATTTATGGCGGAAGACCAGCGCTGGCTATCAGTATCTTTTTACTACTAGTAGCACAGAATAAGTAATAGTACTAACGTACAGAAGGCCGACTGCTAACAAAAAACCGGTTTTGTTGCACCGTACGCTCCCAAATTGGCCATCTCTTTCTATCACATGCAGCGCGCTCTTTCGGAGGCCACGCCCTAGCGCTAGGGCTGGCGCACACGAGAACATAATAAATGATGCGTCTAGTATTAGTACATAGGTTACGTAGAATAGTGTTATTAAAAAAATATATATTTAAGTTAAGTTAGCTATTCTTTTATTATTAAAAACACTCGTCTACACAGATGCTACAACGTAATTTACTATTAAGTTATCACTTATCACATAGTTTATCTGTCAATTTATGAATCTGCTAAATTCAAAATTAAGACAAAGTTCAAAAGACACACAGTCATACAACTGCATTATCATAATATACTAGTCGTTGTCCGCGACTTCGTCCCGAGTACATAGACCCAATGATACTATACTGTACATGCATAGCTATTGTTATTATTATTATTGAAGAAATTAAAATTTGGGTTGTCTTGAACTACCTCCATACCAAATTTCATCATTTTACACTTTACCAAATCATTTTACTGTTCTTGTTAATACAACTCTCTGCAATACAATTTTTTACATAATTCAAATTTCATAGCATTCGACTCTTGCGTCGCGGTCGCGACGTACATTAAGAGTTTACGCGCGCGCGTGCATTCGCTAGCAGTGCGCGGCAACCACTAATCATCACGCCACGGTGCGAAGCCGGCGGGTACTTGCATCGAGCGCGGAGAAATCAAAGAGTGCGCCGCGCCTGCTAGTAGTCAGCTACATGCTGTGCCGGGACCATTTTATAACGACTAAATGTTTTATTTCGGTGTGTTGTTAGTATATGTACTTACCTACTACTACTACTACAGCCTATTTGTGTCCCACTGCTGAGCATAGGCCTCCTCGCGTCACGAGAGAGTTTGGGCTATAGTCCCCACGCGGGCCCAGTGCGGATTGGGGACTTCACACACCTCTTTGAATTACTTCGCAGATGTATATCTACCTAAATCGTTATAAATCAATGTATTTCTTTCTATTTTAGAATTTACAAAGAAACGATTAACCTATTTGTTTCAATAAAAAGCTTCAATGAAACTTTATCATGCTGGTTTAACAAACTGTATCTATAATGGTCCAGGAACCTACGGGTATTGGAAAACAATTGTGTTTAAATTAAATTAGTTACTTAGTTTCCCAGTTTTCCCACCCTCATTCAGAAAAAAACAAAAACAAACCTGTAAGGGACTGCGGCAGCGTTAAAAACATATTGAGCACTAGCTTTTCCCCGCAACTTCGTATGCGCAGATATATTAAAAAGTAAAATCCCGATTTTTCCCGTTCCCGTGGGAATTTTGCAAAATCCTTTCTTAGCGGATGCCTACGTCAAAACATCTACCTGCATGCCAAATTTCAGTCCGTAAAAACGGAACCCTTGTGGCGGTGCCACGCACGATATTATATCTATTTATAGTTTATTCATTTAAATCATCATCACCATCATCATCATTTCAGCCGAAAGACGTCCACTGCTGGACATAGGCCTCCCCCAAGGCTCGCCACTCAGACCGGTCCTGTGCTACTTGCTTCCACCGGTTTCCCGCGACCTTCACGAGGTCGTCGCTCCATCTTGTTGGAGGCCTACCGACAGCTCGTCTCCCGGTTCGCGGGCGCCACTCGAGAACTTTCCGGCCCCATCGGCCATCAGTCCTGCGAGCAATGTGCCCCGCCCACTGCCACTTAAGGCTCGCAATTCTTCGGGCTATGTCGGTGACCCTAGTTCTACTGCGGATATCCTCATTTCTGATTCTATCACGCAGAGAAACCCCGAGCATAGCCCTCTCCATTGCCCTCTGAGTGACTTTGAGCCTTCTTATGAGGCCCATCGTAAGCGCCCACGTCTCGGAACCATAAGTCATCACTGGCAACACACACTGGTCGAAGACTTTCGACTTGAGACACTGCGGTAATTTGGACGAAAAGACACTGCGAAGCTTCCCGAACGCTGCCCAGCCGAGTCGGATTCGACGATTGACCTCTTTCTCGAAGTTGGACCTACCTAACTGGACTGTTTGTCCCAGGTATACATAATGGTCAACAACTTCGAGCGCAGAGCCTCCGATTATTACGGGAGTTGGCACAACATGGACATTAGACATGATTTTCGTCTTGTCCATGTTCATTTTAAGACCAACTCGATCGGAAACTCTGCTGAGGTCAGCGAGCATAATACTGAGGTCCTCCATGGTCTCAGCCATGACTACAATATCGTCGGCAAATCGAAGGTGAGAGATGTACTCGCCATTAACATTGATGTACTCGCCATTAACAGTGATGCCTCGACCTTTCCAGTCCAGCACCTTGAAAGCATCCTCCAATGCAGCGGTGAACAGCTTCGGAGAGATCACATCTCCTTGTCTGACTCCCCGCTGCGGATTTAAATATTGTATATATATTAATCCTCTATTTATGTACTTATTTATTTACTCAACACAGACACACTTCATTCCACAGTTACACACATAGCTACATACAGATAAACCAACATACACAATTACACTTCTCCACGGAACCCGGCAAGTTACCGACGGGCCTCCGAGAAGTTGCACCTCGACGCTCCGACCTACGAGTACGTGCGGCGCGATGCAGACTGGCCGCGTGGACGGGCGTCGAAGAAGAAATTGTTTTTAAATCGAAAATACTTATTGTCTGAATTACTCTGTTACTTTTGAGATCATTTTATTATACAGCTTCCAAACGACTTAGTTTTCATTAATTAATTCACTGGAGGAGTCAGGACGGCATAGCGGCCACCACCTCACCCTTATAGGATCACTCGTGTGTCCCTCCGTCCGTCTGTCATGATCGATTTTCTCCGAAACTACTAGACCGATTAAGTTGAAATTTGGAACGTATATGTAAGTTTGTGACCCAAAGACGGACGTGTAACGAAAATAAATGAATTTTAAAGATATACCCTATTTTTGGGGGCTAAACTTGAAAACATAAAAATGAAGTTTTTGAAACTATATCGTGTGACATATGAAATGAAAGTACTTCTTATGACGGTCTCAAATATATTTTTTTAATTTCTTTTTACGTCAATACTTTTCGAGTTATTTAAGAAAAATAGGAGAAAAATGACCACCCCCCACCCCCCTTTATCTCCGAAACTACTGGACCTAAAATTTTGGAAAAAATACGGAGGATAGTTATTGACCTATAGATTACAGGAAAATTATTAAGAAGTCCATGGTATTTGAAATCTATCATATAAAAGAGCTTATCCTGTGCAACGGTTTGAAAATGAAGTTATTGAAAATAATCAAAGGTCGGAACCCTCTCCACGCGAGTTTAACTCGCTTCTTGACCATTTTTGTAATCGAGATGTCGTCACTGTAAAAAATACGACAGTCAATTATAAATCCGAGGCTTCTTTGTTTCACTCTCCCTCGCTATAAAGTTAGATAAAGAGAGATAAAAGCCTTTCCCGACCGGCGTACTTCCAGTTAAGTAAGACCATAATAGTGCTTTTACACAGGAACTGACAAAGCCCGCCACAACTTTCATGTCAATGGTGTAAGTTCGTGTACTTACTTCTCCAAAATACCTCAATATTGTGATTGTGCGCTAAATTGTAAGAAGCTGCACAACCCAAAGGAAGACTGTAATTTATCATTTATCATACACATTCATATTTATGGATAGAAATACAAACTCAAATGTCAAGACAAATAATTATTTAATTCAATCATTACAAAATAAAATTAGCACCCGGAAGCCGGTTTAACTTGATCCTTGTTTAACTGGAGGATCTGCTGGCGCGTCGACTGGTAACTTGGCTGGCGTGTCACCAGGAGGAACACTCTTCCGCGTGTGCACAAACTCAGAAGTCCTTATGTCTTTTTCTTTCTTCTTGACCTTATTCTTTTCTCTAACCTTGACCGAATCAGAAATTACGTTTCCATACTTGTCGGTGACTATCCTCTCGTTTTGTACCCTCTTGTGGACGTCTACCTCGCGCAGCCGGTGCTTCTGGTCAGTAGTCAAGCTGGTGCTGTCCTCGATGCCTCCCTGCGTGAGGGTGTGGTTGGTTTGTGAGTATGCGTCAGTGAGCTCGTCTTTTTTCGTCTTCGACCGAATTCTGTCCTTGATAATTGTGACGGTGTTACCGTTCTTGAGGTGTTTCACTTTGACTTTCTTTTTCTCCTTGGTTTTAGATTTAACTGTGGAAATAACGAAAAATAGAGTTCATTCAAGGTATATTACCGGTGGAGAATCAGAGCAAGGTGTTTTATTTAATTTAAGTACATTTTTATCGTGCACAGTAGAAGTATTCGACTAATAATATGAAGCAGTTTGTTATTTTTTTACCTAAATAAATAGTTTTTTTATGTAAAAAGCTGACAAGCAGACAGAAGGCCCACCTGGTGGTAAGTGGTCACCGCCGCCTATAGACATTTGTAACACCAGGGGAGTCACCAATGCGTTACCGATCTCGAAAGGGGAGGAGGATAGGGCGTATGGGATAAGGGAGGATGGGATAGAAGGGTAGGGAAGAGGACAGGACCTAATATCTTAGTAGGTACATGATAATAATATGTTAACATCTTAATTAAAAGATTGATTACGAATATAATGATTACTTACTTTTGGATAATGACGAGTTCCTCGAAACTGCAAAAAATACAACAAAACCGTCAAATTACTATTAAAAAGATCTACCAATCTTCTTCATCGTTCACCACGTAAAATAACGACTACAAATTGAAAAGAAAAACTTACTAGTAGCCAATGTTTCCTTTCGATATCCAGCTGAAAATAAAATCAAGATTGATTATTACCGAAACATATTACCTACATACACGAGTATAGTAAACGTATCATTTTAACTATACTCGTAAAATACCTAGAATTGGATTATCAAAGATCAATTTTAGGTACTTTAAGAATAAGATAGGTATGTTTATTGCCACACAAGAAGAATATAGGTACAGTCGAGTTCTCCAATATGTACACACTTTTGGACCTAATAGATGGATAGAATAGTAACAAATAAAAAAATAGTAATAATAAGATACAAACACAATGAGAAAAAGAAAACTTGTGGCAACCGGAGTGTGATCAGCATGTGCTGCGAGTGCGGTTCGGTACAACAGCGCTGGTTTTCAGCTCACCCCTTTGCACTCGGTACCACATTAACATTCATCGGGTAGGACTTAAAATTAAATATAACTAAGTATGAGGGGAAAAAACTACATTCGGTACTTGTTTGTCCGGAAACAACGTCTTATGCAACTGGAATCTTAATAGCATTTACAGACTTAGGCCCGGCTATCCATGTCCACAGAACGCCTCGTTTTGCCCACAGACGATAAAAATTTGACAGATTGTCTATGGAGCAAATGTCAAATTAAACAGATTGTGTATGGAGCAAATGTCAAATTTGACAAATTGTCTATGGAGCAAATGTCAAATTTGACAAATTGACAATTCAATTCAATTTTTGGGTTATATGACAAGTTGTCTATGGAGCAAATGTTAAATTTGACAGATTGTCTATGGAGCAAATGTCAAAATTGATAAATTGTCTATGGAGTAAATGTCAAATTTTAACCGTCCGTAGCCAAAACGAGGCCTTGTTCAGATATAGCAACCGGGCATTCGAAGGCCAACGCCAGTGGCATAAGCTGAATTGAAATTGTTTCCCCCTAATGTGTATGTCTTTTTGCTTCTATGTGGCTTTTGGTTTTTCCCTATACCTATGTGGAAGAATTCTTCGTGTGTGGCATGGCTAAGGGTCGCTCTTTCTTTAAATTAAGGTTCACCTGGTTTTGTTTCGGGCAAGGAGGGTGCTACTTCAGGACCCGGCTTCGGCAATTCGTCTGGTACTGACAGCTTCGCGCAGCTACAGACCTGAAATATTACACCGTTTTTAACTGACTTCGAAAAAAGAAGAGGTTCTCAATTCGTCGGAATCTTTTTTAGGGTTCCGAAGTCCACAAGGAACCCTTATAGTTTCGCCATGTCAGTCCGTCCGTCCGTCCGTCCGTCCGTCTGTCCGCACTATTGCTCGGAGATGCTTAGTTCTAGAAAGCTGTAATTTGGCATGAATATGCATATAAGTTACGCTGACAAAGTGGTACAATAAAATTTTGAAATTTCTTTTTTATAGGGTACCTACCCTACTTGTAAAGTGGGGATGTAATTTTTTTTTCTTGTGTACGTCATGGTGCGGCATATCGTTGAATAGGTCTTAATAAAATATTGTGGGTTTGTTAAAATCATTTTTTGATTAAGTGATGCGTTTGTGAAATATTAAGCTTTAAAGTCCTATTTTTTGTTAGGGTCACGTGTCCCCCCCCCCTGCAAGCTAAATGGTGGTATTTGGATGGCTGAAAAAAATCACAGTTGTGGCATATATAATAATTGAAAGGAAAACTATCACAGCTAAGTAGGCTGTACAAACTTACGAGTAATAGTCGACCAACTTATGATAATGATTTTTCTCGGACACGCACTAGGCTGGTTTTTAGGGTTCCGTACCCAAAGGGTGAAAAACGGAACCCTATTAATATGCCTCCGATGTCCGTCCGTCCGTCTGTCTGTCACAGGGCTCTATCTCTTCAACGGAAATAGGTAGAGATTTGAAATTTTCACAGAATACGTGTTTCTGTGGCCGCTATCACAACAAATACTAAAAAGTTAAAATATATCTATATAAATTGGGGTCTTCATACAAGTAACTGTTTTTTTCTTCGTCTCATTTCAAGCGCTCTATCTAATACATCGTTATAGGTAGATACTTGAAATTTTCACCAAAATATGGTTGGATAAATGCTCCATAACAACAAATACTGAAACAGTCAATAAATTTATTCCCAATGCGGAAAATCCACACGGGAAAGTTACGCAGTTTTTCGAACTTCTCCCACTTACATACATTAATACAATAAAGTAAGAATAGAATTTCTGACTCTAAAACAATTAAAAAACAGAAAAACTGAAAAAAAACTCAGTATAAAAAAAACAAGAAAAAAAGTGTGGCGAGTTTGGGGTTTGAACACACGGTCACTCGATTGAGTTTCCACATCTCTCACGAATACGGCACAAGAGCACCTTACCTTACTACACTGGCGAAATTAGGTATCTATATGTTCCATAGTTATAACGAATAGTACAAAAGTCTAATTCAAATTTCGAATATTTTTTGTACATTCACTCAAGTCCTTGGTATGACTAATGGTCCATGTTGCCAGTGTTTTTTTTTCTAATGACCTAATCGATGTCGCTGGCGGGTAAACTAATAAAGAAGTATGTTTAGTTTAAAAATAATAGTACATAGTTATGATGAATTAATAAATTCTATACAGACGATGATTCCCAATTCCGATATGTGATTTTTCTCCTATCTTCCAATAAAATCTTGTTCGGCTTGGACCCTGCCTGATAGGATCATAAGGTACTTAGTGTTGTGATTAAATTGTTTTTTTTTTTTTCACCAACTGTGAATAGGGATCACATAGAGACGCTCAGTTGTACGGAACCCTACATATGCGATTCCGCATTTGACTGATTTTTTTATGTATGTTCACCAAAAATAAATAGTAAACGTGAACCGATTTCGATGATACTTTTTTGTTCGAAAGGTGGTACCTACTTCCAAGTTAGTTCCATATTAATAATTTGGTTTAGTTCTGATGATGGGATCCATGAGAAAATGAGGCAACACCTCAAAATTGCCAGCACGTAGATGATTTTGGCGTCAATTACGAAGACTTCAGAGCTACTTATGTATTTCTATAGTAATGTTTGGAAACTGTAGCCGAAAAAATAAATTTAATAAAAAAATAAAAACCGCCTTCAAACTCCGACAGACTGCGAAGTCGGTATCAAGTGAACCGACCCAAAGAAATGATAATCATATAGTGAAGTTGACATCGCAGTCTGTCGGAGTTTGAAGGAGGTTTTTATTTTTTATTTATATAATAAAAGGAGCTATGGTAAGACAACTTAAGTATAAGGCGCGCGGATTAAGCAATAAATACACTGCTTCAATGGCTTGAGTGCTTCGCCTCGCGCCTTCTATGTTGTGTGCTATACCCGAAGAAGTGTGTTTTAAGAAGTGAGGATGGCATCTGCAAATACTAAACACTCACCGGACCATCTTCAGTCGGAGCAGCGTATCCGTTCAGCACCTGAAGCACAAATAAAAAAAAACTTTTTACAAAAAAAGTTTTTATTAAAGTACTCGTCAAGACGGATCAGACGCGTAGGTTGTGTCGTTTAACTACCGAGTTCCTATGGCTATACCTTCCGGTTCCATCATCAGATCGACTCCATGTTATAATAATTTAGCATGTTTAGCATTGTCATCCGATTTACACATGCAAGAAAAATTTCAGCTCAATCGGTAACCGGGAAGTGCATCAAATTCAACTTGCAATTTTGATTATAGACAGACCGACAAACATCTGGACAGGTTAAGCTAAATAAAAAATATAAGTACTGAAAATGAGTCTCTAAAAAAACTATCACTCTTTGTAACAGTACAGTAGGTACCTTAGTAGTTTATTTTATGTAAGAGATTACTTAACTTCGCAACATTCTAAAAAGAAATCCTTGGACGCAAATGTATGGAGTGTGGAATGTGTCTTGTCATACTTCAACCCTCCATACGTAAATGTATATGGGTTATGATAAAACCTGAGCCCATAAAAAGGCGATGACGGTGACACGAAACTAATTTTTATGAGTCAAAGCCTGTGCCTCAAACACCAGCGCTAGATCTAATTGGTGCAGATGGGTCTGGCATAATACTTCTATCAAAGCAGCTGACCCAATGAATTTATGTGGATGACTTACCGAGACAAGGAGCACGGCCCCCCAAGCCCACAGAACCTTCATGCCGAAGCTGGTCCGGTGACAACCAGACAGACCTCTCCTCTCTTCACCGTCGCCTTATATCACCATGAACCCCATAATGTATGCCGGGCAAATATTATTGCGCACTTCGAGACAAAAGACCTACGTCTTATTCTGTATAATATCCAAGACAGGTGATCAAACATGACGGTTGAAAGATGAATTAATTAGCAATGGTGTGGCAATGATTAACATAATAAAGATGTATTTTATTAGTTTGATACTGCTCAGCTTCGTTATTACTTACTAACATATCGTCCATATAAATTATACATACTCACTCTGTCTGATAATGGGTCCAAGAACTTTTGTAGCGAATGCGAAGCTTGAAGATGCTGATGACAATCTTATGTGAACTTGACACCGACTTTGTAGGCTGTTTTGTAGGGAGTTTGAAGTCGGTTTTATTTTATTTTCAACCGACGAAAAAAAAAGGAGGAGGTTCTCAATTCGACGCGTATATATTTTTTTTTATGTATGACCACGCATATCTCCGTCAATTGTGAACCGATTTCGATGATTCTTTTTTTAATTGAAAGGTGAACCTCCAACTTGAACCCTTTTAATAATTTGGTTTAGTTCTGATGATGGGATCCATGACAAAACGAGGGAACTCCTCGAAATTTGTTAGCATGTGTATGATTTTGGCATCAATTTCAAAGACTACAGTGAGACTTACGTCCCATCGTACACATGTTTGGAAACTATAGCCGAAAAAAATTTTTAAATAAAGAAATAGAACCTACTTCAAACTCCAACGGCCTGTGAAGTCGGTGTCAAGTGAACCGCCCCAAAGCTATGACTATCTTAAAGTGAACTTGACACCAACT
Source organism: Aethes cnicana (assembly GCA_963971205.1). Lineage (NCBI taxonomy): Eukaryota > Metazoa > Arthropoda > Insecta > Lepidoptera > Tortricidae > Aethes > Aethes cnicana. The sequence goes on from OZ020277.1 coordinate 1,323,793, forward strand.
TCACAGGCTATCGGAGTTTGAAGTCGGTTCTATTTTTTTATTTAAAAATTTTTTTCATTAAAGGCCGAAGGCGATTCGCATACAAAGTTATTTGTTTTTTTTAGCTGTTCCTTTAGATTTTTCCCGACTTTTTTTCTTTCTAAACCTTTGCTGAATCACAAGGAATAAAACAAAAAAGAATCAGCCAAATCGGTCCAGCAGTTCTCGCGCCTTAGCCAGGCTAACACACGGCGATTCATTTTCATTATATTATACTCGTAGAAGACTAAGTCCCCAATCCGCACTGGGCCCGCGTGGGGACTATAGCCCAAACCCTCTCGTGATGAGAGGAGGCCTGTGCCCAGCAGTGGGACGCAAATGGGCTGTAGTAGTAGTAGTATAGAAGACTAGCTTTTCCAGTATGCGCAGAAATATGAAAATGTAAAATCCCGTTTTTTCACGTCCCCGTGGGAATTTCAAGAAATCCTCTCTTAGTGCTCCTCTACGTGCCCTAAGGAACCTGCATGCCAAATGTCAGTTTTCTACGACCAGTAGATTCGACTCAGCGTGGATCGATCAGGCAGTCAGTTAGTTTCTTGTTTTATATATATAAGAACACTAGGTTTTCCCCGCAACTTCGTATGCGCAGAAATAATAAAATGTAAAATCCCGTTTTTTTCCGTTCCCGTGGGAATTTCGGTAAATTCTCCCTTAGTGCTCCCCTACGTTCCCTAAGGAACCTGCATGCCAAATTTCAGCTCTCTACGACCAGTAGTTTCGGCTCTGCGTTGATCGATCAGTCGGTCAGTCAGTCAGTAAGTCAGTCAGTCAGTCAGTTTCTTGTTTTATATATATAGACTAGCTTTTTTCAGCAAACTTCGTATGCGCCGAAATAATAAAATGTTAAATCCCGTTTTTTTCGTTGATCGCTCAGTCACTCAGTCAGTTTCTTGTTTTTTTTTTTATATACACGGTGGGTCAGAAAATATGGCATATAATTAACCCTGAGTATCGGCTATCGATTCTAAGTATATTGTATAGGTCTTTAATTTTTTTTGAGTTGGTAAAAAAAAATTGTATATGGGATTGGTTGTGTGAGCGACGCTTGAATCCTATACAAATTTTTTTTTTTACCAACTCCAAAAAAAATAAAAACCTATACAATATGCTTAGAATCGATAGCCAATACTGTAGGTTAATTATTTGCCATATTTTTTGACCCACCATGTTATAGAAGATTAGGTCCATTATAAGTACTGTCTATGCGAGCGGCACAGGACCGGTCTTAGCGGCGAGCCTGGGGGAGGCCTATGAACTACCTATGACTTCGAATATAGGCCCTGAGTACAATAACAAATGTAATATCAATAGCAGCCTTGACCAGTAAGAAACAGACCAAGTGCTCGAGAGCCTACGATTCCACTTTCCCTGATAACCTCGATTTTGTGTGAAAACCATCCTTATCCTATATATATATTATCCATACTAATATTATAAATGCGAAAGTAACTCTGTCCGTCTGTTACCTTTTCACGCTACGACCGCTGGACCGATTAAGATGAAATTTGGTATGAAGATAGTTGAAATCCCGGGAAAGGACAAATGATACCTTTATCCCGGAAAAACGCTTAAGTACTTACCTAGTTCCCGCGGGAACGCGAGAACCGAATTCCACGCGATTGAAGTGGCGGACAGAAGCTATAGTAATAGGTATTATAAATGCGAAAGTATGTGAATGAATGTCCAGTTAGGTACCATCCACACCACATCCTATAAGTTTCATCAATATTTAAGTACCTACTCTAAAAAAGCTCTGGAAAAAAACGGTACATAATAATTAATAACATAATAACCTTTTCTCAAACATGCTCGGAAATGTTCGTGTTACTTTCAAAAAAAGAAGACGCGAGGCTGTCCATTGCCGGCCTTGGCCAGCAAAAACATTATTGTCGTGTGTGTTTTTTTTAATTCGCTTGCTATTTGAGACACCTCTAGAAACTGACAAATCCATGGAGGTAATAAGTACAACTTCCATGGCCAAATCATCCACGATCATGGAAGTAGTAAATACTGATGTGGGGTAAGTGCGCCTAAATTTATTTCGCCCCTATGCCTTGTAAACAGCCAACTACTAGTTGAGTAATATTTATAGGTTTCGATATATTTATGTTAGGCGCACTTACCCTACCCTGGCGCACTTGCCCCGACTGATCTTACGTATTTCCTCGCTGTTTGAGAAAAGCATTATATATACCTCGGCCGCAATTGCGATTGCCGGACTCGTACTAATAGAAGGCTGAGCGAAGCGAAACTGACTCGTCCGGCAATGCGCTACTTGGCGGCCTCTGCAATAATGTAGTATTGTTTGATTCAACCGGACTCTAATTTCAAACTTTTCATTATCATTTCACGGCAGGCCAATAAAGTCACTGCAGGCTGAAAATTTGACATTTAAAAACAAACGAACTCATAAAATATTACGTAATGAATTTCCCCCGCACGTTCGATTTTCGAATTAATTCCTTCATTAAATTCCTACGGTACGCTGGCGCCTATTCCTACGCGCCCGACCACGCACGTTCCGTTTTACGCAGGAACTGAAAATAGCATACGTGTTTGCTCAATCGCTGTCAGCTTCGCTTATTTTTTTAGAACTGACCCTGAGAACGAAAGCCTGATACACATGACGCCGTGTGACGTCAAATGGGCCTAAGTTTAACAATTTGCATAGAAAGATATGCCTTTTTGAATTGGATATTGCTAGAGCGAACAAGAAACTCCTGCTCACAGATTTTGGTAATGCGATGTAAGCGCTTAACTTTGTGTATGAATAAAGCTACCTTAATTATCAGAGAACTGTTTGCTTGCTAATTAGGTGATGTTACAACAAAATTGAGTTCCTACGGTGAAGTTGAACTTGGAAAAAGTTTTTTAGGAAATAAAATCAGTTTACTACACTTAAATAGACAAAACGAAAGCTCTTATGCGAAACGGAACCTCACTAATTTATTTTGCATTATAACGGCACCAAATATTTCCTTAATTTTTGTTTTATTGCAATAAAGTGGCAACTCGACTTCGACGTAAGGGTGACACGTCACCCGGATCGGCAGACCTTGTTTTCTTCGACCATGGCTATACATATAAACCACGCGTTTTCAACTCACCATTATTAGGGCGACTGTCAAATCGAATGACCTACATCTCAGTATACGTAACCTGTGCGTAACATCCTCTCAAATACCATCAAAATAGTTTTTCAAATCCAATTGTACTGCAGTAAGAATAGACTTGTTGTTAGTTCCTGTATCTATTTAAGTGAGCTATATGTCTTTGTGAAGCAAATATGACATCAAAAGCAAATCAAAGGTGGCTCGGTCGAGATGCCGGAAGGGGGTAATTGAATTTTCCGTATAACATCCATAGTACAAGCTTTGCTTAGTTTGGGGCTAGGTCAATACCTATGTGTGAAATGTCCCAAGATATATATATATATATATTTTAACTGGAGCTCTAGAATGACATTACGCATCTCAATGTCGGCATTTGCTTACTAATGCGAATTACTTTGGTCTGCATTTCTAGTAATGTCCCTACCATAACGCTGTTCTAGTAATTTCACTCTAAGGGCGTCCACTGCTAGCCTAATCTAATAATAAGTCTGTAGAAGAAGTCGCATCTGAAACTTGAAAATTAAAAGAAACTATCAAGTTGAGGGGACTATATAAACGATACTGAACACAAAATAACGATTTTTAGAAAAATTGACTGTATGTATTTATGTATGTCCGAATTTAACTCGAAAACTACTGGATGGATTGCAACAAAATTTGGTATGGGGCACTGGTCAACATATAGGCTACTTTGTATCCCGGAAAAATGCATAGTTCCCGCGGGTATGCTATTAACGAATGCCACGCGGACGAAGTCGCGGACAGAAGCTAGTAACTAATAGTCTTCTTAAGGGTCACCACACACTGTGTCTCTGTCTCACAATCAGATTTCCGCAAGTCATCGCTCCATATTGTTGGATGAATAGATTTCTCGTACGTAGCAGCCATCCAGGTCTACGCTCAAGCTGTGCTACGCTTCTCGTAGCAGTCGTAGCTTACGTGCTACGAGCCAATCCCAGAAGTTTTTGCGTTTTATGGAGAAAAGCTACTAAGGTGAGTTGATTCAAGTACAGTTGACGGACTTCTGGTCGTTAAAATATGGCCGCCGAGCTGTCATTCGATACAAAAATAGTTATTTGTTATGCAAGGCTGCAAAGTTGTTGTTTGCTGTGAGTGCGTGATTGAGACCCGAGTGAACGAAGGATTCTAGGGTTGAACCACGAGCGAAACGAGTGGTTCAAATATAGAATCCTGAGTGTAACGAGGGTTTCAAGGCACGAGACAGCAAACGACTTTGCTGCTGAGCACAACACAAAATTTTTCACCTCACGCGCGATTTTTCGGGAAGAAGACTTAGTTCGGCGTCACGTACAGTTTGTGCTAACTCTGGAGGAGTTAAATTCGTATCTTCATCGCTAGAATCGCTCATATTTTCTTTATTACTCCGTATAGGTATTCTAAATTACAAAACTAGCAATCTAAAACTTTTTTTTTTTAATGTTTTTTTTTTCCGGAGGTTGCGTTCCAAATCACTCCTACTCGTACTTCAAGATTCAATTATTCATTGAATACAGTTAAAATATACATATATTTAAGTATTTTTGTGATAAAACATAGTGAAATAATGAAACACGCATCTGAAACGGTGTATTATTAATATAATTTTATTAATGATGATATTAAGTAAATTGAACCTTTATTTTAATAAAACTCTCACGACGAATTGCGTTTCAGAACGTATCGTTGTTTTTTAGTGTGACAGTGGCGTCATGCGTCGTTCGAATTTCAAACACACTTTCCACGCTAGCGGATAAAAACTACTTTTGCGCTCAGATATCAAGCTGCAAAACGACCACTTTCGAGCCAGTAAGGTGAAAAGTAATTTTGTCCCATAGTAAAATATTTAACCAACCAGCCCTAAGGGTGGATTGATTCAAACCGTCCGTTAACTAAGGACCGCTAGTTAATTATTTTACTATGGGATAAAATGACGTTCCTGTATGAAATGACAGCTCGGCGGCCATATTTAACGATCATGAGTCCGTCAACTCATTTGTTAAACCGTAATGTTTTAATGTTCATGTTAAATGGTGTTAAGTAGATAATCATTTGAACTTCGTTCTTGGAGCAATTAATCATCGCCATTTGAAATAAAAAATGTTTACGTAAGCGGCCTCTTTATCCTTACCATAGCGTTTATTACTGCGTTAAGAGGGTTTATTCCGAAAGTTGGCAACGTCGCATATATATAGCTGTCAAATGTTTCCCTGTTTTTATTGTTTTCTCAATATGGCTGAATTAAAGAAGAAGTGATCATTCTATGGTTGAATGACGGCATTCAAATGATAAGATCACATTAAATGCATGAAAAATGCGATAGAAAGTTTTCAAAGGATTCGCGTTACTATGATAGTTGTTGAAATCCATACTTAATGTTTTATTCAACTATAGAGCGATTATTCATGATTTCATTCAGTAATATTCAGAAATTAATGAAAACAGCGAAATATTTGACAGCTATTTGCGACGTTGCCAACTTTCGAAATAAACCCTCTTAAAGCTCTTAATTCATTTAAACGAGGCCTCGTTTATTTTTTTACCTTCTTTGTCACTAGAAATAGGTAGCTTTTTTATGATGACATTTTACATTTGTTAAACAGACGGGTTTCTATTGATCAGGCCATTTAACAAATTATCTTCAGCTGAAAATTACTTTTTCGAATTACCAAAGTACGTTAGAACCGTAAATCACGCACCTATATTTATACTTATACATATATTTAAAAAATACTTTGCTTTCCCAATCTAATGGATTAGCAGTAGGTACCTAATGTTGGACGGAATCCATTTTCAGTCTTAAAATTGAATGATGTTTACTTAATTAAAACGTCTAAGTGTACTATCAGGGATTTAATAGGATACCATATAATTAAAATCACGTTAAAGAAAATAACGACCGACTAAAACGTTAAACAAAATTACTCCCGACATTTTGCGCAATAAATTATTCGTGTTAAATTGTTTACCTTCTCTGAAAGGTTCTGAATTTAGAAAAGGTCAGTGGCTATTTGTAAAATTCTATTAATAAGCCATTTTGTTACCAGCTTACAGCACTCGCATCCACCGCGTCCCCGCGACCTTTACAAGGTCGTCACTCCATCTTGTAGAATGCGTCTATGATAAAACAATTGCCAGAAATATTCGGGAATTGCCCCTCTGATTCTACTATGATTTTTTCGTTCTACGTACATAATTTATAGAAAGAGCAAATCGCAGATCCAGATAAGGCGGCTTAGGCCCGGTTCCTATATCCACGAAACGCCTCGTTTTGCCTACGGACGGTTGATTTTTGACATTTGTTCCATAGAGAATCTGTCAAATTTTAACCGTCCGTAGGCAAAACGAGGCGTTGTTTGGATATAGGAACCGGGCGTTAGTCTGCGCTGCCCAGTGCGACGTGCCTAATCCGGCCGGCCAATTGCTCGGAAACCAGATAGGCGCCCTCGGGGCAGCGGATTGTTTAAATCTTTTCTACATCATTTATATAATATGATCTAGGTATATGCTTGCGCAGCGGTAATTAGGTAATTACCTACTATTTAAATTTGCGGTTCTGTTCTGTGCATTGTTTTTACCTACCATGGGCTACTATGGTTTGGTTATTACCTAATAATAGTATGGGGAAGCCGTGGTGGCCTAGTAGTTCGACCTCCGTCTCGATTAGACAACAAGATTTTAAAGAAAACCACAGATACCGAAAAAGAACTAAAAATGTTTAAGAGAAAAGTAACAACAACTCTCTCTTTTTAAACACCATAATCAGAACACAGAAAATACAGCAAGAATACACAGTTAAAAGGTAAACAACAGGCGGACTTGCCGCTAAACATACATACAGTAACACGTACAGTTTTAATTAACAGTGAAAATGTGTATTTTTTTGTACACAGTGTAGTAAATTCATCAATGAGATTTTTGAGAATGTATCCTCTGTACAAGTTGTCGATTTTCGGGTATCTACACTAGCTCTTCTCAAGCAATGGGTCTTGGAAGCGCTGGTAAATTCATTTAAAAGTGACATGTAAAAGTGCCCAGATGTGTCTATTTGCTGAATAAATATTTTCATTTTCATTTTCAGACAGGTTCGTGGCGTGACAAAAAGGAAATGGATATGTGTCAATTATACGGAATATTGCTGTGTCAAAAACAATAATGCTCCGAAGTGATGTGTCAATAATCATAAAATATCGCGCGTGAAGTGACGCCCGTCGGTACGTCATAAACCTTTCGAAGGCAGAGCAGGGCTGGCACTCGCGAGCAGTTATTTTCTATACAGTTAATATGTTCTTTATGCAACTTATCTGTATAACTCAATATCCACTACCCAAAGGTTGTCAGGGAGTGATCGCTCTATGAGTCTAAGACTGCCTGATTATACGTAATATGTTTTTCACTTCTCATGCTCTTAAAATGTTAGTTTAGTCTCTGCACATCGGGACTAAAGCTCTTTTTTAGTCTCTAGGGACTAAAGTAAAATTTTTTTAATTGACATTGGAAACCCGCCTAAACAGCCAACCACAGAGTTTGTGAAAGGAGGATTATCCCCATTTCCAGTGAACCTAGACAATTTCTAGGGCGTGAAAAAACGATTTAATTTCGTGAAACACGATTTAATGATTACGAATACCTATGAATCTTGTTTTATTTAAAGTGAATTCATTTAATAATGCATGACCCAATTAGTTTTAAAATATATTAGTAGTTTTCAAGTTTAAATCTGTTGGCTAAATATCATTCAAAACGTCACGTGATAAAAATCAGGTCAAGTGCGAGTTGGACTCGCGCACCGACGGTTCCGTACCTACAAACTTGATGATGCAAATTTAACAGTACAAACTTATTATTTGCGGTTGGTGAAGTAGACACGGCTACTGCGCCAACCGCAAATGATAAGTTTGTATTAGTAAATTGGCTTTTTTTGCACCAAAATATATAATATTTACGGTTATCAGATTTATTCCTGTACGTGTGCTGTAAGACCTTGCTTCTGGCCAAATTTCATGATTCTAGGTCATCGGGAAGTAGCCGGTTATCTACTTTGTTATAATAAATATCGTAATTTTGTATGGAACTTCGTTTTTTTTTCCTCGCATTTGAAGTGAAAAGCAGAGTGTTTAACGCGTGACTAAACAACCATAATGACACTCGAACTATAGCCACCCTCGCTCTGCTCGGGTGGCTAAACATCTCGTGTCATAATGGCTTGTTTTAGTCCCTTGATAAACAATCTACTATTCCTAAACATCTAGTTGCTTTATTGGCTAGCTTCTGCCGGCGACTTCGACTGCATGATTCGGTTATCGCGTTCTCGCGGGAACTATGCCTTTTTCCGGGATAAAAAGTGGCCTATGTCCTTTCCCGGGACTCCAACTATCTCCATACCAAATCTCATCGAAATCGGTCCAGCGGTTGAAGCGTGAAGAGGTAACATACAGACAGACAGAGTTACTTTCGCATTTATAATATTAGTATGGAAGTATGGATTAGTATGGATATACTTTAATTGAACACCACACATTAAAGGAACAGTACCAGACATTCATATCCATACTATCCATATTAATATTATAAATGCGAAAGTAACTCTGTCTGTCTGTTACCTCTTCACGCTTCAACCGCTGGACCGATTTAGATGAAATTTGGTATGGAGATAGTTGGAGTCCCGGGAAAGGACATAGGCTCCTTTTTATCCCGGTAAAACACCGGCACAGTTCCCGCGGGAACGCGATAACCGAATTCCACGCGGGCGAAGTCGCTGGCAGAAGCTAGTAATGTATTAATACAAAAAGTATGGCATACAGAAGGCGAACTTATCGCTTAATTCTCTACCAGACAACCTTTGGATTGTGGAGATGAAGAAAAACAAACAAAGCGTGCCTACCCCAAATGGACACAGGCGTGAGTTTATGTATGTATGTTGATATGTCAAAATTTTCAAGAATATCTACGAAAATATATATTTTTGTGTTTGATACAGCAACCCAGGCGTGGGACGCACTCGGCTGATTGGCTGCTCGCACTGATTTGATGGGATTATAGGCCCCCAGTCATTCTAGTGTGGCAACACTTGTGTTCCAATTTTACTTTTTTTTAATCCAGCTCATTTTGGTCACGTCAATGGTAAACTTTCTTTTTTTCCTGAATGTACATAAGCATTGCAAAGAAAAAAAGCAGACAAGATAAAACTCTACCTGAACAAAAAACTTTAACATACTTTATAGACAACACAATAATTTAACCCATTGATTCTCCAGATTGCTTATGTACCTTGAACATTTTGCTCGACACTCGAGGCTATAACACTGCGGGCTATAAACTCATTCGCCTACAACACTTTGAAGCTGTATACAGCAGTTTCGCCGGAGGCTCGGGTTGTAAATTACACCTCCGAACTCAAAGAAGCACTGAAATCGATAGGTACATGTATGCTTTCGACATGTACGTTGTAACTGTAAAAGGTTATTTGCAAATACGTAAAATCACTCTTATTTCAAACTAGCTTCTGCCGACTACACCGGATACGATCCCTACGTTTAATGGACCATTGATATAAAAAAAACTCATTCGAAATCTTATAATTCCTTATGTTCATGGACCACAGTGACCATTTAAGTACCATTCAGGTGGCCAATGAACATCCGCGTCGAATTCGGTCATAACGTTACCGCGGGAACTATGCGTTTTTCCGGGATACAAATTATTTAGCCAATATCAGTGTTATTTAAACTACCCCAAACCAAATTTTGTTGTAGTTTACTTTTCATGGCTTTAGACAACTGTCTTTGTCTCTACTCTGTAATTTTCCTTGAGGAATGATTGCCCTCATTACCTATAGTAATTCGGATCGATATTCTGTTCTGAGCTATTAAAATATTCATGGCTTCGACAGTCAGGTCATATACATGATACATGGATAGTTAAAAATTGTAAATCACTTTTTTTCTGCCCGCGACTTCGCCCGCGTGGAACTCGGTTATCGCGTTCCCGTGGGAACTATGCGTTTTTCCGGGATAAAAAGTAGCCTATGTCCTTTCCCGGGACCTCAACTATCTCCATGCCAAATTTCATCTCAATCGGTCGAGCGGTTGAAGCGTGAAGCATTTTTTTTTTGTCAAATCTTATCGAGTGGGGTATCAAAATAAAGGGTTTAATGAACGGATTACAAAAATATATAATGTGACATCAAAAGTTTGTTTGCAGTAGGGTATATTATTTAAAAAAAAAACGAGTTATTTAAATACTTTAAAGCGTTTTGAATCGTAGAGGCCCGGGACTTCCTATAGTCGATCGTCTCTACTTTTCCTTGAAAATTTCATAGTTACCGAATGTTCTAACCAAAGTCGCGGGCAGAAGTTAGTGCTGTTTAAAACAGGTTCCAGTAGCACTACCATGAGTTTACAGTGACCGTACTCGCTAGCGACTACGTAAACGATTTGTATGAAGAATTTTAGTTCAACGAGTGACCGCCAGGGGCGCTGTACTATTCTTCATACAAATCGTTTACGTAGTCGCTAACGAGTACGGTCACTGTAAACTCATGGTATTGCTACAGGTGCGGGTGAAGGTCGAAAGGTAGAAGGGGTGACGTCGCGTCAAGTGTTTACCGTTTACTTGACTTAGAAATGACAACTTGAGCTTGACTAATGACTGTTACTTGGTGGAAATATAGAGGTAGTAGAAGGGACGCTGAAATTTCCGCTTTGGTTGATTATGGGTATACATTTTTTTCCTTTCTGCAGTTAACTGCGATCAGTCTCATATAGAGTACTAGCTTCTGCCCGCGACTTCGCCCGCGTGGAATTCAGTTATCGCGCTCCCGCGGGAACTACGCGTTTTTCCGGGATAAAAAGTAGCCTATGTCCTTTCCCGGGATCCCAACTATCTCCATGCCAAATAGGCGTGACGACAACTTTTTTTTTCTTAGTCTATCAGGAAGATTATTGAAAAGTATTGGACACGTATTTTTTCTTTTTCAACGTAATCAAACTTATACGGAGATATATTATCTCCGTGCCGTCACGCCGTCAACCGTGACGTCACGCGACATTTCAACTCAATAGAGTTGAAATGTCGCGTGACGTCACGGTTAGGTACGATTTATCCCTAACGGTGACGTAGTTAGCCCCCACTCTCCAACTTTAATGCGTTTTAACTTGGTCATTCTCTGTTAATTTGATAAAACAAAAAATACATGTCTAATATTTTTTTATAACCTGACTGACGGACTAATTAGAATTTCGATTTCTTCACCCTGTCGTCATCCCTATTTCATCTCAATCGGTCCAGCGGTTGAAGCGTGAAGAGGTAACAGACAGATAGACAGACAGACAGAGTTACTTTCGCATTTATAATTTTAATAATATGGATAATCAGTTTGTTTAAGTGAATTATCAAATAATTCACTTAAACTGGGAGCAGGAGAGTAGGAACCAGTGTTGCTGCTACCCCAACATTGGTACATTAATTAATAAATAATGTGATATCTTTTGAGACCTTTCACTGTTCTTGAATTTTCTAGCAACTCTTGCGCAAGTAGGTTTGGGTGACATGCCAATCGTTTGGTATATCTCGTATACATTGGTCATAATTATGTTTTGAAAACGATGATGATTTACCATAATAACGAAATAGATTTTAATAAAGAGCTACTTATGAGTAAATGAATGATTTAGATCTTTATATACTTTACATAAATCTACCTAAAATAAAACAGTGAATATCCTTGTAGATCCTTCTACTTAAGTACTTAAGTATAAAAAATAGTTTGTTTATGTTTAAAACTCCTACGAAAGAAATTACTTTTGACTAAGAGAGAAAAAGGCCAAGCAATAACAATGTTTAAATTAAGGGCTGAAATTGATAAAATACGTTAGCGAAAATTCACTGCGCTCTTTCATAATTGGAAATTATTGGAATGTCAATCATTTTATAATTACTTAATTGCCTTGCGGGTAACAACTCTACAGCCGCCTACGATTCGAAAATTTTGTGTCACAGAAAGAAGTCAGCTAACGTGACTTGAGTGTTAATTCTACACTTTTCTAACTCTGAGACGAGCCGAAACTAGCTATGTAGGTACGTGTGTGTGTGTGTGTGTGTGTATGGAATAACTATGCACGTACATAATGATGTACATTCTCAAAATGACCGGAATATACTCAAAAGAATCCGGAAACTTTGGCGAGAATTGAAAAGGGTTTTTTTTGTTCATCATCTCATTACTAATAAGTAGGTGATTACAACAGCTGATTATATCCTACGTATCATTAGTTAGTTCTTGTTAATTTATACAAAATCCCGATGCCTTTCAAAGTTTCCACAGATAAAAGAAACTAGTCTTTGGAAACAATTAATCACGTTCTAGTCAGGAAATATGAATCATTTTATCAAATAGTGATATGTTTTTGAAAACAGTTCCGAATGCTATGCATTAGCATAATGTAGCGGTGAACCGCAGCTTTTCAGTCAATGAGGTGGTTTTAAACTATCTATTTTAGGAACAAAGTGCCCTACGAATACTAAAAGCCGCCCTTTGATCTGTCGAGAGGCTCAGATTGCCCTCGAGCCCCTATTACCGGGAATCGAACGTTCTCGAATGTTGCTAATGACTTGTCTCTTGCAGAGAGAGTCTGTGTTTATACAGCAAAAGCGGGTTCAGCTTTCAGATACGTACGACGTTGAGAATGTGAAAATGAGGTAAGAAATATAGAATTACTCGTAGTTTTCTTCTTGACAGTTAGGTGTCTTATATTTATAGGTAACCCAATACAGAGCTAGCATCAACTCCAAAGGTTTCAAAAGAACGACGTGTAGGCATTGACCGTATAGGTAATAACATATGGACGAACAGTGCCTAACAGAATATGTCAAAAATATGGAGCAAACTGACATTAGAAAATACGTTCCAATATGCTAATAACGCCTCTTTATAACGAAGGCCAAACGGGTGCTCGAGCTGTTCGGGCACCCGTTTTGACGGGCCATTTTCCTCCGGCTGATTGTGAATCCTTACTTATAATAGATCAATGCAGGCAATGTAGGTATAGGACGAGTAATGTTGGAAGCCGTGGTAGCCTAGTGATTTGAGTCATTCATAGGGTCCTTGGTTCGAATCCAGCTCGTATCTCTGAGGTTACTTCTAACTAAAATTCAATTTAAATTTACCACTAAGCTTTTCGATGAAGCAATTCAAAGCTGTGTGTAAAGCCCCCAATCCGCACTGGGCCTGCATGGAGACTATATCATAAACCCTCTCGTGATGAGAGGAGACCTGTGCCCAGCTGTGGCTCTACACGAATTCATCGGGTTCTCACGAAGAAATTGCCAATACACCTTGATAGTGGCATTTATTGATAGTAGAATGGACAAGAATACGCAAAGCTCGACTTAGATGGCGCTGCAAACGCTTGACCCAAACCAAAACCCAAACGCAGTCAAATTTTTACGGGTTTTTTGTTGCAAATTTTAAGTAGATTTGTTTAAAATTGTTAAATATTTACCGCAATTTTAATTTTGGATCAGTTATTTGTGATGAAAATGAAGACATCCCAATGCAATTATGCCTGCCCCAGATACAATACCAAGTCTTTCGGAAATAGGCGTCGTCCGTTCTCATTGCATCCTGGAACTGCACAGCGCAGCATTTTTTAATAATTTAAGTGAAACCAATAGCAACAGATATTTCTCTATGTAATTGACAGATGGTTTGTGTCAAGCGATTGCAGCGCTCCTAGTGGCTAAATTATGCTGAGTTTTTGTCTATTAGCAGAGCTGAAGGCTCAGAAAAATCTCAGAAGGTAGTGACGTCCGCACTATCAACTGTTCCATCTTAGGTATAGAACCTGAGATGGAGCGACGATGGCAACATAGTTAAAATAATGTGAGCACTCGCAAATGTCATCGGCGATATGCCTCACGCCTTATTAACGTCAGCCGAAACTCTAGAAGCGCCCTAATGTATTCTGAATTTCAGATCAATACGACGTGAATGAGGCCGAGAATAGCTCACGATTGAATATTCTCGTCAAACTTCGTATGTCTGCTATTAATATAAATATCACCTCTAAGTGGATTTCCGAGGCAAATTCAGGTGCGACCTATATTTAGTCTGTCTAGCCCTTCGATGTCATCAATCTACTTAGGCCCTATTTTCAGATCGCCCAAATTCAACGGTAATATAGAATCTGTTATTGTCAATTTGGATATTAAGTAGAACTGGTTTTTGGGGCTCGAAATTGGGTAAAATCATTGACACGTTTTTCTATACTCCTTCAGAATATCACTGCATCGTGTTCTACATAAAACCATTATCTTTTTTTTGAAGTAAAACAATATTTGAATTTATATTTATATTTATTTATATTTCTAGTAGGTATCATATTAAACGTACCACAGATACCTGCTGACGAGATAGCGTGCCTCTCGGAGGCCAGAGAGGCCTGGTGTGCTGCATGTTCCGGGGAGGAGTTGCCTACCAACAGGCACTCGCAGAGGGCATGGGATAATCCGCGACTTTTGGCAACCCACGCTTCCTTATTGGATAGTAGTTTGGACGATTCAGACCAAGCTCGAGTTTTAGCCGTGTCCTGCAACGAGGCAGGTCATTGGCTACGCGCACTTCCTTCCCGCAACTTAGGGACGGTCCTTGATCCGAGCAGTTTACGGATTGCCATCTGCCTACGGCTCGGTTCAAGGATCTGCGTCCCTCACCGGTGTGCATGCGGCAAAAATGTAGATCAACTGGGACGACACGGGCTCTCTTGCCACAGGAGCGCCGGCCGCTTGTTTCGTCATGGCACCATCAATGATCTGATCCGCCGATCGCTTGCCACAGCCTCCCTACCGGCGGTCCTCGAGCCTGTGGGACTGGCCAGAGACGACGGCAAGCGCCCAGACGGGATCACCTTGGTGCCTTGTAGATTTATTTTAATAAAAATTTGAATTTCAAAGTTCCAAAACGAAGCCGGAGGCTGTTTCAGCCCTCTCGAAGACATAGACATAGACATTTATTTCTCAATATCAAATTACAGCATATTTTACATGTCAAAATAAGAGAATTTCACATTGAGATCGTCAGAAAGAATACAAAATAAAAATAAAATGACGATCAGGAATAAAATGTTTCACCGTTAGGATCGTCTTTTCATACCAAAATAAGAAATAATGTTAACAAGTAATAGGATTACAATTACAGTACAATTAGGAGTACAATTGGTATGTCAAATTATATATTACAAATTTATAAACCTAAGTCCATGTATTCTTTAACAGAATATAACGGAAGGGCTTGGTATTGGAACGCGAAATGCAAAAAGTTAATGGACTCCCAATTAAAAGTTCAGGGTTGCCAGTTAATGAACCTGTCTGTCGGGTTTACCTGGCAACTCCGCTGTTATCTTTCAATGTTAAAAATAATACTTAAGTAACATATGTACAATACCTTTCGAACCACAAATTCCTAAGAAACCTGTGAAACGTACTTTCAAAGAATACAATAATCCGATAGCAAAAAAATCCAACAAAACGGATTTATTCCGCAGTTTGATCTGCGATCTGTGCCCACGCAAATTCCATTATTTATTCACCAACTATGATAAGCACCTTGTAAACCGCGCTTATAGAGGTTGTCCATTGCACATGGTGCATTGTTACTAGTTATAGGTAAACATATTTGTATAAGTAACACCTCTCTGTACCTATATTAGATAAAATATAAATCGAATAAAAATTTAACATTACTTTGAGATCCGCTTCCTCTAGAAACTGTTAACTGCATACTACTCGTAACTACATCGGTTTGTTTTCAAATGTTTCGACGTTAATGGTAAAATATTGAGAGAAATGCTACACTTACGTCTCGAGGGAGTAAGGCGTCATCACGCGGCTCGGAGGTTAACAAGTAACCGTTCAAATATGGCAACATTACTGAGTAACCTCACGATAGCAGTACAGATCCCTTATCAAATGCTACTTTCATTACCCGACTGCGTCAGAAGGAGAGTTATGTTTCTTGAGTGTATGTATTTATGTATACAATACAATCTTCCATGACAGCATTGACAATATCACAAGCTAGACTGATGGACGTTAGCTCCTACTGAACTAATATTAATGCAAGTAAGTGTAACTCAACTCATGTTACAGTTACGAAAGTATCATCTCGCAAAAAAGTTATTTACTAATATAGGGTGACACAAAAGTATTAACAGAGACAAGATAATATATAGACAGTCAATCTCCTTTAATTGAGAGGACACCTGTGCCCAGCAGTGGGACGTAAGTTTAGACATAAGGGCAGGAACAAGAGAAGGTACAAAAAGCTCCCCTTCCACTTAAGAAAATTAAGGCCATCACAAATCCGATTTGAATAGGTACTTCCTCGTTTTATAGCCAATTTTTCAAGTCAGAAATGAATGGCGCCGGAACAATTGAAGCCATTGTGTTGTGCGGACGTAAAACTTTAAACTCCTTTAGAACAATCGAGAAGTTTTTGAATTAAGAACCGTTGAAGTTTTGGTATACAGTTGGAGCGAAAGTAATAAGTTTAATTACATAATTACATATCTTTACGTCACCCATGGCCGTAAAGTGTGATTTTCTGCCCGCTACACGGCGAGAAAATGTCACTTTCTGGCCAAGGCAAGACGTAAAACTTTTGACAAACCACGGGCGCAAATTCGTAAAGCCCCAGATCGCATATTTATGGCCCTCACCTTCGGTTCGGGTCACAAACAGCTGCGATCTGGGACATTAACGAATTCACTGCCCTAGGTCTGTAATGTACTATTAACACCTTATATCAAATCAAATTCGTTTATTCTCCATATTAATAAGAAACACATTATGTTAACAAATCACGTAGATACTTTGTAGTTTGACAGATAGGTATTTATATGGAAAAAGGGTATTTATTTATTTTACATCACTCTTCGCCATAAACTGGGATTTTCTGCCCGCTACGCGGAGAGAAAATCTCACTTCTTGGCCAAGGCAAGATGTAAAACTTTTGACAGACCACGGGCGGTAATTCGTATAGCCCCAGATCGCATATTTATGGCCCTCACCTTCGGTTCGGGCCACAGAAACCTGCGATCTGGGACATTTACGAATTCACCACCCTAGGTCTGTAATGTTTAATGTACTATAAAAGGTATACATAATGCAGACAATAATCATTTACAAAAAAAAATTGAATAATATGGGCACAGCTATATCATACTAGCCATTGCTCGTGACTTCGTCCCGCGTAGACTTGGAATTTGCGTACCTACCTGATGATGCAGTCACGACGATCGCATAATACGAGTGGAAGATGAGGTTTTGAGCATAATATGTGGAAGATGAGGACCTGGAGGTTTCAGGCATGTCGATAACTTGTGTACTTACCTAACGATCGATAATTAAACTAACGCTGAACTATAGGTAATTGAACAGTTTGATATTGTGTGAATGTGATTATTTATTGGGAAGCGCTGGTAAATTCTTTTTCTGACATGTAAAAGTGCCCCTATGTGGCCAATTTGCTGAATTTGAATTTGAATGTACTTTCTGAGGTATTTCCTTCTCGACGGTCATACATTGACTAATTGAAAAGATTAGTTGTCTGTAAAGTCGGTTTACGGACGTTAATTTTATACATGACTAGCTTCTGCCCGCGACTTCGCCCGCATGGAATTCGGTTATCGCGTTCCCGCGGGAACTACACGTTTTTCCGGGATGAAAAGTCACCTATGTCCTTTCCCGGGACTCCAACTATCCGCATGCCAAATTTCATCTCAATCGGTCCAGCGGTTGAAGCGTGAAGAGGTAACAGACAGTCCGACAGAGTTACTTTCGCATTTATAATATTAACTAGCTTTTGCCCGCGACTCCGCCCGCGTGGAATTCGGTTATCGCGGTCCCGCGGGAACTATGCGTTTTTCCGGGATAAAAAGGACCCCAACTATCTCCATGCCAACTTTCATCTCAATCGGTCCAGCGGTTGAAGCGTGAAGAGGTAACAGACAGACAGAGTTACTTTCGCATTTATAATATTATATTAATATGAATTTCTTCCGAACATTCAAACGCCTGCAGAAATTGGAATAGCAAACATTATAATACACGTATTGCTACTACTACTTTAAGTGCATAACTTACCGTGGTATCCCGGATTTGATTTCATCCCGTTAAGGATAGAAATCCGGGATAAAAACTATCCTATGTCCTTCCTCGGGCCTCTAACTATATCTATACCAAAATTCAAGTCAATCGGTCAAGCCGTTTTAGCGTGAAGAGGTAACAGACAGACAGACAGACAGACAGACAGACAGACAGAGTTACTTTCGCATTTATAATATTAGTATGGATAATATGGATAAGGTCACGTAACGCTACATGCTACGTAACGCTACAACGCTACTATTGTATCATGGTTTTTTCGTGGTCGCAGCCGGCGTTCATCAATATTATAAGACGCGCGTTATCGCGTCAAAAACACAATTAAGTACATTGTATTGTCAAAAACCTAATTTGAAAGAAGATGTTGTCAGCTAACCATTGGCATACATGGCCAGCCTCTACCCTCATTATCTACTACGTTGTGCGTGTGTAATATAAGTTACTTAGGCATGCTAGTTATGTTATTAAAAGTTAAAACTGCGCATTTGAAGTTTTCCAATCTTGGTAGGTATTGGTATCTCGTTATTTGGAGCTACTATACATGGTGGGTCGGATCCTATAACAAATAATTAACCCACAGTATCGGCTATCGATTCTAAGCATATTTTATAGGTTTTTAATTTTTTTTAGAGTTGGTAAAAATATATATTTTGTATGGGTATCAGGCGTCGCTCACACAACCAATCCCATATACATTTTTTTTACCTACTCAAAAAAAAACAAGACCTATACAATATACTTAGAATCGATAGCTGATACTGTGGGTTATTTATTTACTATAGGATACGACCCACCGATGTATGTAATGCTCGGCACTAACAGCCATCTACAATTACATTCACCAACACCATAAAGCGTTACGGCAGCATTTCTTTTATCTCAAGTTATAAATCCAGTAATTCAGTCAGAGCAATGGCTTTCCTTGAAATCACATCTCGACCATCTTGATAGCTAAGACGACCCACCTAAGCCTTAGAGATTACACGGTATCCTAAACGGCTTACAGGTTAAGAGCGTATCTGTTCTGGTAGGAAATAACGAAATATTCTTAACAGTAGATACTTATAAAAAAATCGACTTAAGCCAAATGTTTAGAGATTGTAGACAGTCTCTAAGTACCTATTTTAAAGTTGTACACAGTCTCTAAACTTAAATAGATCATACAACACAAGTTTAGGAGATGGTATAGGTACGTTCTCCTTAGTCAATTTATAGTTTGGTGCCGTGACTGAACGCAAATAGGTATTACTGGCTTCTGCCCGCGAATTCGTTCGCGTGGAATTCGGTAATAGCGTTCCCTTCTTCTTCTCTTTAAATAATGGCTTCTGTCTATGTGCAAGACAAAATAGCGTTCCCGCGGGAACTGTCTTTATTTTAGTAGATACTGACTTATCACTCAATAAGTAGTTAACCAAGTTTGGTCAAGATCCTCTCAATAACGAGTACGAGAAGGTTTTTTTTGGGATTTAAGTATCACTAAATAGTTACCTACGCCAGAAAATAGTGAGCGATTTATAGATACTTATACAGTGCAGTGCGATGCTAAAGATACGATGACCCGGCCACCCGGTCGATGCCGTGACGTCACCGCCTGATGCACTCAACGTTCTGCAGCTGTTCTGGCCAAATACCAAGGGTTAGTATAGACGACAGAGCTATTTTTACAACGCTTTTATTAGGTCGTCCTTTAACTAACTAATAATGAAACTTGCAAGCTGCCACTTCTAATTATCGTTTCATTATGAAACTTGGCACGTATATGTAACTTGGATGACAATGCAATAATATGTCACCACCGAGCTGATCTGATGATGGAACTTGGAGGTGGGCAAAGTCAAAGCGTTATTTTAGTTTTTATAGGACACGCACACAACAAAGGAGGGTAACTGTCTATATACATTCCTTCGGTTTGTTTCATAATATCACACTCGTGTTATAAAGTCCTCTATTATGTAGCACTTACATAATCTACTATTACCTCACTACTAGGGAGAAAACTGTCACGTCGGACAGCGTTTAT
Source organism: Aethes cnicana (assembly GCA_963971205.1). Lineage (NCBI taxonomy): Eukaryota > Metazoa > Arthropoda > Insecta > Lepidoptera > Tortricidae > Aethes > Aethes cnicana. The sequence continues at coordinate 1,344,124 of OZ020277.1, forward strand.
TAATTCAAAAACACTTTTCTCACTAGAGCATTAAAATAACTTTTACACGTAGAAATCAACGAGCTGGTAAAGTGAATAACATCTAGGATCTAATAGCTGCATACGATCGTACGTCATTCAAAAGTTGCACTCATTGATTTCAAATTAGCTCAGGGAAAAACTGTTGCCTTTAGGCACAGAGTCCCCCGAAGGTCTGAACCATATATTACGAAACCAATACGGCAAAAGCTAATATAGGTACAGTTGAGACTCAAAGGCACTGTTCAAATAAAAAGAAACAGAGCAGAGACAATAGAGTAAAGAGGCGGTTCGCTTGACTGACGGGTTTTAATTGCCGTAGTCTTTTGAGTGTATTACTTAAGTATTCGTGAGGAAACCTGCACGCATCTGCGAAGTAATTCAAGGATGTGTGTGAAGTTCCCAATCCGCACTGGGCCCGCGTGGGGACTATAGCCCAACCCTCTCGTGATGAGAGGAGGCCTGTGCCCAGCAGTGGGCCGTAAATAGGCTGTTGTACTTAAGTATTACTACTTCGTTAAAATTTAATGTGAATGGTTAAAGATGGACCTGGAAACTAATTGGCTTCAAGTTTTGAGGGAAATGAGAGTGATGGTTAATGTTTTATTCCGTGTTAAATGATAGAAATAATACCTACATTTCTAAGTAGTGTTGATTTATACACCAACAAGATTAAAATTAAATTTGAAACGAATTTTAGGTTAAATTTTTTTTTAATTTAAAGTTAAGCATTGTTACCCATTTTGTCGCTTCGATCAAACTACTGCCTCGAATAAATTTTCAGGGTGCCTTTTTTGTCAGAAATGTTTGCCTTTACCTGCTGAAAGCCGATTTTCAGGAAGCTATCATTTGTCGACTGTACGTCCAATGAGTTAAAAGCTGACGACAGCCGTAAGCCGATTCCTAGAGTGCTGGGGGTGCCGTACCTCGTTACACCTGACGAACTACGACGCTTCGACTTCTAGCGGCAACTGTGGGCGTATTACCAATGCATTGCGCCGTCACGATACCCGCCTCATAACAGCTGTTAACCATCACACGCAATGTGTTGGGAAAACCACCGGGATGTCGTCCGTGAAGAGCGTGTACAATGCAGGACAAAGGCTGCTTCCTTGTGGTACGCCCGTTTGGATCGAGCGCACAAAGAGGATCATGAGATGACCTAGACGATAAAAAATGAAAAATGCTTTATTTCTTTAACTTAATTCTAGGAAAATAAAACTAAAAACTAGAACTAAAAATAACTTATAAATAATAAATTTGGCACAGATCAGTGTCGCTCGGCAAGGTTCCCAAAAGGCTGGCAACATTGCCGCGCTGGATGGCAATGCTTATTCGCTGAGCGAAGTAGTGGCCAGCCCTTGGGTCACCAGAAGCCTCGATGAGGCGGGCGGACAAATCCTTAAAAAAGCGACGTGCGCTGGGCCCTCAAGGCCCCAAACCCACAAACATATAACTGCTTCCCAGGGTAGCATATTTGCGGCGTTTGAAGTCTTCAGCCGAAGATGCCGCTGCGCCAGCACTGGTTTTCGTGCTCAGAATATGGGACGGAGCTAGGGTATCTACGCAAGTAGCATCCCAGACAAGGGGCCGACCCATACTCCAAGGCACCAACGTCATCCCGTCGGGCCTCTTTCCGTCATCCCTGGCTAGTCCGTTGGGTTCCAGGACTGCAGGAACCTTGACGCTAACAAATTCATATTCTTGTGTTAAGATAGACCACGCTTCTCACAGGAATACGATACGATACGTATGGGGAAAAGTGAAAACGCTTGCTGGTACCGCCGGTCGCGCCAACTCGTGGCCCAACTCATAATGTAAAAGACGGTTGAAAATGAAACATAATTTATTAAAAAGGTCGAGGTGCCGCTACAATGCCGGTTTTAACTAGCGTAAATATTAACAGCCTCTAAATTAACGCGGCTTGAGTGTTCTATTTTTTTTAGAAATAGACGTAGACGTAGGTTTCAGACTGAGAGCCTAGGGCTAAAAGGAAAACAAATTAACATTGGTCTATGATAAGTAATAACATATGGACGAACAGTGCCTAACAGAATGTGTCAAAATATATGGAGCAAACTGACATTAGTAAATACGTTCCAATATGCTAATAACGCCTCTTTACAACGAAGGCCAAACGGGTGCCCGATCTTTTCGGGCACCCGTTTTGAGGGGGGCATTTTTCTCCGGCTGATTGTGAATCCTTACTTATAATAGATCAATGCAAATTAAAGAGTTTCCTTTATATACTTTAAGGTTATGAAAGTCTGGGATATTTTTAGCGTTATTCAAAATACATTTAGAAGGAAAATATATTGTTAAATTATAACTATTTTGTATTCTAAATAAAGCTACCTACACTATGAACTACCAAACAGAGCAATTTGCTAACAGAACTGAAAATGCTGGCATGAAGTCCAGGGGCTATATTCGAAGTCTTTAAATAGGGATCTCCACAGAGGATCTCGCTGTTCCCTAATTATAGGATTGCTCACGCGTCGCGTGAACTTTAAGCAGCTAGATTAAACCTCCTAGGAAACCGCGAGCACCCTATTTAAGACTTCGAATAGGTATAGGCCCAGTGTACGGAAAATACGCTGTAACCAATATCGTCGGATGCGTTTGATGGAGGCCTGTGTGTCGAACCAGAGAGAAACCTGTGTTTAGATAGTGAATATTTTTTTACTGAAATGATGGCATGCAAAATATTCGCAACTAACATTTTCCTACTTATTCCCATTAACATTTAGGGTACCTTACCTATTACAAGGCCCATAGTCGAAGTCTTAAGGCCCTTCCCTGACCCAGCATCGTCAAATTGCTCATTTAAGATCATACTTTTCTAAGAAACGTTAAAAGTTAAAAATATGAAAAAAACGTATGTTATATTTGATTATATCATCCTTACATTGACAGCTTTCGATACGCGTTTCACGAAACTTCGCTCGATACAATTTAATTCCAAAGTAACTCGGACCGCTAATCCAACTTTACTCCAGTTTATTATATCAAACAGTGTAAAACTAATTATAACACAAAAAATATCCATATTATATGCATACATCGACAGCTTTATAAATGCAATTTTTTTAAACGGTATTTTTATAGAAATTAAAACGCGTTAAATACTAACTTAATCGGGCGTTCTGTGCTTTTGCTTTCTCTTTCACTCGTCCCACGAGTGACAGTGACGGCTGAGCTGGGTCTATGAACGGCCTTAAATAGGGATCTCGCTGTTCCCTATAGTATCGTTCACGCGTCGCGTGAAGTTCAACTTGACGCATGAGCGATTCTATAGGGAAGTGTACAGCACGACACAACTTAGAAGGCGCACGGCGAATGTCCATTTTTGCTTAATCCACGCGCCTTCTAAGTTGTGTAAACCTGTACTTCGTGACCAATCTTTATTTATTCACTCAGCTGGGCCCTTACTATTTACGGCCCACTGCTGGGCACAGCCCTCCTCTCATCACGAGAGGGTTGGGCTATAGTCCCCACGCGGTCCCAGTGCGGATTGGGGACTTCACACACATCCTTGAATTACTTCGCAGATGCGTGCGTTCCTCACGATGTTTTCCTTCACCGAAAAGCTCAGTGGTAAATTCAAATTGAATTTCGCACGTAAGTAAACTTAGAGGTGCGAGCCGGAATCGAACCCCGACCCTCGGCATGAGAGGCGGTAGATCGAACCACTAGGCCACCACGGCTTATACTCCTGTTAGATCATTGTGCGTTCCTCACGATGTTTTCCTTCACCGAAAAGCTCAGTGGTAAATTCATTTATTCATTTATTCATTCATTGCAATCATGTACATAGAAAATACACATAGTGCCTGGTGTTAGATTTACATACTTAGGTTCTATAGAGGGTACTGCCACCCGGTATGGGTATTACAATGTAATGTCTTATATCTAAGTAGTTAACAAATTTTATAATGTTAAAAACACACATAATGCTAATTACAATTACTTATTTATTTATTATTCATTGAAATTGAATTGATTTCAAATTGAATTTCGCACATAAATAATTTCAGAGGTGCGAGCCGGATTTGAACCCGCGACCCTCTGCATGAGAGGCGGTAGGTCAAACCACTAGGCTATTACAGCTGATATGGTAGACTATATACAGTGAAATACCAACATACAAAAACACTAAACATCCATGACTCGAGCAGGCACGGCGCACTCTTTGATTTCTTCGCGCTCGATACAAGTACCCGCCGGCTTCGCACCGTGGCGTGATGATTAGTGGTTGCCGCGCACTGCTAGCGAATGCACGCGCGCGCATAAACTCTTAATGTACGTCGCGACGCAAGAGTGAAATGTGCTATGAAATTTGAATTATGTCAAAAAAATATTGTATTGCAGAGGGTTGTATTAACAACAACAGTAAAATGATTTGGTAAAGAGTAAAATGATGAAATTTGGCATGGAGGTAGTTCAAGACAACCCAAATTTTTAATAACAATAACTATGCATGAACAGTATAGTATCATTGGGTACGCAAATTCTATGTACTCGGGACGAAGTCGCGGACTACGGCTAGTATATTATGATAATGCAGTTGTGTGACTGTGTGTCTTAATTTTGAATTTAGCAGATTCATAAATTGACAGATAAAGTATGGGATAACTTAATAGTAAATGACGTTGTAGCATCTGTTACGTGTGTAGACGAGTGTTTTTAATAATAATAATAATAACTAACTTAACTTAAATATATATTTTGTTAATAACACTATTCTACCCAACCTATGTACTAATACTAGACGCATCATTTAATATGTTCTCGAGTGCGCCAGCCCTAGCGGTAGGGCGTGGCCTCCGAAAGAGCGCGCTGCATGTGATAGAAAGAGATGGCCAATTTGGGACCGTACGGTGCAACAAAACCGGTTTTTTATTAGCAGTCGGCCTTCTGTAGGTACGTTAGTACTACATATTACTTATTCTGTGACTCGAGTACAAACGTTCGTGTTCATCGCACACGGTTTGCCCCTGATAGGAACTGAACCCTTGACCTTCGCAATAGGACAGACATGGTCTCAGGGGACTAACAGAGTTGAGCCAATCTAGTCGACAATTAAAATCGCATTGTAAAAACAATGCACGACTTTCCCAATTTACCCGAACTAAGTCGTCGTAAAACAATCACAAAATAAATCCTTTCGGGATTCGATTCAGAAATTTAAACCTCTCCAACTAATTGGAATCGATTGCGTGGATATTGGATTCACGGGGGAAGGGATTTCAATCTTTGTGGTATGACAAATAGAGGTTCGTTTCGTTTGTGAATTGCTTTTAAAATGTTGTGAAATGATGGTCTGCCTCTGAAAACGGACGATGAAAACGAATAACGATTTTTTTTACGCTGTTGCTGGCCGGTTACACGTTGAAAACTGACCTAGAGATCTTCTACTATCTAAAGTCCCGCGGCTTCACATTTCAAAACGCTGCAATGTATTTAAAAAGCACCACCAACACTCTCAACACATGTGTGCGTGCTGAGACAGCCATCAACTATGCGTTGAGAGTGTTGGTGGTGCTTTTTTTATAAATTTAAAAAATTGAAGCGTTTTGAAACGTGAAGGCGCGGGACTTTAGATAGTAGAAGATCTCTACATAGTGGCACAGAATAAGTAATAGTACTAACGTACAGAAGGCCGACTGCTAACAAAAAACCGGTTTTGTTGCACCGTACGCTCCCAAAGTGGCCATCTCTTTCTATCGCATACAGCGCGCTCTTTCGGAGGCCACGCCCTAGCGCTAGGGCTGGCGCACTCGAGAATATATTAAATCATGCGTCTAGTATTAGTACATAGATTAGCTAGAATAGTGTTATTAACAAAATATATATTTAAGTTAAGTTAGTTATTTTTTTATTATTAAACACTCGTCTACACAGATGCTTTGCTATTAAGTTATCTGTCAATTTAAGAATCTGCTAAATGCAAAATTAAGACACACAGTCACACAACTGCATCATAATAATATACTAGCCGTTGTCCGCGACTTCGTCCCGAGTACATAGAATTTTCGTACCCGATGATACTATACTTACATGCATAGTTGTTGTTATTATCCTTATTGAAAAAATAAAAATTTGGGTTGTCTTGAACTACCTCCATACCAAATTTCATCATTTTACTCTTTACCAAATCATTATACTGTTGTTGTTATTACAACCCTCTGCTATACAATATTTTTTCACATAACTCAATTCGGCGTACATTAAGAGTTCACGCGCACGCGTGCATTCGCTAGCAGTGCGCGGCAACCACTAATCATCACGCCACGGTGCGAAGCCGGCGGGTACTTGTATCGAGCGCGGAGAAATCAAAGAGTGCGCCGCGCCTGATAGTGGAGCATTTGCACGTTTGCCATCGTTTGTCCATTATACACATCTTTGACGCCGTTCACATCTCCGCCGCGCAACTGAAATAGCGGTTTGAACGCGGAGATGTGAACGGCGTCAAGGATGTGTATAATGGACAAACGATCGCAAATGTTCAGCGGTACCGCTATTTCCAATCCGCGGAGGTGTGAATCTAAGAAACAAGCCCACGGGTGACTTTTGTCGACGGCGACAGTTTCGTTTTCGTGGTCAAGTTCAAGGAGATGTATGGAGATGCGCCAACGGGTGACTTTTGTCACGCGTGTTTTTTTCGTAAGTTCGCTATGGAGACGTGACTTTTGAGGTGATAAGTAGAAACTTTTTTGTCACGGCGAAAAAGTCACCCGTGGGCGCAAAGACCGGCCGCACATGTTAGAGATTTTTTTCTGTCAGAAAATTTCTTATTAATGTGCTTCTGGTCAATCAATCAATTATTCAATATTGACGTGGAGGTGGTGGCTTTGTGGTTCGACCTACCGCTTCTCGTGCAGAGGGTCGGGGGTTCGATTCCGGCTCGCATCTCTAAGTTTACTTAGCTATGTGCGAAATTCAATTTGAATTAACCACTGAGCTTTTCGGTGAAGGAAAACATCGTGAGGAAACCTGCACGCATCTGCGAAGTAATTCAAAGATGTGTGTGAAGTCCCCAATACGCACTGGGCCCGCGTGGGGACTATAGCCCAAACCTAGGCCTGTGCCCAGCAGTGGGACGCAAATAGGCTGTAGTAGTAGTAGTAGTAGTAATCAATCAATCAATCAATCATTTATTCAGGAAATTGGCCACATAGGGGCACTTTTACACGTCAAGCTCAAGGCTCAAGGAATAAACTTTTTTAACTCTCATGCATTACCGGGAAGCCACAATCTAGCCAGAGAAAACAAACACATCCTTTGTCCTAAAACCGACCTCGTCATCACTTAGCTAGCGATCCGGAGGCACAAACACATCTTCAATAAAAAAAAAAACAAAAGGCGCCTCGGAAAGGTCCCCTTTGATGCTAGCGGCGAACTTATGTCACGCCAACTATAAAAGGTGCCTAATGGCTTTTTTTTGTTACTACCCAGTTCTATTGACGTTCTTTATTTGAAATGAATCGATTTTCGTTTCACTATTCGAAACGTTACACAGGGAAAGGGAGATTCCCTATACCTATGTAACGTGTCGAATAGAGCCACTGTTGTCTAAGGTATAATGTTTTTGGTACCAGTCATTTATATTTATTTCAAGTCTATTGTCGATGGTTTTTGAGATAGAGGTCCTGTCGATCCGTTTGTGATGGCCCGTATCTATGGGATGTAAAAGACAGTTAAGTCGGAACCCCACTGCTACGCACGCTACGCATGGCTACGCACGATCACGCTATACGTGGCCCCATATGGAACAGTGCCTAACAGAATATGTCAAAATATATGGAGCAAACTGACATTAGAAAATACGTTCCAATATGCTAATAACGCCTCTTTATAATATGTGTCAAGATAAATATTGTATACAAAAGTAAACCTAACACTAAAGACTTAGTGTCAAATTTACTGAGCGCCAAACGGGTGCCCGAGTGGTTCGGGCACCCGTTTTGACGGGCCGTTTTTCTCCGGCTGATTGTCAATTCTTACTGGCCGCCCTCCATTGTACCTATTGTCCGAATGCGTAGAGCGTGTTTGATGCTTGTGCTGTGGAAGTTTTGATAGAACCTACATTTTGTTACGAAACGTTTTTGTACCCACGTGCGTAGCTCGACCGTCCGCTGCAGCGGGCTTCCGTTATGATGGTGTAAGACAAACTGAGAGTAAAATGGAGTGAATAATATAATTGTTTTTGCTTGTTTCAGATGACCATGCGTCTGATGATGCCGGGATGCGTGTCGGACGCCCGCAGCGCGGCGTGGCTGCGAGCGCTCGGTCTTGTGGTCACCATGGCGACCTACCTCACGCTTGGTGAGTATGTCAACTCTAACTTGCTTAGTACTTCCGGAAGCAAAGAAATTACATAGACTGACAATCTAAATATATAAAACTCAAAGGTGACTGACTGACTGACTGACATGGTGATCTATCAACGCACAGCCCAAACCACTGGACGGATCGGACTGAAATTTAGCATGCAGGTAGATGTTATGACGTAGGCATCCGCTAAGAAAGTATTTTGCAAAATTCCCACGGGAACGGGAAAAATCGGGATTTTACTTTTTAATATTTCTGCGCATACGAAGTTGTGGGGAAAAGCTAGTCTCCTTATACATTGTGGCCTTCATCGGAAAAGTCCTGTATATGAGCAATATCCAGGGGGCGCCTCAAATTGTAGCTGTAGTAAAATGTAGCTGAATGATAATATTGATAATTGGAAGCCACCACCACCACGACAGCTTATTTACGGCCCACTGCTGGGCACAGGCCTCTCATCACGAGAGGGTTTGGACTGCAGTAGCTCAGTGCGGATTGGGGACTTCACACACATCCTTGAATTACTTCGCAGATGCGTGCAGGTTCCCTCACGATGTTTTCCTTCACCAAAAAGCTCAGTGGTGAATTCAATGAATTTCGCTACTACTGTAGTATGTAGTTAATTTAAGTAGTCAAAGTAACTAAGGCAGGTTGTGTAAAAGAGTCTAGACGCGGTCAATTTACTGAATAAATTATTTAATTTGAGTCTTATCTCATTGCTGACAGAATACTTAAAAACAAAATTAAATAAAAACAAATATACCAAAAAGTTTGAACACAAATCTTTCATAAATTAAGCATTTTGTTGTAAAAGTTATTTGTCTGTCTCTCTTTATTTACGACTAAGCGTCCTTCAGGAATCCCGAAAGCTCGAACAAAATGAATTCCGTCTCGAGGGACTTACGTCATTCTCAAGGTTAGCTGGGGATCCCGCAAACCCCCTAAAATTGGGGAATTTTCCCCTCAAAGTGTTGGTTTTTCACGAGACAATTAGCGATGTTTTTCCGGGAAAGTTATTGTCGCGCGATATCGAGCGTAATTTGACGCAGTAAAATTATGTAATTTGAACCTTACAGGTTTGAAGAGACGGTCGTATATTTAAAATGTTTATTATGTAAACTGGGTCTTTTCCCCGTGAGAGCGTCCGATTTATTACTTACTAGAGATATTACTCCAGTGGGTTAGGTCGGGTTAATGACTAGGTTAAATACTTGTCTACTTAATCATTGCGAATAAAATAAAATCAATCATTTATTCAGCAATTAGCTTTAGCCCGCGACTTCGCCCGCGTGGAATTCGGTTATCGCGCTCCCGCGGGAACTATGTCCTTTCCCGGGACCCCAACTATCTCCATGCCAAATTTCATCTCAATCGGTCCAGCGGTTGAAGCGTGAAGAGGTAACAGACAAACAGACAGACAGAGTTACTTTCGCATTTATAATATTAACTAGCTTCTTCCCGCGACTTCGCCCGCGTGGATTTCGGTTATCGCGTTCCCGCGGGAACTATGCGATTTTCCGGGATAAAAAGTAGCCTATGTCCTTTCCCAGGCCTTTAACTATCTCCATGCCAAATTTCATCCAAATCGGGCCAGCGGTTGAAGCGTGAAAAGGTAACAGACAGACAGACAGACAGACAGAATTACTTTTGCATTTATACTTTATTATATTAGTATGGATATGGATTAAACATACTTTGTCATAGTTTTGGTAAAAAACAACATAACGATTATAATAAAATAGATGCATGGTAAAAAAATATGTTTACTTCACCCTTGGCCATAAAGTGGGATTTTCTGCCCGCTACGCGGAGAGAAAATCTCACTTCTTGGCCAAGGCAAGACGTAAAACTTTTGACCAACCACGGGGGGTAATTCGTAAAGCCCCAGATCGCATATTTATGGCCCTCACCTTCGGTTCGGGCCACAGAAACCTGCTATCTGGGACATTTACGAATTCACCACCCTAGGTCTGTAATGTACTATTAATACCTAATATATGTAGGTATACTAATATTTTTTAGTCTGTCAATGGGTCTGTTACCTTTTAAAGCATAAGCCGATTTGGATGAAGTTTGGTGCAATATTATATGTTGAAAGAGAAAGAATGGTTATTATCCCTAAAATTATCCCATATTAAAATGCTCTGAAACGTTGCTCGCGAAAGCGCCGACTATAATCAAAAAACCCGTGGCCATATTTTATTATTTTAGGCATGAATATATACACTTTCATGCCAACTCTACCGACTTTCAAAAGTTTCCAAAGAAATTTTTCACATAAGTTTGTAGATGTCTAAAACTTTCACATGTGAAACTCGCTTAAGTATGTACTTAATATCAGTTTGAAACCATAAATAATGCCGACTGGTTTTTAGGGTTCCGAACCTCAAGAGGTAAAAACGGAACCCTTATAGGATCTCTCGTGTGTCTGTCCGTCCGTCTGTCACAGTCGATTTTCTCCGAAACTACTAGACCGATTAAGTTCAAATTTGGTACGTATATGTAAGTTTGTGACCCAAAGACGGACGTGTAACGAAAATAAATGTTTTTTACCAAATTTTACCATTGGTCAAATTTGAAAAAATATTATTGAAGTTTTTCAAACTATATCGTGTGACATATCAAATGAAAGTACTTCTTATGAGGATCTTTTATAAAATTTTTTTCATTTCTTTTTTGGTCAAAACTTTTCGAGTTACTCTTACCTCCGAAACCAGACCTAAAATTTTGGAAAAAATACGGAGGATAGTTCTTGACCTATAGATTACAGGGAAAATTATTAAGAAGTCCATGGTATTTGAAATCTATCATACAAAAGAGCTTATCCTGTGAAACGGTTTGAAAATGACATCATTGAAAATAATCAAGGGTCGGACCCTCTCCACGCGAGTTTTAACTCGCTCCTTGGCCGGTTTTTTATTTCCTCTAGACTTAAAAACTTTCCGCTTCAATTTCGTTCAGAAGTGTTATAAATCGGCGGTGGCCCGGTTGGCTGGCACTGGCACGTTTTTGCACGTTTTCGGCGACGTGCTTGGAATGGGCTGGCAACACCGAGGTGCCTCTGATTTAGGGCGATTTTTATACTCTGTATCTACTACTGAAATTGAAATAGGCGTAGTTTTTACTGAACAATGTAGGTGAAGTTATTGAGAACATAATAGTTTCACGTGGAACTGTCAAGAGCAAAGATCTGTATTCAGCCAAAGCGTGAAAATATGATTTAAGCGACTCCTTTTGATATGTTATTAGAGTTGCTGTGTGTATGTATTTTGCTACTTTTCCCAGAAATATCTTCGATGGAATGGGCGTGTCTGCGTTTTATCCATCGGCTAACAATTTGTTATAATTATGTATATTAGGTAATTGTTTAATATTTGATTTGATTAAGTACAAGTGAAAACTCTAGGAGTATTGATAAAATTAGTAATAGGGTCCGGTTTTACCCTTTGGGTACGGAAACCTTATTTTTTATTGGCAAAGTTAATGTTCTGCCAAAGTACCAGTTTAAGTACATTGTTAGTAACCCGACTCTTGCTCTTGATTCATACCTACTAAGAATTTATATTTACCAAAAAATCTTTATGAACATAAATTATTCTTAAAAGCAAAGCATATCAACCTTTAGTGTTGTTCTCTCTGAGTTATTCTTATATTTTAAATTCCGTCCTTCTGGGAATATGAATATAATTTTCAACAATTTGCCATTACTTTATTGAAATGAAAACTATTCGTGTAAATATGTACTTGAATTTAAAGCGAATTTCTTAGAATTAATTTTATCAAGCCTCTTCTCCAGCATCAAACGTACAACTAATATATTGTGTCTGCATTGTTGCGTAATGCATATTAAAATAGCGTTGTTAAACCGTAGATAAGCAACAGTAAACATTTACATAGGTGAAGCACCGTTTGATTCTGTGGTTTTAACTAAAACAGCGAGATCAAATTAAGCGAGCTTCGATCGAAGTTCGTCCCTTTCCCTTGGGACGTTTTCGAAAAGTTTCCAACGATGTTGCGAAATTTGCTTGCGTAAGAGATTGGGACATTAATTAATTAAGAACGAAAACTATTAGCTTTCGCTGTAGAATCTTTGAAATGAAAATAGTTGAAGGGGAATTTATTATATCCGATTTACCATCTTGTGATAGATATTTAATCTTTTTGGCTTTGAATAGTCGCTAAAGTCATTTGTTGTTTTATTTTAGCTACTCAAGTCAGCACTAACTAAAAAAAGCTGTAGACTACTTTGGTTGATTGCGAAAAATTACTCTTGCCGTTTTTATGAAACGACCTTTCATTTATTCTCTTTATCGGCTCGTTTTCAGTTTATATTAAACGGAGTAATATTTTCATGTCTCTTAAACAATTCCCTGGGTTATTTCGGGGGAAAAGTATTTAAACAGGTTTACGAACAAATGCGAGTTAATTTATAAACAGAGGGGTGACCCGAAAGTTGTCCGATACCTGAACTGAGAACACCTGTGCCAAAGTTTGAGAACTGCTGGCGGCTTGGAAACAGTTTGAGAACATATTGAAGGAAAATAAGACAGCAGCTTATCTTATTTAACTTCAATTGTTAAAAAGATAACGTGAGGTGAGTAACCATTCGTTTATTAGCTTGACTTGACGGAGGCACTACCTACTCTACTGTGATATGGAAACGGCTAGGCTAGGCACTTCTTAGAAAGAAGATCTCATTGAAAAATGTGACGAGTTAGAGTTGCATTACCACTGACATGGTGTTATGGGGTCTTTTTCTATTAGCTCCACTCCACCCAGCTCCGGAGCAGTGAAACGCTCCCTAAAAGCTTTGTTCAATCGTTTTTTTTTAAATATAAAAACGTAATGTAATGATGATTTTTTAGTGAACTCTACATCGACATCACTGTCTATCGTAGTTTCAACGCGGTTTTTACAATTTATTTTAAAAAATCGGCTTCGGTTTCCAAACAATACTAAAGTATCGTAGGATATTAGTAACTCTGAGTCTTCAAAATGGACAACCAAATCAAATATCCTACAAATTTTGAAAATTTTTCTTTTTCTCATGAATCCCGTTATCAAGACTAAACCAAATTAATATGGTACCAACTTGGAGGTATCACATTTAGAATGAAAAACCGGCCAAGTGCGTGTCCCACCTACGATGTTTTTCTAAGACCTATTCAACGATATGCCGCACCATGGGGTACGCAAGAAAAAAAATTACATCCCCACTTTACGAGTAAATAAAAAATATTTCAAAATTTTATTGTACCACTTTGTCAGCGTAACTAATATGTATATTCATGCCAAATTACAGCTTTCTATAACTAAGCATCTCCGAGCAATAGTGCGGACGGACAGACGGACATGGCGAAACTATAAGGGTTCCTTGTGGACTTCGGAACCCTAAAAAGTATTATAGAAATCCGTTTACGTTACCTACTATCTATTTTCGTTTACTACTTCCTTTTTTTATATGTTAAAAAAAGATTCTGACGAAATGAGAACCTCCTCCTTTTTTGTAATAAAATAAAAATAAGTACTTTACCTATAGGTACATATAAAAACAATGTTTTTTCTCCTTACTCCTTCGAGTCTGTATTCTGAATTCACGTAAAGAGAAACTTCTTCCGAAAAGTTGCTAAGTAGGTAGGTACTTTACTCCCCTGTTGTTTTAATGGGTACTTTATGTCACCTTCAGTTAGACCAATGTTTACGCTATGAAAGTTGTACAATTAAGGTTACATTTCGTTTGAAAAAACGGGTCATAATTATGTTACGCGAATGTTACATAATAGGGATGACGACAACTTTTTTTTCCTCAGTCTATCAGGAAGATTATTGAAAAGTATTGGACACGTATTTTTTATTTTTTCACGTAATCAAACTTATACGGAGATATATTGAGTTAAAATGTCGCGTGACGTCACGGTTAGGTACGATTTATACTTAACGGTGACGTAGTTAGCCCCCACTCTCCAACTTTAATGCGTTTTAACTTGGTCATTCTTTGTTAATTTGATAAAACAAAAAATACGTGTCTAATATTTTTTTTATTACCTGACTGACGGACTATAATTAGAATTTCGATTTCTTCACCCTGTCGTCACCCCTCCCTTACTTGATTGGTGTAAGTCCATGTAATATATAAAATTCTCGTGTCACAGTTTGTAACCAAACTCCTCCGAAACGGCTCGACCGAATCTTATGTGGAGTGTATGCTCAGTAGGTCTGAGAATAGGACGTAAACTATTTTTCATACCCAAAAAAAATTCTAAGGCGGTACGAAGTCCGCGGTGTCTGCTAGTATTTGATTTAATATTATAAATGCGAAAGTAACTCTGTCTGTCTGCCTGTTACCTCTTCACGCTTCAACCGCTGGACCGATTTGGATGAATTTTAGTATGGAGATAGATAGTTGGAATCCCGGGAAAGGACATAGGCTACTTTTTATCTCGGAAAAACGCATAGTTCCCGCGGGAACGAGATAACCGAATTCCACGCGGGCGAAGTCGCGGGCTGAAGCTAGTACTTATATAACACACGAGTATTTTCCAAGTGTGTCGTGTGAAAATTTGGAGAGAACATGTAATGACTTAAGGTTCGCAATTCTTCGGGCTATGTCGGTGACCCCAGTTCTACTGCGGATATCCTCATTTCTGATTCTATCACGCAGAGAAACCCCGAGCATAGCCCTCTCCATTGCCCGCTGGGTGAACTTGAGCCAGTGGACTGGGTGAGTGGCAGTGTGCGGAGCACATTGCTCGCAAGACTGATGGCCGATGGGGCAAGAAAGTCCTGGAGTGGCGTCCGCGAACCGGTAGACGAGCTGTCGGTAGGCCTCCAACAAGATGGAGTGACGACCTCTTGAAGGTCGCGGGAAACCGGTGGAAGCAAGTAGCACAGGACCGGTCTGAGTGGCGAGCCTTGAGGGAGGCTTATGTCCAGCAGTGGACGTCTTTCGGCTGAAATGATGATGATGATGATGTAATGACTATGAATTAGATTTTTTTACTTTGTATAGTCACTATTACAGGCAATGGTGGTTCGACCTCCGCCTTGCATGCAGAGGGTCAGGTGTTCGAATCCTGCTCGCACCTCTGAGTTTACTTGTACCTAAATATCGTGAGGAAACCTGCATGCATCTGCCAAGTAAGTAATTTAAGGATGTGTCTGAAGTCCCCAATGGGCCCGCGTGGGGACTATAGCCCAAACTTTCTCGTGATGTGATTTGCCAAACAGCGAGTACCCGGGACTGGGACGCAAATAGGCTGTAGTTGTGGTTGTGTTGGTTACTAAATATGTATGTATACCAGGGCTTGGAACCGGTTAATTTTAAAAACTCCGAAATAGCCAAATATTCAGAATCCATACTAATATTATAAATACGAAAGTAACTCTGTCTGTCTGTCTGTCTGTTGTTACCTCTTCACGCTTCCACCGCTGGACCGATTGAGATGAAATTTGTCATGGAGATAGTTGGGGTCCCGGGAAAGGACATTTATATTTTATCCCGGAATAAAATCCCATAGTTCCCACGGAAGCGCGATAACCAAATTCCACGCGGGTGGAGTCGCGGGCAGAAGCTAGTTATTTTATATTCTTTATGTGGAACTCTATAGTTTATTTAGGTTATTACTTCGTATTATTTTTAATTTTTAACAGTTCTCTGGTGCCCATCTACAAACACAAAGGTGATGTTCAAGACTGTAACAACTATCGAGGAATAAAGCTCATGTCACACAGTATGAAAGTTTGGGAGAAAGTGATAGAGAGAAGAATGAAAGACGAGAGTATGGTCACTGGGAACCAGTTTGGCTTTATGCCTGGACGAGGAACGACAGACGCCATATTTGCACTACGTCAGTTGTGCGAATTGTACCGACGTGCACAAAAAAGCTTGCACATGGTGTTTGTCGACCTCGAAAAGGCATATGACCGAGTGCCCAGAAAGGTGCTGTGGTGGGCGTTGAAAGCAAAAGGAGTGCCTGATAAATATTTACAGCTTGTCCGTGCGATGTATCGTCAAGCCACCACACACGTTCGATCCGAAGCTGGCGTTACCGACAGTTTCAATGTGGCTGTAGGCTTGCACCAGGGATCGGCTTTAAGCCCTTATTTGTTCCTTCTGATTATGGATGCATTGACATCGGACATACAGGAGGAAGCACCCTGGTGCATGCTCTTTGCCGACGACATTGTCCTTGTCGGAGAAAATGCAACTGGGGTACAGAGCAGGTTGGAAAAATGGCGGGAAAGATTGGAAGGTGTCGGACTGAAAATCAGCAGAACCAAGACGGAGCACCTGTTCTGCGATTTCGGGGGCGCATCCAGTTTTTCCCAAATAGCCTTAGACGGTGTACCCCTTCCAACTTGCTCCAACTTTCGGTACCTCGGTGCATTGTTCCAAAACGACGGCAATATTGATCTGGACGTGAAGAACAGAATAAATGTAGGGTGGTTGAAGTGGCGACAGGTCTCAGGGACAATTTGTGACCCACGAATGCCCTTAAAACTTAAGGGGAAAATTTATAAGACCGTCGTGAGACCTGTCGTAATGTATGGATCTGAATGTTGGGCGACGAAAGGGACGGATGAAAAAAAATTGCACGTGGCTGAGATGCGAATGCTGAGATGGATGTGTGGTGTTACTAGGATGGATAAGATTAGAAATGAGTATATAAGGGGAAGTTTGAAAGTAGCGCCAATAACAGAAAAGATGAGGAGTAAAAGGTTGATGTGGTTTGGGCATGTGATGAGGAGGGATGAAAGCCATATTTCTAGAAGAGTATTAGATATGGATGTGGATGGATATAGAGGAAGAGGTAGACCTAGGAAGGTGTGGATGGATTGCGTGAAGGATGATATGTGTATGAAAGACGTCAGTAGAGAGATGACTGCTAATAGAAGCGAATGGAAGAAGAAAACATGTTGTGCCGACCCCACATAACGTGGGAAAAGGGCAAGCAAATAATGATGATGACTTCGTATTATTTTATTGCCTTATTAAACATGAAATAGTAAACGAAAGAAAGATAAAAAAACCGGCCAAGTGCGTGTCGGGCCACGCGCAAATTATAGGGTTCCGAAGTTGAGGATGCCCAGAGTACCTTTCTAAGACTTATTAGCATCTAGCTAGCCTGTGGTATGACGTGCCCGCCCGACGCCCCTGCCGCTCGAGAAAAATCATCATTATAAGTTGGTCGACTATTACTCGTAAGTTTGTACAGCCCACTTAGCTCTGATAGTTTTCCTTTCAACTACGTTATATATGCCACAACCGTGATTTTTTTCAGCCATCCAAATACCACCATTTAGCTGGCAGGGGGGGGGGGGACACGTGACTCTAACAAAAAATAGCACTTTAAAGCTTAATATTTCACAAACGCATCACTTAATCAAAAAATGGTTTTTACAAACCCACAATATTTTTTTAAGACCTATTCAACGATATGCCGCACCATGGGGTACGAAAGAAAAAAAAATTACATCCCCACTTTACGAGTATGGGAGGTACCCTATAAAAAAAAATATTTCAAAATTTTATTGTACCACTTTGTCAGCGTAACTAATATGCATATTCATGCCAAATTACAGCTCTCTAGACCTAAGCATCTCTGAGCAATAGTGCGGACAGACGGACGGACGGACGGACGGACGGACGGACGGACGGACATGGCGAAACTATAAGGGTTCCTTGTGGACTTCGGAACCCTAAAAACCGGTTTGTTTGTATGGGGGCAAAAACCGGTTACAAGCCCTGATGTAGGTATACTTTAGTACCTTAACACCAATAATGGCCAAAAAATATTTGCACGAGTTCACAGAAAATCATCAAGGGCAGCGTAGAATTCTCCTAGTTTAAAATTCCGAGCAATGTTGACTACAACTGACTCGTCCGAGTAATTTTTCCTTTCTCTAAGTAATTGAATTTGAAATAAGTAAAAAAATGAAATTTACAAGACTTGGATAAACAATCGGAGATGTTTTTTCGAAAGATCAGCTTGTTATCGAGTTAGTCCCTAGTTAATTTCTTATTACGTGATTTACCCGCGATTTCGTCTGCAGGGAATTTAACACTATATTTCCATAGCCCTTTTCCCAGGATACTTTTAAAACCTTTTCTAGGAATTGCTCCGTTTTTCTGGGATTTCCGGGATTAAGGGATTTCCCAGGATTTCTAGGATTCGCGGGACTTCTATCCAAAATCCTTTTCCGGGGTCCCTCTAAACAGTTCCCGGGATTTTTACGGGATTTTCCGAGACTTCAGCGATAATTGATAGCGTATGTTACAGCCTTCAGGTTACGAACTATATATATGCTTTAGTACATGCAAATTGATCGAGCCGTTAGCGTGATTGAGTAGCAAACATCCAAACACACAAACTTTCAGCTTTATTATATTATTAAGATTAAATTTACGCAATCGACGAAAACTAATAATATTGACGTCGGATGGGCTTAAAATCAGCATTAGCTGTGCCCATACCCTTTTTCCATAATAAATGCCTATTATTTGTTAAACTACAGAGTGACTGTGTGATTTGTTAAGCTAAGAAATACATGTTTCATGCTATTATGGAAAAAAAACTATCTCCTTTCACGAGTCTCTCTGTTGTCCCGAACTGAAGGGCCTACTATACTATAATAATAATAATAATAAGTTGGCTTCGGCCCCATGAATGCGAATGACCGGGTCCCCATGGGCCCGTGACATGAAAATGTACCAACAAATAATAATAATAATAATAATTTATTTCTTATTAAAGTACACATATTTAGGTTACAATGAGAAGGTACACAAAGTATAATTTAAATGTACAATAATTGCAGAAAAGGTTTGACTAATGTCACAATACGTATTAACTGTTTTAATTTTTTAGGGGCCATGATCTTCCAGACCCTGGAGGGTCCTCTGGTCGATCAGGCCTCGCAGGAGCTGGAGCAGTTCAAGGCTGACTTCCTTCAGGAGCACCCCTGCCTTTCGGGTGAGTCCCTGCATCATACTGTTGAATGAATGATGAATGAATGCATGAATGATTGAATGAATGAATGAACGATTTATTTTATTCACGAGAGCATAATAAAGACGTTTACAATGGTAAAAGCATGTTGCTACATTATGTTCTGCCGGGGCAGGCTTGTAAATCTTTATTTTTTCTATAAAAGAAAAAAATAGATAGAATTAAGAAGAAGAAGAAGAAGAAAAACATTTATTCACTACGCACATTGAAGACACATACATAAGGTACATAATAGACACAATAGGGATTACAAGAAATTAAGCAAAAGAAACAGTATAAAAAAAACGGCCAAGTGCGTGTCGGGCCACGCGCAAAGTATAGGGTTCCGAAGTTGACGATGCCCACAGTACTTTTCTAAGACTTATTAGCATCTAGCTAGCCTGTGGTATGACGTGCCCGCCCGACGCCCCTGCCGCTCGAGAAAAATCATTGTTTTTTTTAATCATTTCATAAGTTGGTTGACTATGACTCGTAAGTTTGTACAGCCTACTTAGCTGTGATAGTTTTCCTTTCAACTACGTTATATATGCTATAACCGTGATTTTTTTCAGCCATCCAAATACCACCATTTAGCTGGCAGGGGGGGGGGGGACACGTGACTCTAACAAAAAATAGCACTTTAAAGCTTAATATTTCACAAACGCATAACTTCATCAAAAAATGGTTTTAACAAACCCACAAAATTTTTTTAAGACCTATTCAACGATATGCCACACCATGGGGTACGCAAGAAAAAAAATTACATCCCCACTTTAAGAGTAGGGGAGGTACACTATAAAAAAAAATATTTCAAAATTTTATTGTACCACTTTGTCAGCGTAACTAATATGTATATTCATACCAAATTACAGCTTTCTAGAACTAAGCATCTCTGAGCAATAGTGCGGACAGACGGACGGACGGACGGACATGGCGAAACTATAAGGGTTCCTTGTGGACTTCGGAACCCTAAAAAGGGATTACAAAGGAGCCTGTGTCCTCACGGCGGTGAAAGGGTGTCTGGCTCAGCATTTATGCTGAGGTGAGAAACACCTGCAGCACTGAATTACATGCACAAGTCAGAACAATCACAGGTCAAGGTAATATTAATAATTATTACACGTTGTTCCGAAGAAGGCAAAGAAGTCCAGCCAGGTTTTGGGGATGTAGACCTTGGTGGTCCGTCTGGGTATGGGTTTATACAACTTAGAAGGCACGTGGATTAAGCAATAATAGACTCTGCGGCAATGGCTTAAGTTGTGTCGGGCTATACCACCGTCTTACCAGCTAATCTGCGGCCAAATAGCAGTGTTGTGTTCCGGTAAAGAGTTAAGGCAGCCGGTGAAATTTCTGGCACAGAGGCATTGCATCTTAGGTCTCAGGGTATATAGGCAAGGCATTCAAGATGTTATTATTTCTTAATAATAATTCAGTGTCCATGGGCCGCAGTGACCGCTTACCATCAGGGCCTGTGTGCTCGTTTGCTTGCCAATGACATAAAAAAGAACATTAGTGGTAGCAGAAGTACTTAGATTAGCAGCAGCGCAGCAGTAGCACGCAGTATTGTATCAACTACTGTATTGTACTGTATTGTACCTAACTACTAAAACACTACTGTATTGTAGTAGTTAGAACACACACAACAAAAGTTCAGTTGATTTTTTTCGCACCTTAGTAAATTTAGTGCGCACCAAGGATTCACAATCACAAACGGGTGCCCGAACAGTTTGGCCTTCGTTTGGAGGCGTTATTAGCATATTGGAACGTATTTTCTAATGTCAGTTTGCTCCATATATTTTGACATATTCTGTTAGGCACGTTCGTCCATATGTCATTACTTATTATAGGTCAATGGTGCGCGCCGAGATTTCGAGTTTACTACTGCTATAAGTAACTAAATAGACGATAGATAAATAAATATGTTATTATTATTTTGTAACATTTGATCATGACCGACTTTAGGCACGGCACACTATATTTATTACATACCTAGTTGATATTTAATCAGGGCGTTACGTGAACACGGTTTATCTGTGTTGACTTTATAATAATTTAGATATCTACACGATTACAATATTACTTATTTCGTTTGTATTCAATGACAGCTTTAGTGATTAGTGTTGGAAATCCATTAACTTATGAACTTGTTTTCATTATGATAATTTCTCAGAATAGTTGGTAAAGCGTTCCAATTCCAAATAATACTTTAGTAAAAAAATAAATCAGAAAGTCCCGCGAGTAGGTACCCACGTCACTAACTACCAAGGAGGTGTGGTCGCTTTGACATACAAACATATCTAGGTTGGTTCATACATCAAGTATCAACACCAAGTTTATCATCACAATTTGACCCTTTACTGCGTACAATATTACAATCAATGCAGATGAAAAAGGACGTATCGACGTTCGATTTCAATATGGTCTCGGTCGTTTTAATGCCGCGAGCATCCGCGAGGATCGTGCAGTGCCCGTCAATCTTGTTTATCTGTTATGCAATCTGGGACGTGAACTGTGTATCTTAAAGGGAAAAACATACACGTCACAATCGATTTATATATTGGTGATATGGGAATGTACCTACCTATTAATAATTTTCCTGTTAGAAAAAGATACTCTTTCGGCCCAACAACAAACACAGCCAGTAGGTACATTACGATTAGAGTGAGATTTAACATTCTAGCTAGCTGCTATGTTTCCAAAAGTAAACGAAAACGTTGCATACATACTAAGCATTTTCTATTTCGATAATTACAGTGAGCTTAATAGTATTAAAACTAATTACTTATTTAATAAAAAGTGATAAATTCAACTAGCCAAAATATGAGAAACGACACCCGGCTACATTAGTTAGTTTATTTGTAATTCAATATATACTTACATACCAAACAAAGTCTTCTCTAAACAGTGCCCTTACTTTCCTAAACATGAAACTAGGCGCTGTACTAGGTAGTTAGAAAAGACAATGCATCGCGAAACTAAACCTGTGTATATAACCTAATTGTATCGTTGAGTGAAAGCGGAAAGTACTACATATAAATCATGATAATCATTATCACCAGCTACTTAAAAACTGTTAAATAGGTAGGTCGGTAAACGAACTTCTTATCGGCCACGATAGTCGAGTGTTCAACCGACTCGCCACTCGGATCATTTCGTTTAGTTCCCCGCCGGTTTTCGAGCGCAACGCACTCCTACGCATTTCTCCTCGTCGCCCTAAAATGTATCAAAATGGTCATTCTTAAACTCTCAACATGCCGTCGCGACACTAAAGTGACAGAAACCATCGCGTCCTTCGTGATACCAAACCACCCAAAACGTTTCTTCAAGTACAGTTGACCAAAGCGTCCAGTTCCGTTGGAACTAATTTGAAACACGAACTTTTTTTGTGGCGTTCCAAATTTGAAATTGACTTTACAATGGCCAGCAACAAATACCTGCGTGTGCATTCGTACGGGAGCATGACAAGTTCGAGGAGTGACGATGATATGACAGTGCACAGCCAGCTTTATCCATACCCGAAGAAAATGTTGGTCCAACGAGAAATTTTGTATGAAGAAGAGCATCCTCCATTTCAGCCATTGATAGCGACTTCTAAGATCTTTGGGAAGTCCCGTTTCGTCTTCCTCCTGGTCAGCTATATGGCCTTCTACTTCATCTACCTGATATCTGGTGCCCTGGTGTTCTCCGCCCTGGAAGGACCAATGGAGAACCAGATTCGCCAGGAGGTTGTCATGGCGAAGCAAGATTTTATCGCCAAGCACCCAGGAATTTTGGGTAAATTATCAAGTCTTTAAAATATTTATAACACTATCGCATTGCATTTTATAGGACTTATCTGATTATGAAGCTTAACTTCAAACAAGCGATTAAAATACGGAAACAAACAAAAGTTATAAAACCAACCCTCCGAAAGGGAGAACTACCCGCACTGCAAACATAACATTCGAAACTATTTTTCCTGTCCGATCGATACTGCTAAATAGATGGCGCTAAATTTAACAATTTGTCTATGTAATTTATAAAAAAGGCCACTGAAATGCTCAACTAATTGTTGTTACTCAAAGGTCCCATTCGGCTTCATTTTTTCCGCCGACTTGAAATATTATCGTGATATTTCATCCAATTTACAGAAAATCATAACAAATCATATTAACCTTCCTCAGGAGCTACTTTATAATATAATTATAAAAATCGAATCAAAATCAGTTTAGCCAAACGCGACATTATCGTGGACATACATTAAACATACGGGTCAACCTGACACCATCGTTTTTTTTAATCGGATTAAAAATTAAAACCAAACCGACTGTAATTAGGTACTACAAACTTTTGATATACGCCACCTCACAAGCTAAAATCTAAGCCGTTTAGAGAATGCCAAAGAAATATACGTACTTAAGTATACTTACTCGAAAAACATAACCCACCTTCTGGCGCAGTCGGGTAAAAAAGATCATATAAAAGCGTGATTTTATAAATGTGTTAGGTATTGAATCATTCCAAATGACGACGCGTGTCTTAACCCGAGATAAATGTGACTTTCACATAACTACGATATGTAATTACTGCTCATGGAATGGACTCGTGTATCTATCTATATAGATAGATTAGAATACATTGATCTTTGGCTTCTATCTCATTATACATACAATAAATCAGTATATTAAATCTCTACTTAAGAGTAATTAAGGTTTCCCATTAGCTTTTATGTATTTCTAAACAGAAAATAAACTAAAGTACAATCGAGTTCGCCAATGTACACAATTCTGGACCTTACAAAGTGTACACATATGAATGGCCTCGACTGTTCCGACAGTATATCGATAAAAACTTAAATACGTTATCAACTTAGAATATTTTTGCACTGACAACTTCCGACCTTCAGGATCTTAAACGTCTTGAAAAATTGCAAAAAAAAGCGGAAGGAACATTTTGATAGTAGCAATATAACAACTTAAAATGGAACTTTCGATATACCGAAGTCGGATTTTTTGTTGGATTATTTGGTATTTAATAACTAGTTAGAACCGGTTCTCAATGCGATCGAGTCGCTAATGATCTAACGAACTGTGGACGTAATTCTATCTCGTAATGGATTCCGTCTACACGAGCTGCGGTCATGGCGATTAGATGCAATTGCATTTATATTATGCAATTTACAAAACGTTATTGAAAATGAAAATACACATATTAGCTATAAAATGCATAAATAGTGTACACCTAAATTGTGAAGAGCGGTGCCTCTTCACAATTTAGGTGTAATCACAGGTATCTCCAATACTTAAAAAGAGGCATCGAACATCAGATGAGAAAGTTGTATTTTTGGCTAAAGAATAAATCTTTTTTTTTTAATGGGACATGGTTCAGAAAGTTAGTGTTTTCTTGGACAACCCGTTGAATTCTAATACATAGACAAAGACATGACATGACTATCCTTACTACTACTACTACAGCCTATTTGCGTCCCACTGCTGGGCACAGGCCTACTCTCATCACGAGAGGGTTTGGGCTATAGTCCCCACGCGGACCCAGCGCGGATTGGGGACTTCACACACATCTTTGAATTACTTCGCAGAAGCGTGCCCGTGGTTTCCTCACGATGTTTTCCTTCACCAAAAAGCTCAGTGGTCAATTCAATTTGAATTTCGCACATAAGTAAACTTAGAGGTGCGAGCCGGAATCGAACCCGCGACCCTGCGCATGAGAGGCGGTAGGTCGAACCACTAGGCTACCACGGCTTTTCACGGCGATTTACCAGATTTAGGTAGTTATTGTTATTTGTTTAAATAATCGTATTACGCGCGCGCGGTTTAATAGATAAGTTAAACACATAAAGTAGTGGTATCTCTGTGGGACTTTGTATTGATTTTCATTTATTTCTATAAACAAAACCTGCGTGAGTTGCGTGACTCAAGACTCAACTCATTCAAGGTTTAGTCGTGGTCATGGATCATTATTTTCATAACGTATTTTTACATGATACAATGCATTCATAATTATAGTCTAAGAACATAGAAAATACCTCAAATTAGAGAAATCCTCAAGATTATTACCTTGGCTTCTCTTCGTACATACACAACTTAGAAGGCGCACGGAATAAGCAATAATAGACTCTGTCGACGGCTTAAAGTGCTTCGCCGCGCGCCTTCTCAGTTGTGTCGTGCTATACCTAGTAACTCTTCGGTCCCGTCTTTTCGTTTCAAAAGTGCCGTGTAAAGTACGAAAATAACGTATGAATTTCTACTCATCATCATCATCATCATCATCATCATTTCAGCCGAAAGACGTCCACTGCTGGACATAGGCCTCCCCCAAGGCTCGCCACTCAGACCGGTCCTGTGCTACTTGCTTCCACCGGTTTCCCGCGACCTTCACGAGGTCGTCGCTCCATCTTGTTGGAGGCCTACCGACAGCTCGTCTCCAGGTTCGCGGGCGCCACTCGAGAACTTTCCGGCCCCATCGACCATCAGTCCTGCGAGCAATTTCTACTAATCCTTATCAATTATTTATACTTATTTATTATTACATAGACGGTGTGCTTACGTGCCCTCAATGTGCACGAAGTTTCGCCGCAGAGATAGGTTACATTAGCCATCTTCGGGCGCATGAGCGCCAAAACACTTGTTAGCAGTCGAAGTGGTCGCCAAGGCCGAAATCGGTCGGACTTCATCATCATCATCATCATTAATTATCTACATATGTACAATCATCTACATAGTAAGGTATCTACATACAGAGTAAAAATAAAGGGGAATCTATTCATAATCAAAAGCCCCAGAATAGGGATGACGACAACTTTTTTTTCCTTAGTCTATCAGGAAGATTATTGAAAAGTATTGGACACGTTTTTTTTCTTTTTTCACGTAATCAAACTTATACGGAGATATATTGAGTTGAAATGTCGCATGACGTCACGGTTAGGTACGATTTATACCTAACGGTGACGTAGTTAGCCCCCACTCTCCAACTTTAATGCGTTTTAACTTAGTCATTCTTTGTTAATTTGATAAAACAAAAAATACGTGTCTAATATTTTTTTATTACCTGACTGACGGACTAATTACAATTTCGATTTCTTCACCCTGTCGTCATCCCTATTATCCTGCTCGGTTTACGAGTCTATCTAAAATAGAAGCGAAGCGCCCAACAACCGGTTGTTTCGTTTCTAATGATGCGTCAGACGAGTTTCCAAAAATGCTGTCTCTTGATTATGGCATTCCTCGATTGACTTAAATGTTGAATACCGGTTTTGTGGGCTCCAATTTATAAACCAGATGTGGCTGGATGGAGAAAACTTTTATGACATATTGAGTACCTACCTAGTATCTATTTATCTTCTAATATATAAAATTCTCGTGTCACAGTGTTTGTAACCAAACTCCTCCGAAACAGCTCGACCGATTCTTGTGAAATTTCGCGTGTGTGTTCATTAGGTTTGAGAATAGGACGTAAGCTATTTTTCATACCCCTAAGTGATAAGGGTGGTCCACCCCAAATATATATTTTAATTTTTTTTATGATTCGGCAGTAAAAATGCATACAAACCTAAATTTTCACCCTTCTACCACATATATATATTTTTTAATCGCGATATTAGTACTTTAACGAGATGCCACCTCGTATCAAAAATTCGATTCAAAGCATAGCATACCTAGGAATTTGTCAGCGGATTTTTAACTCGCTGGGATGTCGACTGGGCGTGGTTGAGGATTACATTAATAGACGTAAATAATATAGACCCGGTCTAACGTACACGTCATATGTCCCCACTTCCACGGTGTCCAATCCAAAGTTCTGTCACCGAGCGTGCGTGACAATAAGCGTTTTTAAAAAAACTTTTTTCGAAACTGTTTCTCAGTATCTAAAAACTCGTCTCGTTGTTGAAAAAATGTGACCCAGCTTTAGTGTCACGATATAAGTTTAACTTTGGATTGGACACCAATGAAGTGGGGAAACATGACATGTATCTAGGTTAGGCCGGGTCCATACGAAGTATTATTTATGTCTATGATTACATTACATATGTCCGAAAGACCTGCGACGGCTGTGACCGCTATGTCGTTGTGAGGTACGTGGTGAAGTGAATATGCATTATGCAGATCTAATCTGCCTCTCGTTAACTCAGCTAACTAGGCAACTTACTAATTCAATTGAAAATGTTAGGTACTCAAACAGAAACTTTCTAAGTACGATATCGTTAGTAGATAAAGTGGAGATTTTGTTACAAAAGTTTATTATTAAGTCTCGGTATTAACTTTAAGTGATTCGTGGAACTTTTTATCAACCTCGCCGATAGAGAAAGGCGACTGTATTTATTGAGTTAAGATTACAAAGAACTAACAATATTCTTTTAGTTTGCTTCCAAACCTATTATTACTTATGTGCTAAATTCAATTTGAATTTACCGCTGAGCTTTTTGGTGAAAAAAAAAAACAACTTGCACGCATCTGCGAAGTAATTCAAGGACGTGTGTGAAGTCCCCAATCCACACTGGACCCGCGTGGGGACTATAGCCCAAACCCTCTCGTGATGAGAGGAGGCCTGTGCCCAGCAGTGGGCCCTAAATACTCTATTGTAGTGTGGTGGCTTCCAAACCGTTATTTCAAATAAGTACCATGAATTACCCAAATATTGATATAAAATAGTCAAACAGGACTGTTTATTCTCCAAATACCTTTATCAAGATCTAAATACCTCCTCTGTTAGTAAGTTTCTAGAACAAGTATTACATTATTACATGAAAACAAATAATTAGTTAAAGATAACCTGCACGCGTCTAACGACTTTCTACGACTTGATGTCGCTTATCAATATTCTAACTCATTTGACGTAACAATATTGCGTCACTCATTAAACTTGATGACTTGCCAATCAATAACAAGAACTTTCAGTATCCTGAAAAGTGTCTTAGAGTACCTATCATAAAATATTCAAAGTCCTTTAGCTTAAGCTTCAAATACAACTTATAGTATATTTTGTTTGGTGGGCGAGGGTCCTAAAGTTTAGGTGCACTCGCTTTCATTAGGTAGGTACATACGTATATGCATTGCATGCATGAATACAATAATATAATTAATATACTTGTTACAAATAAATTAATATAAAATAAATATCTTGGGACATTTCACACAAATTGAATTGAAAATTCTATAAAACCGTAGAAATAATAAACATTAATTAAACCTCCATTTTATGGTACTAAGGAACTAATATTTCACGATACATGGATGATGTCTTTATTTTACCAAACTCAAAAAAAAACATTATGCTTAGAATCGATGTAGCTGATTCTGTTGGTAAAACATCGTCACAACGTTTTGTTTGACCCTATATACACATACGTTACTGTCACTTAGGGGGGACCCCCTCAAAAGGCTATCACGGCAGTCGGCAAGACCGGGGGCTATCTGCCGACCCCCCGCCGATATCACTTACACCGGACACTGCAGGCGTAATGTGCGGGTTATCAACTCTATACTTCGCCCTCATTGGTCGGAGCGATGGGTGGAAATTTACTTTGAGATGTCGTCTCCTGAAAGTACTTCATAAAGGTCAAGCGCAATAAATCCATGCTATCGATATAAATAAATAAATAAATAATATAAATAAATATCTCGGGACATTTCACACGAATTAACCTAGCCCCAAACTAAGCGACGCTTGTATTATGGATGCTAGACAACGATATAAATACTTATATATAGAAATACACACATATATAAATACTAAACATCCATGACTCGAGTACAAACATTCGTGCTCATCACACAAAGTTTTCCCCGAGCAGGACTCGAACCCGCGACCATCGGAACAGAAGGCAGGGTCACTACCAACTGGACCAATTCGGCCGTCAATATATAATTTTTCATTTCTGAGTGGAGTACAGTAGACACACACGATACTCCTTGTCCGCTAGATTTTATGGTTCCGAACCTCAAGAGGTAAAAACGGAACCCTTATAGGATCACTCGTGTGTCTGTCCGTCCGTCTGTCACAGTCGATTTTATCCGAAACTATTGGACCTAAAATTTTGGAAAAAATACGGAGGATAGTTATTGACCTATATATTACAGGAAAATTATTAAGAAGCCCATGGTATTTGAAATCTATCATATAAAAGAGCTTATCCTGTGAAACGGTTTGAAAAAGACGTCATTGAAAATAATCAAGGGTCGGAACCCTCTCCAAGCGAGTTTAACTTGCTTCTTGGGAGGTTTTTTTTAAAGTGTGTTCGCTGCACCGAACTCATTGAAATTAAGGGTTAACTTCTTTTATTACTAAAACTGGTTTTGAAAATTCACCCTCGAGGTAGGTACCTACATTTTAAACATCAAACATTTTTATTTATTTATTGTGCTTTTCATTATGGATATCTTGTACAATGATTCCTTATGATTATGACCATAGGCTACTATTAGAGGCACCAGGTGGACTGTATGCCAACTAATGCCATAAAGATCTTTTTAAATAAGCTCAAAATAAAGTTTTTAGAAACATTGACAGAATTCTATCAAAAACTCGTTAAATTACTTGAATATCGTCCCGAATCGTCATTTTCCGATTCCGTTTCGCCTAAATTCAGCATGATAGAAATTGTGCTAGCAATAAGTGACACCTGCTACTTAAACAATCTGAATTCTCAAGGATATATCATAATAATTTTTGGTATAATCCAATATTGATCAAAACTCCTAATCTCGCAAAAATATCTCCGGAACTGACGAATCAAATCGTCTTTAATTTCAGCCTGCAAACATAGGCTATTTTCGGGATCTAATGCACGCTGCTCATAATACGGCTCATTATCGCCTGGTCATTCTCCTGGGCTTAAGCCAGTTTCGTTCTCAAACAAGGCATTAATCAAACAATACAATAACGTAACTTCATGATCGTTAGACGCAGTCGGCGCCGCCAGGCGCTAGCATTCTACATTATTCATATCTAGGTAAGTAAAGTCCGTATTCCATTCTAACCTACATCGACTGCAACTTTCTCGTTCCTACTGTTAGAGTTCGATAGAGAAGGCACATAGATCGACAGATGAAAACTTAGCCTTAGCCTGCCTTTTACAAACTTTTACCTGCCTGAATACAATATAGCATCTATTTGTTTATATACCTACGTTCACAAGTCTACAAAAAGAAATACGAGCAATAAACATCGGGCAGGATGATTCTGCACGTAGCGTTACATACGATGTAATGTATACCTATGCTATTTATGTAGGTATATCAAATTGTATCTGTCTTTATCCGACCTCACGTTAAGAACTCGTTTATCGTGCGAACTTGTGTTCTTTCATGACCTTCACAAGAGTCACATTGATTCTTTTCAAACAGTTACTCATGAATTTCTGTTTAAATATATCTCGATCTCTTAAACATGGGCAATAACAAGCAAAATTATGTCCATCTTGGGTGACAACTTACTTCGCTTTGGATTCAATTCGTCAGCTGCGCTAAAATATTACGAACATAGCATTTTGCGCCCTTTTGATACAATCTACTATTCAATTTCCATATCGAATGTGGCGACTGTCTCGTTGAAGATTTAAGTAAGTATTTAAAAAGAGCATCTGTTCTGGGTTTCGCATAGGCGTACCGGAACCCCGATAAGTATCTAACAAGAATTAGTGGATCCAAAACTACCGAAAGGATCCACATTCATAAGCGTGATGAGGAAAATGTATATTATACATATTATTTTGACCAAATGAATATGCTAATGGTTGCCTGTTTGTTACAGCGGAAGACCTCGAGAGCCTCCTGGAAGTGGTGGTACGAGCGACCAACCGCGGCGTGCCGGCGGCGGCCAACGTAAGCGGCGGACCCAATTGGAGCTTCGGACAGTCGCTATTCTTTTCATCCACTGTTGTAACCACCATCGGTAAGATATCATCCATATACAGCAAGACCGATCTGCCTAATGTGAGCGGTGGTCAGTCACTTTGTTCTACTTCTACTAGTCCACCAAGTTACGATGATTTGTCGGTAAGAATTCTTCACAGTATAAAATATTAATAGAGGAATTTTTGTATATGACCTTAACCTTACGGTCATTCGCCTTTGCAATGGAAAATCTGAAGAGGCTGAAGGTCTTTTGCAAGAGGCAAATTGTGAAAGTCAGGCTCGTTCAGTCGGTTCTGATACCCACAAAAGGCAAGGGAATTCTTCACAGGAAGCCCTGGAGAAGCTGCTAGAAGTAACCTAAGATTGAAATGTAGAGTAAAATGCTAACTTCTATTTCCTGCTCTATGCAAAGTGTTATGTACGTGTAGGTAGGTAACGATAAGCGATGACGTCTTCCTATTGTAGCCTTATGAAAGCCGGACAGCATTTGTTTCCGCCCAAGTTCGATGAAGTGATTGAGTTAGACAGCAAGTTTTCGCCAACAATACGAGTGTAAGATACTTGTAATTTACAATTCAATGGATGACAGACACTTAAGAACTCTTGACAAGAATCATGATATAGTTATAGATATTGCTTAGACTTTAGAGATAGTTCTTGCAATATTTGCCGCGGAATAATTACCTATTTAATACAAGCAATGAATTTTCTGTCACTTCAGAACGCTGACGAAATTTCAGTTCATTTTGAGACCGCCAGACAATTTATTTGTTCGTCACACTTGTTTTACCTATTTAGAAATTGTGCCCAAACAAATATGCATAGAGGGAATACCTAATTCATTAATATTTTGGGAACGAGGTTTGATTGATCGACCGAAGTTCGGTACCGCATACCGCAGACACGTCATTTATCTTCTCTGTAATCGAAATGAAAAAAGTTAACCTTGACCTCATTATTTGAGGAATTGGGTTAAAGGTCATCGCTGTTATCAGCCAATGTGACAATTATTAAACTGGATGCTTTAATCATGGGAACAAACATGAGTTACAACTTTTGGCTTAAGGTACCTACAGTAAAACGCCTTTTTCCCACCAGAACATGACAGGTTTATGGTAAAGGTTGCCTTATGTGATACCTGGCATATATTGTTTGTCTGAAAGTATATTAACAAATATTCACTGCATCCACCATAATGTGCTAAATCGGCAACATTACATCACGCGTGACGCGACTCAAGCGGTGATATCCATACGCGGTAGCCTAGTGGTTTAACCTACCGCCTCTCGTACTGGGTCGTGGGTTCGAAATCGGCTCGCACCTCTGAGATTAAGTACTTAACTTCAATTCAATTGGAATTTATCACTGGGCTCTTAAAGTCCTAAATCCACACTGGGCCCGCATGGACTACGGCCCAAGCCCTCTCGTAATGAGAGACCTTTGCTCAGAAGTAGGCTTTAGGCCTCTTGCCCACGGTGACTTTGTAGCGATGCTGTCGCGCTACTCATATCGCTATCCTCTTTGATGTGAAAAAAGGATAGCGATATGAGTAGCGCGATGAAAGTCGCCGGGCGAGGGACCTTAAATAAGGCTGTTGTGGTGGTGGTTCCTTATTGTACGAGTTCCTTCTTTTCCCCAGGTTACGGCCACGTGACCCCGCTGTCCAAGCCGGGCAAGCTGTTCTGCATGGTGTACGCGCTGCTCGGGATCCCGCTGACGCTGGTGCTGCTGTCGGCGCTGGTGGAGCGGCTCCTGCTACCGGCCACGGCGTTGCTGAGGACCCTCAACGCCTCGCTGGGACACCTGTACCGCCCGTTCACTATACGGCTGGTGCATTTGATGATTATTGGTAAGTGGGTGCGACACTTCATAGGGAACGTCAAAACGTCACGGCGCCAAAACTGAACTTTGAATAAGGAAGACTAAAGATTTTTCATTACATAAGTGTCAATGTCAGTGTTTTTTGACGTTTCGCAGACGTCAGTTTTACCAATTTAGCGTACAAAATGGCGCTTAATACCTATGCCAAGTTGGCAACACTGCATCTCCGACTTAAGCCCCTGTATTAGCGACTACACACTGGTCATTTTCACCATCAACTCTACGAGTAACATCTTAATTGGTGGTTAACGGTGTGGATCGCACATAATGTTTACTTAGATTTTTTAAAGTAATCTTATAGCGATTGCTATATAAATATTACTATTCTAAATAAATGAAACGATAAAATCTTCCAGTGACATTCCTGGTGGTGTTCTTCCTGGCGGTGCCGGCCGCGGTCTTCTCCTCCCTGGAGCCCGACTGGGACTTCCTGGACTCGTTCTACTACTGCTTCATCTCGCTCACCACCATCGGCCTCGGGGACTACATCCCCGGGGACGCGCCGGGCCAGGAGTACCGGCCGCTCTACAAAGTCGCCACTACTTGTAAGTTCTCTTTTAAATAATGGCTTCTGTCAACGACGGTCACGGTCACCAATAGGTAGGGGAGAGGGGGGCAGCTATCACCAAAGGCAGCTTAGAACAAATGCGTTCAAAGACGTATTTTTAGTGCGATTATGGTCCAAATCCATTTTTTGGGCTCGCAACACTGACCCACACAACTGTCACTTGACAGATTTGACGTTTGACAGAACATGAACAAACCAGTAGCATATTTTGATTTCGATGTCAACTGTTAGCGGTTTTGCTCCCCGTGTCTAAGGATTTTCAGGCTGTATTTGAAGGAAGCGGTAAGTGAAACTTAATTTATTCGATAGTACAATGAATTAGCTTTAGTGACGAAGAATAAACAATCAGAATTTGCAATTGTTTTGGAAGATATCGATGTTTATTTTTTTAAATAGGTGTTGGGGTAGTTTTGAAAAAAAATTAGGAGGCCGTTTTGATTAGCAATCTGTTCAAAACTACCCCGGTCATAAGAAATGTTCATATCTGCCCCGATATAAACTGACATGTAGGTACGTAAACTCAAAATAATATTATCTTAGTTATTTTAGTAAATGCTCATAACGCAAATCACGTCAGTAGAAAAGGGCGCGAAATTCCTATGGGAGGATATCCCTTCGCGCCTACACTTTTCAAATTTGCCGCCTTTTTTTACTGACAAGATTTGCTTGAACGAGTATGGTAGTCGATTCTATTGTCTGTTTTTCTCTCGTTTTATATGATAAAATGAAAATTCTAATTAGAACATTTTATATATTTTTATTTAACTACAACTAAAACATAATAAATACTGAATCACCATCCCCTGTTACATTGTTGGGGTAGTTTTGAACAATAGTGTGTGCAAAACTGCCTCAAGGGGGCAGCTTTAATAGAATTTCAATACTGTACAAAGGTACCCTCCTGAGGCACCTTTGAACACTACAAAAAACATTTCTGGTCAAAAGTACCCCCTCATAGTTATAACTGCAAATTATATGAGTAAAATGTTAATACGACCATTTCTAGTGACTAACTGTACTAAGTACAGGTAAAAAAAAACACGTATATCTCGATATTGTTGCCTTACAATCCAGATTTCAAATCTGCCCCAAGTAAATTCAAAGCTACCCATGCTTGGGGCAGGATTGAACATTATTCCTTGAGTTGTAAAATTCTGAATTGTACCTTTGTCTTTAGCTTTGGACATGTGCAAATGCATTAATTACATAGGTTAATAACATACGTTGTTGTGTAGAGGCTTAAAACTGGTTTTTATGGGTAATATTTTGAAATACGTCAAGGAGTGTAAAAAGTGTACCAGGCTGCCCCCCTCTCCCCTACCTACTATATGCTAAGTCCATAGGGCCACAGTATTCCTTATGGAAGGTTGATGTAAAGGAGCGCAATCATTATAGTTCCAAAACTGGACACCAAATCGGGTAGGTTGGGGGCGCTGCGGTCGCTACAAGTGTCAAGCCATCTAGGTGGATAGTCTGCAGTAGCGCCTTCAGATGGCGCTGCTGAGGCGAAAACACAGCGAAAACGGTTGTGAGGAGAGTGTTTTGTTTTGTTGCTTATCAAGGATGTCAGGAATGTGTCTTGGTAAGAAGCGCAATCTTATATGGCGAAACAGTTGAAAACGTGTCTAGCCGATTTCATAAGCAACAAAACAAAACACACTCTCCTCACAACTGTTTTCGGTGAGTTTTTGCCTCAGCAGCGCCATCTGAAGGCGCTACTGTAGACTATCCGCCTGGGTGACTTGTCTGGAGTGACGATCGAAGCGCCCACAACCTACCCGATTTGGTGTCCACCTTTGGAACTATAAAGATTGCGCTCCTTTACTTCAACCCTCCTTCAAACTTAGATAGGACACAATTTTACGTGGGTATAAACATTCAAACTTAACCTAGCGGAATTCGAATCTGCCTCGGTCACTGGCCATTCACTAAATCAAATCAATATAAAAAAAAAACCTTTAAAAAAATACAAACTGGAAACGCCACTAATCCGCTACCCTACCAAGACACTTCCACACTCCATACGCTGCCCTCTAAGTTACGACGTTGATATACGACATCAACATGACGGATATTTAGGCAAAGTTAATTTCATCTATTGTCAACTTTACATTCTTCCAGTCTTCCTTCTCACCGGCCTGACGTTCCTGATGCTGACTCTGACAGTCTTCTACGACATCCCGCAACTCAACCTGAGCACTGTATTCTCCACCGTCAAGTTGGACGATGACCCAGAGAAGATGCGGCTCTCGGGCTCCGGCGTCATGGGCCCCGGGTACGGGATCGGAGGCCTAGTGATGAGGGACGATTACAACCATCACGACCAACGTCGCTCCGTAGTCCATATCCGACCGCATCTCGACGACAGCCCTAGCCCGGAAGACACCACTCCGGTTCACGCTCGCGATATGAGAGTCCACTAAATAACTGGCAGGCTACAAAATGACAGGCTGAAAAGCGGGATGCCAGAATGTGTTTAGAAATTAAAAAGTAACAACGTTGCGCGTGTTGTTCGAAAGGTAAAGTCGGGGAATAAGCTGCCGCGGTATATTCGAAACGTTACATTTGGAAAGGGAAAATCCCAATGGGTACGCTCGTTGAAACCGAACTTTAAGCAGCTAGATTTAAAGTTCAATTGGAGCGCCGTGACGCGTGAACGCAGGGATAGGGAATTTCCCTTTCTCCATATAACGTTTCAAACAGAGCCTTTTATATGTAGTTGTGTTCCAAAGTGATACGTAAATTCAATGAAAATTCAAATATAGAACGTCAATTTTTGTACCTATACAGACAGGGAGGTACTTAAGTTAAGTTTTTTGCCTTTATTGCGTTTGGCCATCCGTTTGCGATAGACACGGCAATCGAACAGTAGTTTTTAAATTGTGGCGCACGTAAGGTTCAATTTCGTATAGTATAACTACTGGTCGTCTTCTGTATCGCAAATGGATGGCCAAACGATGTTGAAGGAAGCCTAAATACGAGAATTGAAGTCTCATTTTACGTTAGCTCTGTACTTACTTAGGTGTACTTACAGCTTATTCTCCAACTGTGGTTTGCTGGCAGATATCCTGTCAACATCTCTCTGTTGGCTTAAATTGTTTTTAATGTTTTTAATAATGACTGCTGCCTACAGATTCGGCAAAGTACATGCATGTATTTAATTGTAGTAATATTGGTTCTTTGTTAAATTTCAATGGGACTCACGTCGGTTTTGTTAAAAAAAACTAACATATTGTAGACATTTGTAGAGGATACAAATTATTTTTGCTAAGTTTTCAAATTAAGACTCTGCGTCCACATGTTGAATTCTTTACTTGAAATTATTAATCGCAATAAAAAGGCAGCTAAAAATGAACAACACAATAATAGATACACACTGGAACGAACATTTAAAAAAAAAACAAGTGTCGAAATGCTAACATGATTTAATTAAGTATAGCCCCTGTGAATAAGAAAATATACAACGTCTCTTTATTATAATTATCAGTTAACATCTGCTTCAGACTGTTACACATTCCACTGTATATCGAAACCCGTCCTCTTCTAAAATTCCCTAAAAGTAAAGACACGTTGTGTTTACACATTCCCTTGGAAAACTCGTCAATATCATAAACGCCGGTCAAACCAGCGGAACTGAACGCGTAAAGACTGAAAAGGTTTTTCAAATTTTCACACTTTTCTATATTTTGTATGCTAAAATAAACTGGAAAACAGGATAAAGCGGTTCATACACGACACGCCAGTATCGCGTCTACCCACAGAAGTCATTTTCCATATTTGAAAACCGGACCATTATCACCTTGTTTTCTATCATGTTATGGCCAGTATCAAATAGACTGAAAAACTTTATCAACATTTATCAAGTACGTGTATACGGTTTATAAAAAATTTAATACCTTAAAAATATACTAAAATCTCAGTAACATATCAATGTGCGTTGCAAGATTAAGAATAAACTTAAAAAGAAAAATTGTCGAGGGCTCTTAATAAAAAAAAACCTTCATTTTGGCGGAATTTTGGCAGAATTCCTTACAAAGAAACATTTCGGGCCTTTTTAGGATACTATTTCATTTAAGATAAGTGTGAAATGTATAATATTCCTACCATGAATTCAGCTAGACCCTTTAAATGCACACACAGCGAGTTTTGTTTAACAGAACACGACGAGATGCAGACTATTTTTGTCGGCAAATGTGCGTCTTAGAAATAAAATTATGTAATAGCTCGTTCATATTTACACATAGTTTATCTACATGTACGTATCAATTCTGTGTGATAGTCGACCAATAATTTAGTAGATTGTCTGAGATTATCGAAATTTATAAAATATATAATTACCTCGTAAATCCTCAAATGTGTATAAATATCACTACTATGAAAATTAATAGACATTAGATTGAAATTTAGCGTTTAACGCAAATTATTTGTATTGTAGATGGTTTTAGTCCATAGTTTTATATAACATCACGATAATGCCTGCTTCACACGCCCCGACCGAAATGCTGTCCAAAAAACAGATGCGTAGTCGATGAAAATTTAAATAATGGTATTTGGCGGCAAAGTCGGTTGAGCCGTGAGTGGCCTTTTTAAATTTGCCAATCGCATCTTATCTTTCATCTAGTGTGGCTGTGACTGATTAAAATATTATTCAAATAAAGTTATACTGTTTATAAAACAAAAACCACCACGTACGAGTAGCGTAGCATGTTCCGCTCACTTTTAATCGAAACACAATGACAATATTATTGAACTTATGAAGATCTATGACAAAAATCTGTAAGTACAATTAGTATAAATATCAAGTAGAACGACTTTTTTGCTGCAACTGTCTTAAGTATAAATGTTATTTGATATGACGCAACATGTAAAATCGCTCGATAATATCATGTAAAAGTAATAGGTAATTGTTGTTTCGTCGGACTGGAAATAAACTTCGCAATTTTTACGAGTAATGAAAGAAATTTTACTATGCTTTCTTAGTTTGGCATCTTCTATAAGTAAGCCTCTTATAAGAGCTTTTAAGTAGTAGCTTATGCAAAATCGTTAAATCAATCGTCAATGATTTTTTTAACATTATATTCTTAGGAAATATTCTACAGGGAGCACTCGTTTTAAAGTAGGTATTCTTTTCTTGCTTGTAAAAACCTATGCCTTCGTTATGCAGTTGATATTTTATTTTGAAAAGTAATTGGTAAGAATAAATATTAGAAATAAAAACAAATATTTATAGTAGGAGAAAACGTAGAAATTATAAATCGAGTAAGTATCGATGATTATACTGGACATTAATTAGGTATCAATAAATGAATTTTTGGCCAGTGGATATTTATTTATTAGGGAATATGTATAAACATAAACGATAGTGATACTTAGGAGATAAACCTCACGAGTACCTACATGGGTAGACAATAGATGTTAGTGCATTTAAATAACAATAAAGTTAAAATGCTTTAAGTGGATTTATAACTGCAAGTTACCCCTTACTGTACACGAAACCATTCATCGATAAATAAACTGGCTTGAAATGGGAACCTTTGTATTATTTTGGCATCCGTAAACCTCTAAACCGCTAAACCAGGTGGTTTAGTATCTACACTATCTCACATTCGTAGCATCGTACTATTTAAATAAATAAATAAATAAATAAATAAATAAATATCTTGGGACATTTCACACATATTGACCTAGCCCCAAACTAAGCAAAGCTTGTACTATGGGTGCTAGACAACGATATAAATACTTATATAGAGAAATACATACATATATAAATACTAACATCCATGACTCGAGTACAAACATTCGTGTTCATCACACAAAGTTTGCCCCGAGCGGGACTCGAACCCGCGACCATCGGAACAGAAGGCAGGGTCACTACCAACTGGACCAATCCGGCCGTCAAAAGTTAAAATGCTTTAAGTGGTATGTTATTTATAATATAACATACCACCATGAGTGCGCGGTACCGCGCTATGGTACGTTCAAAACAATATTCAACCTGCACGTTCACGAGCACGAGCGTGTGATTCCGTATAACACATTCGTGCGAATCGCAAGGAGAATGGCGAGGCGAATAAAATAACGAACACGCATATTATGTATCGTATTCCGCGCGCTTCGTTGTAGTGTTGCCCAGTGGCGCCTCATTTCTCATAATAAATTTTATTGTTTCACTGGAGAGCGAGAAACAATTTTGGCTGATTTAATTATATGTATCATTTTAATATATATAATTTTTCAGTCTTTTTCTTAAACCCGTTAGAGAGAACAAAATGACCATGTCGTGTGTGACACCGGCTGCGTTCCGAATCGCGCTTAGAGCGCTCACAGCACCTTGCATCCTTTTTCCTCTTAGGACTCCACTTTCAAGAGGAAAAGGGATGCAAGGTGCTGTGAGCGCTCTGAGCGCGTTTCGGAACGCAGCCACCGTTCAATGCGTTCAACCGTGTTTGATTGTTGAATGGCAAGCAATAGCAAAACGCAACATAACCTCAAAAAACTAATTTGGCATGTTTCTACTTTATTCAATAGAATAGAGGAATTCAAAAAGATAAACAAATTTCGTCTACAGATTAAAATGGAAGACTCACCGGTGTCAGCATTTGCTATTTACAGTGCGAATAGGAAACCCAATAAAAAACCTAAAGTGAAAAGTGCCGCTCAAAAATTGAAACGTAAACTTAAGAAGGAAAAGTCCAAGAACATCGTAAAGAACGAAAACCATAAGAAACTTGAAAAAATTGAGAAACCACAGACGAAGAAACAATCTAAGACGAGCATAGCCAGTAAGATTAACAATGTTGAGACTTCTAAGAAGAATGGTGTTAGGAATAAGAAAAACATTGTAGAGATTGGTGAGTTTGTACCTGAATTAATTGCAGCACCGATAAGGCAATTCAACAAGGCTATCAGCGGCGTGGCCGACTATGACTCGGCATGCAGTAGCTGCAGTATTCGCAGCAACGACGGTTCCTTTGACTTCACTCCTGTCATCCTCGACAGTGCGGAAGAAGGCCTAAAAGTATTCAAGTGGATGATCGCGCCATATAATCCAGATAAATTCCTCAATGAAATCTGGGAGAAGAAACCTCTGCACATTGCAAGGAAAAAACCAACATACTATAAGGAAATCATGTCAACACCACTTATAGATGATATGCTCCGTAATGAACATATACAGTTCACCAAGAATATTGACATTACATCTTATGTTAATGGGAAGAGGGAGACCCATAATCCGGAAGGTCGGGCGCATCCTCATGTCGTCTGGGACTTCTATTTGAATGGTTGCAGCATCAGACTGCTAAACCCACAAACGTACATGCCAAAACTACATTTACTGAATGCCACAATGCAAGAGTTCTTTAATTCGTTTGTAGGAGCTAATGCATACCTCACACCACCTGACAGTCAAGGTTTTGCACCTCATTATGATGACATTGAAGCATTCATACTGCAGGTGGAGGGTAAAAAACAATGGAGGATTTACAAACCTTTGTCGGAAAATGAAGTACTACCACGAGTGTCTTCAAAGAATTATGAACAGGAAGAAATAGGGCAACCTATCATGGAAGTTACATTAGAGGCTGGAGACATGTTGTACTTCCCTCGGGGTTTTATACACCAAGGAATAACCATAGATGGAGAACATTCTCTTCACATCACAGTGAGCATGTATCAGAAACATTCATGGGCAGATTTGTTTGAGAAAATGATACCTGCAGCACTCCACCTTGCTATCAATGAAAATGTAGAGCTGCGGCATGGTCTGCCATTTGACATTTACGATAACTTTGGTCTTGTCAATTCTGATGTAAAAACTCCAAGACGGAATGAAATCAAGGAACTCATCGAGTCACTGTTTGACAAACTCAAAGATCACTTGCCAATTGACGAAGCTGTTGACCAGATGCATAAGAACTTCCAGCATGATGCTCTGCCTCCAGTTTTGACAGACTTGGAGAAGGCAGTTACAGTGTTTGGCGATTGTGACGTCATGGTTGATGATGGTAAAGTCACCAACAGGGTTGAAATCAGCCTCGACACTAGGATCAGGCTTTTGCGGAAAAACATTTTGAGAATGGTCTCAGAGGAGGAGCAAATAAGACTGTATTATTATATAGAAAACTCATTAGAATATCATGCTACTGAACTTCCTTATCTTGAGATTGAAGAAGACCTAGCACCAGCAGTGGAGACTCTGATCACAGCTTATCCGGAGTATGTCACAGTTGAAAACCTAGATGTTCCCAATGACATTGACAAGTTGAAAGTAGCAGAAGCCCTATGGGAAAGGGGCCTAGTAATGACAGAATACCCAATGGAAACCATAGAAGATGATTAGATTAATTTAATTAAATGTTATCATGAATTTATTTTGGTGTATTTATTTTAACAGAGGAATAATTAAAACACTTCTTTCTCTTAAATTATTATATTTAATTCTGAATTGCATATAAATTTTGTAATTTGTGGACTTTCTGTTACAATAGTACTCTCAAACTGATATATTTTTTTTGTATAAAACGCTAAAATATGTTATACAACTATCGTACCAGAGGACCGGTGCAACTCCCGCTTGGTACATTATAAACAGAAAATGCACACACAATAATTTATATTCTAAGCTTAATGTTCTCTTTAATTAACCTATTTAGAAATACCACCTAACATGTAGGTACTTAATTTTTCTAACACACACACTCGCACGCCCTTAGCTCGGGTCGTCGCAGTTAGGCGCCGCGGCCCGCGGGGCGCCCGGGAACCAATCATCACCCGAAGGCAGCGAAACAGTGAGCAGAAACCCACACACTTCAGACATTACCCTGGCTGGACCACCAACGGACCGCGGAGCACTAACTTAACATAACAACATAAGATTACTTAAAATGGAAAACATTCAACAAAATGCAGGAAAACAATCGTGATAATCACTGACGCAGCAAAAAGAGAAACCCATTCGATATTTAAAAGTTCATTTGCTATTAGTGAAAAAGATTTCGATATCTAAATACATTTTGAAGAAGTTCATTTCTGGGCTGGCAGTGACATAACATTTAGTATTCAACTGTACAATCGATTGAAATTCAACCGCGTCTTTACACGACATGCTTGGTCCAGACAGATTCATTGTATCCTTATCGTTATCATATTCCGTTTAATTTCTGTTAAAACAGCTACGTTCAATTCACGACAGCACATTACGAGAAAAGTAAACCGATCGTATCAAAATATATTCTTATTATAAATCAAACGTGTACACTAAACGTTTTGATAATTTTTACCTTTGTACTGATTTTATACAAGACTTGAACCTATCGAGTACCATAAACCTAGTGTCAATAATCTAGCAAAATTCCAAATTTTAGCCTAAAATCTTATAAAAAAACCTTTTATTCCTATTGCTTACGGAGAAGGCAGTCTCCTTCTCGGATCATAAAATGAAACGTTAACATCCTTGTTAATTGTAAATATTTACAGTGAATACTAAAACTGTTACAAATACATTAGTAATTGTTAGTACGATTAAATTAATCTTGTTTTCCCATGATTTTAACATTACAAGTAAGGTAAGTGTGATGAAATTTTATAAAGTTGATCACTCGAAAAGAAAACTTGGTCCGGCAGACCTTAAGTCTCGGAATCAACAATCGTTCCTGATGGGCCTCGACCAAAAAACCGGTCGAATCCAATAATGAACTTGCGCTACGACTACTGTACTTCGTTGCTAAACTACACTTCATAAATAAGGATCCCCATGTAAAAAAAAACATTGTAAACCTTATGACAACGGGTCCAGTCAAGGTGTAAAAAAAAAATACAAAAGTGTAAATGATTATGCTGTTCGAGTTTGTAAAAGTAATGTAGAAGACACGATTGTTGACAAACGTCTGTTGGGGTCACTTGAACTAGTGTCTGTCTGATGGGGCGTATTATTTCTTGTTCGGCGGCTTGCGCGGCGTGCGCGTTGTTTTGCCGGTAGATGTCGACGGCGTCGGGGCCGGCGACGGCTTGCTCTCTGAAAACAATGGCACTGTCAAACTACTACTAATACTACAGCCTATTTGCGTCCCACTGCTGGGCAGAGACCTTCTCTCATCACGAGATGGTTTGGGCTATAGTCCCCACGCGGGCCCAGTACGGATTGAGGACACATCTTTGAATTACTTCGCAGATGTGTGCAGGTTTTCTCACGATTTTTTCCTTCACCGCAAAGCTCAGTGGTAAATTCAAATCCAATTTCGCACATAAGTAAACTTAGAGGTGCGAGCCGGAATCGAACCCCCGATTCTGCATGTGGCGGTAGGTCGAACCACCAGGCCACCACGGCTTCTTCACTAACAATTCAAACGCGGGCCAATGATTCAATCAATTCAATTCACCATCTCCGGATGAAACAAATGACTGTACTGTAAGGCGATTTGGACGCGAGTTCAGCCTAGATTCAAGCGGGCGATGCCGTGGCGCGGTGGGTACGTTACGTAGTACTATTAAATATTCTGTGCTTATATTATAAACATTCAATTAATTACCTCTGGTGGCGCGCCGGCCCTGCCGAGTGGGCGTGGGCGCAGGCGCGGGGGCTTCCTTCTTGTTCGGAGTCCGTTTCGGGGTCTTAGCCTTCGCTTTCTCCGTCACCGCCGTTGCCGTCTAAAAACGGGCCACAATTCAACACTAGACCAAGTTTGGGCAGAAGGGGAACTAAATTTTTAACCATTTCACTGCCGCTAACAGCTTGAAGTCTCCAAATATTTAATATGCAACATCCAGTTAAACACGAGTTAAGTACATTATTTTACAAATTGATAATAGCGGTGAAATGGCTAAAATTAAACATGATTTTGGGAATGATTCAAAACATACCAAATTTATTTTTTATCGTTTTTAAAGGTT
Source organism: Aethes cnicana (assembly GCA_963971205.1). Lineage (NCBI taxonomy): Eukaryota > Metazoa > Arthropoda > Insecta > Lepidoptera > Tortricidae > Aethes > Aethes cnicana. The sequence goes on from OZ020277.1 coordinate 1,388,652, forward strand.
AGTGCAGATTTGACAGAGAAAGCATTTAACTTGCACATTAAGGGACCGATTTTAATAAAATATTCTCAATACAATTACATTTTAATACACACTTCCCATGCAATATTCATGCATATTGGAAAATGCTATAACGGCAAACTATACAAGAAAAGGCAAAAAAATATAGAAATAAAGACATTTTATAAGTAGAAAACAACAAGCAAGCCATGATAGGTGAGGGTGAGCGACATTTTTGAGTTAGTTGATGATTATAAATATTAATTATATTTATTAGCAATACATAAAAATATGTTTTCCTGCTATCCTATAAGAGAAGGTTAAGATCATGCATTGCTAGGTGCAAAGTTAACCCACGAGGAAATCAAATAAATGATCAAACACAGATAATACATAATACTACTAAAAAAGTCTTAGCTGATTTATTTGTAAATAATAGCTTGATCTAATCTTTATAGATCATACATTTCCTGACATACTAAAGCATCAGACAGATTATTCATACTAAACGTAACAATATTGAATAATAATTATATTGATGTACTCTTCCGGCATTCCATAACATCTGCCATATTTTGTAGGCAGGAACAGAAATGACGAAACCCATGATAATGGTAAAGATGAAATGATAATGAGTAAAGAACATAAGAACTTATACCTCGACCCAACCAAAATAATGCTGAGTAGTTACACTGAAATTATATAAATACATTTACACATATCAATTGCTAGCATAACCTTTGAGCATGCACAATTGATTTTTATAATTCCTCTCTTTTTTATAAAAAAAAAGTAATCAATTTTCTATCCAACCAATACAGATCTGTGCCTTTGTCCGCATCGAAATAAAACAATATTGAATGTTGGTTTCCAAGTTTTGCAATTTGAAATTAGACTTTATTCTCGATATCTCAATAGTAATACTTTTTAACACTTTCCATTCTACTTTTTGTGACAAGAAATATTTGCCATCAAAACATTTAATAGAAGTACTTCTTAATATGCTATGGAAACTGGAAACCATTCGACTACATGATAGACAAGACATTCGCCGTCCCGCTCTCGCCTGTACAAGCGGCGGGCGCGGGAGCGCGAAGGCACAGCACTAACCACACACCCTCGTCGTGTTAGTAGCGCGCTCAACACTACGGAGAAATTAAAGACTTTTTAGTGTCTATGGAACCAGCCAGTATCCTGGTCTAAAAATATTCTTTTTGTGTAACCAGCCAGTATCATACTCAAAAAAAAATGATATCAAAATTTTTGTGTAACCAGCCAGTTGTAAAGAATACAGTTGGTTAATAAAAAAATGGTTGTCACATTTTTGTGAAGGCAGCCAGTATTGAAGTCTGAGGGACTTGTCGACGGCCAGTTTTGTCACTCGGTCAAGTCCAAGGAGATGTATGGAGACGCGCGCACGGGTGACTTTTGTCACGCGTCACTTTTTCTTCAGTTCGCTATGGAGACGTGACTTTTGAGTGACAGTAACTTTTTTGTCACGGCGACAAGTCACCCGCGGGTGCATCCTCTAATATAACGATCACGCAACAAATTATCTGGACACAGACAATGTATCATAAATAAATGCAAAAATATGGGATAAAATGCCCAAATGGGTTAAACTAAACGATGAAGACTGAAACGGACATGTGAGTTTTTTACCTTACTAGGTTTGAAATAGCCAACTAAAAATAACAAATATTAATTGAAAATTATTATCAGACAGGAAAACTGGCTGGTTCCATTGTAACGAAGTCTGAACTGGCTACTAGCACGGCGCTAAGTCACTCTCGAAAATGAATGTATATGCTGATGATGGCGGATACGTACATTTCTATATATCCGTTGTACTATGCCTACCTTGCTTGCCGCCGCCACTATGGGCGTGGTACCTGGTGATTTTCGTTTAGTTTGTGCCTTTTGCGGGGTTTTCGCTTTGCGTTTCGGACTGCGCTTTGGCGGTGAACGCTTTTTAACCGGCGTCGCTACTTCCTTCTGGAAGGGAAACTTGTTTTATTTACTGAGGTGCTAGCAAACTGAGTTTTTCTTTATGTAGGCAAGCGAGCACAGGCTACCTCCTGGTCACACCGAAATATTATGATTCCTTATTAAGAAACCATAAGATCTCGAATACGTTGCCTACCCTGAGGCCTAAGATGGAATGCCTCTGTGCCAGTAATTTCACCGCCTTCCCGGAACACCGTGTGCGAGCACCGTTATTGGCGGCTGTTTTATGAACTGGCAATAAACGCTATGCTAGCACCTCAATTTAAATCTAATTCCTAATCCCCAATACTCCCTCGGGTGACCCTCATGTATCTGTGGTGCGTGCAACATTAGTTCATTAGTGCTACTTTTAGAATTCAAAATAAGCACTCCTGAGTCAAAATAGTGTAGTATTTTGTCAGAAGCCCTTGTTTTGGTGTGATGCTAGACCAGAAAATATTGTTTGCTTGTGATTTTGCAACATATCTAAAAAATTTATAGATTAAGGAGGTTCAGACCCTGCCCACTGTTCCGATGGACGCGGGTTCGAATTCCGTTAAAGGCGCTATGAATGTTCGTTTATAATGTATTTATTTCTCTATTTAAGTATTTATATTCTTGTCTAGCACCCATAGTACAAGCTTTGCTTAGTTTGGGGCTAGGTCAATTTGTGTGAAATGTCCTAAGATATTTATTACTATTTATTATAGGACTAATATGTTCTGGCCAAGCAACAGAAACTACAAAAATTATGTATGAAAATTGTTAGAAAGATGATAGGCCGATCCCAGCTTGTTAGGGGTGCGCGAAAGTGTGACTTACTGCGTTGGCGTTAGTGTCGGGTTTGGCGCGAGGCGAGGACTTGGATCTGGTCCTTTTACGGGATTTCTTCTCGAGTTGAGATTCGTCGGTGTATAGAGAGAGGTCCACTGGTAAAGAAAGTGTTTAAAAATTAGAATTTGAGAAAACATGGATATAGGAAACTTTATTGTAGTTAAGTTTTTGGGTAAATCCATTTTTTTCTGTACCTAGTTGCCATGGTTACGGTTTCATACTCATACTCATTTATTCATAAAACCGATTTACATGTCATGGTAAAATAATCTCCTGAGTTTCTTTTTAAAACAATGTTTTTATGGGATTTAATATACCAGATGTCTTCTTTGCCACTATCAACCCTTTGAAGGGACACCTTTTAAGCATCTTAGTAGTCCATCTTGTAAGAAAGTCTTCTCATCTTGTATCTTGACAAACAGGACAAAATAACAACAAGAGATTGTTGATTGACCCATTTCATTTACACAACAATGAAGCTAAAGGATTTCTAGATACTATTCGGTTGACGTATTATTATCAAACCGAGTTTAGAATGGTATTGATCACATAAACTATTTTAGTTTTTTTTCTAGTGAAAATTCAAAAATGCTCTTAGCATTCTAATCTTAACTGTAAACTTTTTTTAATAAAGATTTTTATTATTATTCTTCTAATCGCGGTTTGATTATGTGTATATTTATTCGTGATGAAATCGTCAACATATAGTGTCGACCCGACCCATGGGTTAACGCTTGGTTGGGACTGTAATCCATGGACTTGCCAACGGAATGGCGCGCTCCAGGATGGACTTGACGCGCCAGCTCGGAGCCTGTAGTAACACTCACGGCCGTCGGGGTGCTCCTCGGTGACCGTGGGCTTGGCGTCGCCCTGCTCGGCCTGGATGGCGCGCTCCAGGATGGACTTGACGCGCCAGCTCGGAGCCTGTAGTAACACTCACGGCCGTCGGGGTGCTCCTCGGTCACGGTGGGCTTGGCGTCGCCCTGCTCGGCCTGGATGGCGCGCTCCAGGATGGACTTGACGCGCCAGCTCGGAGCCTGTAGTAACACTCACGGCCGTCGGGGTGCTCCTCGGTCACGGTGGGCTTGGCGTCGCCCTGCTCGGCCTGGATGGCGCGCTCCAGGATGGACTTGACGCGCTAGCTCGGAGCCTGTAGTAACACTCACGGCCGTCGGGGTGCTCCTCGGTGACCGTGGGCTTGGCGTCGCCCTGCTCGGCCTGGATGGCGCGCTCCAGGATGGACTTGACGCGCCAGCTCGGAGCCTGTAGTAACACTCACGGCCGTCGGGGTGCTCCTCGGTCACGGTGGGCTTGGCGTCGCCCTGCTCGGCCTGGATGGCGCGCTCCAGGATGGACTTGACGCGCCAGCTCGGAGCCTGTAGTAACACTCATGGCCGTCGGGGTGCTCCTCGGTCACGGTGGGCTTGGCGTCGCCCTGCTCGGCCTGGATGGCGCGCTCCAGGATGGACTTGACGCGCCAGCTCGGAGCCTGTAGTAACACTCACGGCCGTCGGGGTGCTCCTCGGTCACGGTGGGCTTGGCGTCGCCCTGCTCGGCCTGGATGGCGCGCTCCAGGATGGACTTGACGCGCCAGCTCGGAGCCTGTAGTAACACTCATGGCCGTCGGGGTGCTCCTCGGTCACGGTGGGCTTGGCGTCGCCCTGCTCGGCCTGGATGGCGCGCTCCAGGATGGACTTGACGCGCCAGCTCGGAGCCTGTAGTAACACTCACGGCCGTCGGGGTGCTCCTCGGTCACGGTGGGCTTGGCGTCGCCCTGCTCGGCCTGGATGGCGCGCTCCAGGATGGACTTGACGCGCCAGCTCGGAGCCTGTAGTAACACTCACGGCCGTCGGGGTGCTCCTCGGTCACGGTGGGTTTGGCGTCGCCCTGCTCGGCCTGGATGGCGCGCTCCAGGATGGACTTGACGCGCCAGCTCGGAGCCTGTAGTAACACTCACGGCCGTCGGGGTGCTCCTCGGTGACCGTGGGCTTGGCGTCGCCCTGCTCGGCCTGGATGGCGCGCTCCAGGATGGACTTGACGCGCGCCAGCTCGGCCGCCTTGAGGACCTGTGCGCCGCCGCCGCCCGCCGCGCGCGTCAGCGACAGCGTCGTCAGCACGCACTCCATGTCTGGGGAAAACGGGATGCCACTTAACAATAGGCATGATGACAGCATCAATAAATTCCAAACCTGTTTGGCCTCTCGGTTAGGGTATTGAAAAATAATGGACACGTGTTTTATGATAAAAAAAAATTAAATCAATGAATATTGACAAAGATAAAACGCCTCAAAACACTGGAGTGGCGGCTGGTGACGCGAACTGATTACAAATTGTACTCAAACGTGACGTATTGTGAATTTTAAAAGCGTCATATATTCGTCGATTTAGTTACGTAGTGGAAGAAAAAATAGGTTCAAATATTTTTCGATATACCGGTCGCTCATTTTTTTTTCCAGCCATCTTAACCTTTTGACAGGATCAAGAGAAAATCATTAACCTAATCATGTCAGCTACAAATGCTCACTATTGCCAGATCTATGACCTATAATAAGTAGAGATCTTCTACTATCTAAAGTCCCGCGCCTTGACGTTTCAAAACGCTTCAATTTTTTTATTATTATTTACCAACACTCTCAACGCATAGTTGATGGCTGTCTCAGTACGCACACATGTGTTGAGAGTGTTGGTGGTGTTTTTTAAATACACTGAAGCGTTTTGAAATGTGATGGCGCGGGACTTTAGATAGTAGAAGATCTCTAATAACATATGGACGAACAGTGCCTAACAGAATATTTCAAAATATATGGAGCAAACTGACATTAGAAAATACGTTCCAATATGCTAATAACGCCTCTTTATAACGAAGGCCAAACGGGTGCCCGAGCTGAACGGGCACCCGTTTTGACGGGCCATTTTTCTCCGGCTGATTGTGAATCCTTACTTATTTATAATAATAATAATAATAATAAATATCTTGGGACAATTCACACATATTGACCTAGCCCCAAACTAAGCAAAGCTTGTACTATGGGTGCTAGACAACGATATAAATACTTATATAGAGAAATACATACATATATAAATACTAAACATCCATGACTCGAGTACAAACATTCGTGTTCATCACACAAAGTTTGCCCCGAGCGGGACTCGAACCCGCGACCATCGGAACAGAAGGCAGGGTCACTACCAACTAGACCAATCCGGCCGTCAATATAATATATAATAGATTAATGTATAATAGATTAATGTGCCAGATGCTTTCTATACAGAACAGTTTTTAAATTAAAATTTCACATCATCTCCACTTCCCACTTCACGGCCACTTTATCAAAACTAAACGACGGATTCTATTTAAAGTGGTCCTATAAAATCCAATGTCAGCATTTCAACAGAACTAACCAATGACATCGTACAAACAGGGCTTGTAAAAGTGTACCTTAGTCTTACTAGAAGGATCACATCATGGGACCACAACCACAGGGCGGACACGGCCTCTAAAAGCACGATTTCGAACACAATTCGAATGAAGTGTCAATGTTTGCGTGCGAGGACGTCTGTACACTTGTAAATGTGTGTGTACCACTACGAGGGCCAATGATCCACTCTCCATCTCCGGATGAAACACATGATGATAAGGGCGAGTTGCGCGCGGGCTAGATTCAGGCGGGTGATTCCGTGGCCTTTCTGTATGTAGTAATATTAAATATTCTGTGCCACAACCACAAAGTGAACAACTGAGGGTTCTAAAACGTCAGTGTGTTAACTCACCAGTGACGTCATAAAAGTCCGGCTTGTACGTCTCGCCGGATGGGTCGGCGGATTTGTCCTGCGACAGCCAGCGGATCTTGATCTTGCGCGTCGTGCGGTACACGTTTTGGGTCGTCTGGCACACGTAGAAACCGCCCTCAGCGTTCCGCACCGCTAGATACTCGTTCCTGGAAAACGATTATTGAAAGTTTCGCATGCAGATTGATTCCAGACCCTGACTATCAAAAGACTGAAAAGGACTACATCTGTAGTATGAACGGCCACTGGAGGCATTGGCCTCTTCGCCTACGTGTCAATTGTCACTCAAAATATCAGCTTATAGTCGCCGATTCGAAAAGGAAAAAAAAGAAAGATTGATTCCAAACGACCCCAACGATATTAAGTGACTCCAGTGACTCCAATATTTCAGCTCATTTCATTTCTATAGAACTATGGAGACGTGCAAAAAAGCCGTGTAAACATTCTTTTATTACTAACATCAAATAGATCTTTGTACTTGTAGGTGCCTGTAATTCTTTACATAACTATACTATAGATATAGCGAATGTTGCGCATCTTATCTAAGGCAGAAGTGCCTTACGTGACTTATTAATTCGGTCGATAACCTTTCGAATTTTTCGACGTTGCATTAATAACGTCAACAATCAGCATTTTGTGTGCATGCTAGCAATGTTGTGTTTCACTCTGATAATACTCGTATGATGATATGAGTCAATGTAAAGTTCAATTTAGAGGCTATGCAAATTATGTGTTAAGAACGCATGTTAGGTTTCGATCAATTCCTGAAGAAATCTAGATTTTATATCAAGAACGAATTAACGACTTTTTGTTTGTGTGAAAAGAGTCAGCATGCAGTGCATACGAGTACGTTGCGAAGCGGTAAAAATCAAGTGTCACATGTCAAGTCCTTTTTATTATTGTCTTGGTGTGTAATATAAAATATGATGGATTGATTTACACCGTACATTTACCTTTATTACCGCACAACTTGCAGGCCTGTGTGGCCCTTACTTTGATATTGGCGAAGTGTCCAAGACAGAAGCCATTAATTTATATAGAATAGAATAAAATATGATGAAAATATGACTTTCTCAATGGTCACCCAAAATGGACGTTGACGTTTGTTGAGTTTCTCATTTTATTGTATTAATCATTTACACGGTACATTTACCTTTATTACTGAACAACTTGCAGGCCTGTGACCCTAACTTTGATATTAGCGAAGTGTCCAAGACAGAAGCCATTACTATTATATAGAATAATAGAAATATGTACTGAAAGCCGATTAATTATAAAGTATTTGATATTGCTCTGTTTAATTTAATTGATTGAGTCATCTATGATGATATATTTGTGTACGACATTTATTACGCTCCCAGTAATCTATAGCTCCAAGGAAGCATCTTCTAGAATGAGAAATATACTGATAACTTTATTTTTCACTAGTGTTCATAGATTCCATACTGCAATATGACTCGTTTTTGTTAAACTTGAATATTTTATGAATTGACGCAGCAGCTCTGGTACAGTCGCCATTAGATATATCTACATATATCTGAGCGAACAAAGTTATTTCAAATATCTGAACACGACCTCATTGTCACAAGGGCGGATCCATCTTTTGACTCAAGGGGGGGTCACGTCATACAACCCCCCCCCCTTTTTACGTCAGGGGTTAAAAATAAATGATAGCAGTAGATCTAGTCCTGCCGAGGGGGGGGGTCATGACCCCCACGACCCCCCCTCCTCTGGATCCGCGCTTGCATTGTCAAAACGGTACAGTGCATATTCAGATACTTATGTTCACCCTTGTTTGTTCAAATATATCTGATGGAGACTACGTACACGCATGATCTCTGCTTGTAATTTATTATAACGCGATTACACTCTTGACACTTAACAGAAAAATAATGTATTGAGGCATTTATTTTAGGTTTAAATATGAAATTATGAACCTAGGATAGACTTAGGCCTACTTGCTCCAAGCTAACCTCTTAACCCACATCAAGTTATTTTATATTATTATATTATATTATATTGACAGGCAGGCAGTTGATCAACTGATAAATGCCTGTATCCCAGTTGGTTTGATTTAAGTATTTCTTGACCTGTTTAAGAATTTGTCAAGAATTTTAGGTAGACCTAGGAAGATGTGGATGGATTGCGTGAAGGATGATTTGTGTATGAAAGACGTTAGTAGAGAGCGAATGGAAGAAGAAAACATGTTGTGCCAACCTCACATAACATGGGAAAAGGGCAAGCAAATGATGATGTTCTTGAAATTCATACAAATAAATCTGAGTTAATCGGTTAACCCAAAGTTAACAGCTTAGTGCAAGTGGGCCTTACAGGCTCAAATGTGAGAAAAATACTAACTTGTAGAACACAATAAGTTTATCATCGTTAGGCTTCGTTGGAGTGGAGCGGCCAGCAGAGGCCGACAGTTTGGTGGCCATCGCAATATCCGGGGTCGGAGACTGGTACAGCTGCACCTGAAAAGTTTACATTAATAATAACTCAGTTGGTAATAAGTAATTTGCTTACAACCACGAATTTGTACGGGAATTAGCTACTTACATTTATAAAATTGTAAATAATAACGGCCCGTAGTGTCTTCTTAATTTCATTATTAGGAATTCATGTTACTTGAAATGTATACCTGTTATTGTATACAATGTTCTTTGTAAATAAACTTACTTACTTACTTATAATTTTTTCTCGAGTTATGATTACAGAACAGTGTTCAGAAATGTATGGAATATTTTACTAATAAATTACTTAATTATTTAACAACATTAGGTCTTCTAATGTGTCGTATCCTACGCAGTTAAGGTCAAGTTTAGAACTATAATCAATACTTATCTGCATTCAACATGATTTAACTTATCATCATGTATGACAAGCAGATATTGGAAAAATAAAAGAAAGTTTGTTATACAGATGCAATTTTTTTTTTACAGGTGAGCAAAAGTAGAAAGGATTACTTTTGCTCACCGCTCAAGTTACATGCCCCAACCTGTAACAAAGATCAAGATTGTATACCTTTGTTCTATTTCTCTTTGATCTGGAGTCAGGTGTTGATGGCTCGTCAGCGTGCTTCTTGGCGGAGCTGGGCCCGTCACTCTTGGTGGGAGAGACATGCCTCCGCTTCCTCATAGGGGGAGTCACTGTAGCCAGTTTCAGTGTGGATTTCGGAGTAGCCTTCACTTCAGGTTTAGCTGGAGTCTTGGCTTCTGCTTTCTTCTCTTCCACTTTCTCCACAGGTTTCTCTACAGGTTCTGGCTTTTCTTCTTTTTTCGGCGTCTCAGGCTTTTTAGGAGCCTCCTCTGGTTTAAATTCTTCTGGTTTTGGTGCGGGCTTCTCAACCTTTTCTGGCTCAGGCTTCTTTTCATCCTTAACTGGTTCTTTAGCACTCTCGGTAACTGGCGGATCCTGTTTCTGTGGTGTGGGCGCTTTCTCTTGGCACTGGCTGTCTTTAGCTGACTCAGGGACAGGCTTGCTGTCGCTCTGTGAAGGAGCAACATCAGCGGTCGGTGCCGGTTTTGGT
>OZ020277.1:1398986-1558784 GCA_963971205.1 Aethes cnicana
GTTGCGGGTTTGGGGAGCCGGTGGAGTCTGGTTCCTTTTTCTCGGGGGCGCGCGTCAGGGCGAGGGGTTGAGAAGGCGCGGGCACGGCGGGCTTGTCTTGGACGAGGCTCAGCGGCGCCGCGGGGGCAGCTTTCGCGGGGGTGGGGGCAAGCACGGGCGGCGCCGAATTCTGCGTGACGTGAGACAGATTGCCATGGTGGCTCATGTTCTGCGCCATCTGCGCCATGTTGGCGGACACGGGCGCCATGGACGGCGGCGCGTGTGCCGCGGGCTGCGCCGGCGGCGCCGGCTGCGACAGGTTCTGCCCCACCAGCCCGCCGCCCGGCGCGCCTACGACCGCCGCCTTAGCCGGACTCCCCTGAACACCCGGCGCTCCCGGCTGCGGCAGAACGGGCTTCACAGAATTCATATCACTCGCACCCAACTTATCACAAACATAAGCGGCGACTTGCGCGACTGTGACTGTGACACCGCGATGTCTTTGACCCACAACAATCGGACGCACGTAATACTCCGATAGGCGCGTGAGCGCGTCCGCGCTTCGACTTCGGAGGCGTCCGTCCGAAATAACGCCGCGAATTACCACTGGCGGGTCCCGCGACAAAGGTCCATCGAGCTCGGTGTGTACGCTGGCCGCGGCGACGACCGCAAAAAATATGCGTTGCTATAGTCAGGAAACTTCCGCAAATTTACGACCGCGGTATTATTACGGTTACACTGTGCCGGTAGAACACTGAATAGTTTCACTTTATCCCACGGACGACGTTATAATTACATGATAAATTACACTTTTTAACACGAATTAGTATTCGTTTTGCTCTAGGAACAAACGAGTACGCACAGTAGTTAGAGATGGCGTCGGCCGAACGCGCATGCGCCACCCTCTTTCTCGCGCTCCTCCAATGAAACCAAGCCCAAGCGAACGAATCCTTCCGAGAACTTAAATCGTGCGTCTCTTTCTCGCAACAGATTAGTGTACAAGCAGCGGCATATTGCCATCTCTTTTTTGCTAATGGCTACATTCTGTTCGAAGAACATTTTTTTGAGAATGATGGAATAAAACGATGAAAACGGTAAAGGTATTTAAATATATGTATTCCTGAAGAAGACTTGAATAAAATCATCGTACCATTTGGGTTTAGTACATGTTTTAGAAAAGTAACTCACAAACCAAAATTTTATTAAGTATATTATGTGAATAAAGCGAGAGGGTTCCGTCGCCATCAGCTATGGAGTGTGTGATTCATACTAAGAAATCACGCATTAATTAATTATGTTTACCACATTTGCAACGATGAATATCATTGTTATGTACCTATACACGATTAATGTTCAAATTATCGTCAATAACACACATACAACAATATCATATAACAATCAATACATAAAATCACCATACTACAAAACCCAACATAAAACGCTCTCTTCTCTATTGAGGCGGTTAACGTCAGGCAAGTATATTTAATTCGGGTATAGTTAATTAAATAATCTTTGCAACTTTGGGGTATGGTACGGTCAGGTAAGTACCTATTTTATCAATCCATTCCATTCCATCAGCCTTATCTGATCAGATTGATTGATTGATGGACTGATGGCCCGGACTGATCTTTTGAAAAGTTACCTTAATACAAGGCTGCACGACATAAATTAGTTCGCATGCGGCATTACAATCAACCTGGCGTCAGTCTCGATTGATGGAATGTACTGATGAAATACTGATCGTGTAACGTGTAACGTGCGCGTAACCGTCATGCAACCGTTGTCCAGCGGCCCGCTTAAGTTAAGTTTATTTCCGTTCCTGTATTTCAGAAATCCTCTCTAGTGCTCACCTACCTACCTACATGCCAAATTTCAGCTTTCTACGACGGTAGTTTCGGCTGCGCGTTGTCTGTTAGTCACTCAGTCAGTAACAAGAGTTTTAATAGTTTTCTATACTTATCTATTTTGATTGATATATAGTTATCGTACGGGACCATTTGACCTTAATTTATATTTGTAATCTTTTTGTGATGTTTTTTAAGGTTTTTTATTAACGACTAACAACATATAAAAATAAGTAAACACTAAATGTACGGCGTGGACCCTAGTAGTAACTATTTATTAATCTGTGTCCAGGCCAAATCTTAAAAAAAAAAACAGCGTTGCCAGACCTTCGCAAAAGTCTGCAGATCTATGGATTTCATTCAAACATCGACTTGGATTTTCGATATAAAAATGTTTTACTTTTTAATAAATTTAATGAATATGTATTGTTCGCTTTGTGACATTTAATAAAAAAATTACATGTACTTTGTTTAATTTTTCACCTCCAATATTGTTAATTTTTATAATATGTGTTACTCTATACTTTTTTTTTTTAATAATGGGCAAGTCGGTAGAAACTTACTAAAATAAGTAAAATAACTCGACTTGGTTGGCTTAACATTACACATTACGCGTTGCGAGACTTGCATCTTTTTACATGTAATGTTTTTGAAGGGATCTGATTTCGTCTCTTTTTGTATGCAGTTCTTTTTCTTCTCGAGTAGACTTCCGACAACTTCCTGAAAAGTGGAAGTTTGAATTATTTCTGACTTCCTGAATTAATAAGGTACTTGTCAGTTTGCTAAATTGAGATCAAAACGTGTGACCTAAAATAAATGTAATTTTACGACGGAATATTTTAAATAAGCGAATCAATTGTACTTTCTTACAAAAATACAAAAAAACCAAACTAATCTGTCGTAGATTTTTGATCTCGAACTACCAAACCGAGGAGATATAGAGTGCCTTAGAATTTTGATGATTGGTGAGTGAGACAGTCAAGAGTCCCCCTTTTGGTAGCTAAATTTTCGAGCTTCTAGATTTATTCATAACAAAGCAGGGGGGTTCAAATTCAAATGCAATCATTTATTCAGCAAATTGGCCACATAGGGGGTTCTTTTACACGACAGAAAAATAGTTTACCAGTGCTTCCTAGACCCATTGCTTGAGAAGAACCGCCGCAACAAACTCAAGCAGAAGGCTTTTTTTGAAAATTTCCACAGTTACAAAATTTACATTTTGCATTACATGTATAAAATATACATATACGTACATTACATATAGGTAGAAAATCACCTGAATTGCTTCGAGAAAACGATGGTACGGCTGTGTCCTTTTTTGCTCGACTTGGCGGACTCACTGCCGTGCCCCCAGAACATCAAGTAGAATAAATTGTGTTGTGGGTGGAGGCTCAACCAACGTCCATCTTAGATGACGAACAAACGGCCATGGATGGAGCAACCATAAAATAATCTACGATTTTCTACGGATTTTTTAGACTTACAAAAAAATATCCTGGCAGCACTGACTGACACAAACGTCAATCAAATCTACTGTCAAAATTGCTTGCAAATTGCATGCATGCTGTGTTGCTGTGCGTTTCAATCGGTCGACTAATCGGCTTCAGAAAGTGTAAAAATTTTTGTTAAACACGTGTTAAGGGTCTCAATAGATTTATTATTGCATAAACAAGTTTATAAAGCCCATATAATCATGGTAAGTACGTTATATTATGCAATAGAACACATGCGGTAAATGGACAAAGTTATTTTATTATTTAGCAATTGTAATCAATGTTTAGTCCGTTTAGTCGGTATGCAGCATGTCTGATCCAATATTTCATACTCTAACCAGATGTTCCTGTCATAAGTATCTCAAAATCCTGTATATCAACTCCGTTGTACACACTCCGTCGCTCACAGTAACCTACATGTGATCACTAGACTATCGTAAGGACGTAGTTTTCATCCACAGAACTGGCATTGGTCTTAATCTATTGGTATAAATTGTGCTCTAAACGCGTCCGCAATTTTGTAATTATAGCTACAGACGTCTAATTTCGGTGCTTATGTTGAGAACAGCACTAAATAAATAGGACCTTGCTGAGAATATTTTCTGGTTGATTTCAGGACCTTCTGACGCGGCCTGCCGAGGAGTTCGGAAACGATGAGACCCTGGAGCACCTCTGGGCTGCAAAGGCCATGGAACACAGTGATATTTACTTCAATGTAGGTTCTCAAAAGTTATAGCGAACTTACCCCTCCATTTATATTGCAAAACAAATGCAAATATCAGTGCTACCATGGAAAAAGTGGGGTAAACATAGAATGACAACCTGCACAAAAATTAGTGTACACCCAAAATAAGTGTTAAATGTGATAATAGATGTTGTTATTTAAAAATAAAACCGACACAGTAAACTCTACATGTGTTAACCAGTTTAAAAACAGACTAGATAAACTCTTACTAACATGAACTCTAACAGTGAAAATATGATTTAGACGCATCAGCGAATTGCTGCCTGTCTAAAATTAAATAAATAAAACTATGCTTACACATTGGTGTTTATTCTAAAATTAAGTTCTTTGTTTCTTTTCCAGGTTTTATGTTCTGTGGACACAAGATTGCTGCGCCTCACTCCACACGATGACCTCATTTACACGCACTTCCGACAAGACTTCCCAGACCTCAACGTAGCCTCCATAAGGGAAAACGAAATAAAAAACAACATCAACAAAGCGAAATGGCGGGCGTACTGTGAGAAATTCAAAAACATCATTGAAGACTACAGCTTTGGTACCCTAATGCGCGCTGACACAAAGGGGGACTACTCAGAACAGAACACCATTTTAGTGCCTAGAGTGCAGTTTTACGCTATAGAGATTGCAAGGAACCGGGAAGGATTAAACAATGAAGTCAAAAAACGATTTAAATGTCAATCGAAAGCTACCTTAGAGGCACAGAACCAAACAGCTGTCAGCGTATAAGCCACTTGTGCCACTCAAAGAAAAATAATCTAAGAGGTTAAATCATGTATAGTTAAATGAACTGTGTGGTCCGTATGACATTCTTTCTTGTCTTCAGTGTGCATGTTAATTGATTGACTAATTAACTTGCATTGAAGAACACATTTAAAGCAATTAGTTAAGTTTCAATAGAAGTAGTAACTTTTCTTTCTAAGAATAATTTCGGTTCACATGGAAACTTAGCCTGATAGTGAAGGAAAGAAATGGGGTGTTACTACTTTAGATAATGCTAATTCGGAGAAATGCTATACCCTCATAATTTTTTTTTCCTTTTATATCCTGCGATGCTTGGCAATCTGTTTTAAAAAACAATAATCCAATTTATTGGGAGATGTTGAGTACACATCAGATTATGTTTTAGCGAAGTAAACATCCATTGAAGTCTCTCTCAGACTTTATCTGCGAATTTATACCCTCTTAAATGTAACTTTTTTTAGGAGAATAAGTCCATCTGTGACTAATTTGCTGAATAAAATATATTCAAAGTTTTTTTTTATATACTTTTACTGTCAGGCTAGGTTTGGTGGATCACATAACAACATCTATTATTAAACAAGAGCAAATTAATAGTATTGTATACATAATGTAAAATACAAAGTTTTCTGAATTACTACTACTACAGCCTATTGGCGTCCCACTGCTGGGCACAGGCCTCCTCTCATCACGAGAGGGTTTGGGCTATTGTCCCCACGCGAGCCCAGTGCGGATTGGGAACTTCACACATATCTTTGAATTACTTCGCAGATGCGTGCAGGTTTCCTCATAATGTTTTCCTTCACCGAAAAGCTCAGTGGTAAATTCAACTTGAATTTGGCCTTATCAAAACTAATATGACGAATGGATTTTTATATATTTCCATTTCCATCTCAGACAAGCAATGTCATGTAGCTTGTTACATTGTCTTCATGAGTTAGGTACACCTTTACTAGGCTGTTGAACTTAATTCTCTTTGTATTAGATTCTCATCTGAGTCTACATTAAGTATAATTTTGGTTCAACCAATTGCTCAACAATGTGTCTGTTTCTTAACATTAACGTTGGCGGAATCATCAACAGCCTCAATGGAGCCATAACCGCAAGATTTGAATACATTCTTTTGTTACTAAACCATTAAACTTATTTAAAGTAACCAAGGTTAAAATTGGGCCAGCCTGGTTGAATAATGATGAAATGATAGCAATAGTTTTATTTTATGTTCATTTTTATTCTCAGTAGCAAGGAAATGAGTCCTTTATTCGTCCTAAAGGCTGCTCCTAAAGGTATTCAGTTGTACACTAGGATAGTAAAAATGAATGAGGTGCTCAATAACTCATACATTTTTATAATAAATTTTATATAACAGTTTGGTTGTTTACTTGCAAACTTGGTCTATTTGTTTTGAACTTGAGGTCTCTTTCTATGGAAATTGGTAAATCCCCTTTATGTCTACTTCAACTCTATTCGAGTTTTTGAAGGAAAACTACTACTACTAGTACAGCCTATTTGCGTCCCACTGCTGGGCACAGGCCAACCCTCGTCGTGAGAGGGTTTGGGCTATAGTCCCCACGCGGGCCCAGTGCGGATTGGGGACTTCACACACATCTTTGAATTACTTTGCAGATGCGTTCACGATGTTTTCCTTCACCGAAAAGCTCATGGTAAATTCAAATTGAATTTCGCACGTAAGAACAGAATTAACCTGCCTGAATCTAACCCGCGCGCAACTCGCCTTACCGTCATCCGAAGATGGTGTGTGAATCGTTGGCCCGCGTAGTGATAAACACACATTTACAAGAGTACAGACGTCCTCGCACGCAAACATTGACACTTCATTCGAAATTCGACTCTAGATGCGAGCCGGATTCAAACCCCACCACTGTCACGGCCTATAAAAACACGAATTTTCGAATGAAGCATCAATGTTTGCGTGCGAGGACGTCTGTACACTTTTAAATGTGTGTATACCACTACACGGGCCAACGATTCACTCTCACACCTCCAGATAAAACAAATGATGGGAAGTAAGGGGGAGTTGGGCGCGAGTAAGGCCGGCCCTAGACCTATAGTAAAATTGCGCAATAACGTTGATGCGACTGCCGCTGCCCTCAAGAATATTGTGCAATACTAACCCTAAACGGACAATAACATTGCACAATTCGAATATTGTGCAATATAATTGATCGTCTAGGGCCGCTGGCTAGATTCGCGTTACTTGCGCCTAACTCGCATCTATACAGACTATACATATAGATGGTTGTATTGAAAAACAGGTATGACCCGTGGAAATATCGCGATAAAAAGTATCCTGTGTTATTCTCAGGGTCTTAATTATATCTATACCAAATTTCATCCAAATCGGTCCCGTCGTTGTGGCGTGAAGGAAGGACAAACAAACACACTTTCACGTTTATAATATTAGTATAGATTCTCTGCTAGAGCC
The DNA here is from genome assembly GCA_963971205.1 of Aethes cnicana. Taxonomy (NCBI): domain Eukaryota; kingdom Metazoa; phylum Arthropoda; class Insecta; order Lepidoptera; family Tortricidae; genus Aethes; species Aethes cnicana. The sequence goes on from OZ020277.1 coordinate 1,406,235, forward strand.
CAAACCCTTGCATGATGAGAGGCCTGTGTCCAGCAGTGGGACGCAAATAGTGGCTAATGTTATTTTGGGGGCCTCTCATAATTCAACTGACTTTGAAAATAAAATTCAGAGAAGCTTTTTAACTTTTTTAATTGTCTTAAAATCTATGTTCACGAGGTCTCCATAGCGGTAGCGGTCTCCTCAGTGTATTTGCCCTTGTCCTTGCCGAGAGCCGCCAGTCTGCCCTTCGCTCTGCGGTCGAGGATGGCTTTGCGGTCCTTGTTCATCTTCAATTTCACTATAACACACTGGAAAAGTGGAACGAGTTAGTGTACAATCAAGTAAAGTAGGATGAATTTGACGATGAAGGAGGTATCAGAGCCATGGAAGTGTATCAGCATTAACCGTGCCGTTGTCAAATGGAGCCGTCGGTCGGAACGTCGGGCGTCAATAAGACACGATGGCATGGTCTAAGTGTACAATTTATCATCATTTTGGGAATTTTTATAGTGTAAAACACTAAGATTTGTTCACCAATAAAAACTTCTTCACAAAACACTAGCAACAGGCTTACAGTTTTCATTTTCACATTGGATTGGATTCTTTCTAAACTATATTGTAATTTAAACTCCAACAGTGAAAATATGATTTAGACGCATCAGCTTGCTGCCTGTCTAAAATTAAATAAACAAGAAATTGCTGATGACTGACTGATCATTCAATGCACAGCCAAAACCACTATGCCTAGGAGCATGAACTTTGGCAGAAGAGTTCCTCTTATGTTGTAAGTGAGCCCTAAAAAGGGATGATTGGAAATTCCCTCATAAGTGGCCTAAGCAGCTAAAAAGGGGGTTGAAAGTTGGCATGGGCAAAAAATCAAATAGTTATTTATCAATCTAAGAAATATTATGAAATAATATTATAATATAATATAATATTACGCAAAATAGGCGCATATGGACGCCGAGTTGTGGAAACACAGCTTACGCAAACCTATACTACGAGATGTCATGCCAAAAAATGTAAGTACCTTTGAGGGGTGGATGCCGACGTATGCACTGGCTCCGTTGGCCTTCTCGCGCTGGATTCTCTCGATGTAGACCACAAACTTCTTACGGTACACCTGCACCACTTTGCCGACCTGCTGGCCTTTGTAGTGACCGCGGACAACCTGAAATAAACATGAAGTCTCAATGAAATGAAGGCTTCAGACTTGTCAATTACAAATTATATCAAAGAATATCATTGCATATTTTTCTCTTTCTATGTCATCTTCAGAATAATCCTTACATCCTCCATCTTAAAAGTAATTACTACCATGCTTTTTAACATAGAAAACTAGATATGAAGAAGTTTTCTGTGGTATAAATTTAGCAAACCTTCATATCAATTGATAGTTTCAATGGAAATGATTGGCACACATTCAAGTATAGTCACAGCAAATGGACAAAACAATCAGAGCCATATTTTGAACCATGGTGCAGCCTGCGAACCGAGATCAGGTTTCATCAAAGAAAACCTTCGAATCCACCCTCTCAAGGAAGCAAAGACTGCAGTCTGTGAATGGTTTGTGATCATCATTTTGTTTTGCCATTATTATTGAGACATTGTCATTGAAACTTGTAATCATTCAACTAACAAGTTTCATGAACTTAACCTAAAATGACCAGTAATGCTCGAGGTAAATTAAAACTTAACTGAATTTGAACATACCAACAAGTTTAGCCAATAGATACACTTCACACAGAATATACTTCGATGTGTTATGAAAATGAGAGTATCAAAACCTAACCTATGAAACCACAAAATGCCATTTTAAAATAAAATATCTTGTTGAAAGTTTAGTATTTACCTGGACTTCGTCGTCTTTGCGGATGGGCATTGACTTTACGTTGAACTTTTGCCTCAGTTCCTTAGATAGGGGTGAGGACATGAGAACTCGTCTGATGTGAGAAGGTGCACTGAAATGCCTCTTCCTATTTTTCCTCCTCGAGGAAGTCACGAGCTTGTTGTACTTCATCTTCGTCCTCTTTGCTGAAAACCGAAATATCACGTTTTACTTTACTTGATACCACTATGTTTAGGTTACTGGTCCGTTCTGCGTGCTAAACGTCAAATTGCCGCGGTGATTATTTCCACCGCGAATCAATGTAATGGCGTAAATATACATTAAGTTATATCTAGAAATTATTCGAGAATTACAGAATAACTATTTCACAACTGCAGTACAACAAATATGTAAGATTATAACGGATTTAACAACGTACCCTAAACAACACGGCAAAGAACCGAAATAAAAAGACTTTGTTAGTTGGTGTTGCCATTTTTGAAACTGCAAATCCAACTGTGACAAACGTCAAACGTGTAATCATTATGTTCAAGTATTTGAATAAATTTATTACACGTTTCACTTTTTCATAAACCTAAAAAAACATTTTATCCATATTATTTGTTAAAAATAAATTATTATTCTCATTTCAAGGCACAAAAAGCAAATCATAGAAAAGCTAAATATAGTAGAGAATCAGAAAAGTGGCAACATTTTAAAGTGTGTTCCGTTATACGAACAGGGCGTTTCTCAGTGCGATATGATTAAATAAATTCAAATTTTCAGGCTAACAAAATGACAACGTCTATTTATAAAAACTCTAGAACTATGTATCTAATAAATAAATAGTCTCAATGTTTGAAATTCTCAAACACATAGCTCTCTCGAGTTGCACTAAACAGTTAAATCACCGTTCAAATCAGTGACACTGACGTCAAGCGAGTATAACATATATAAGTAAGTAAAGAATACTTTATTATACAAAAGAACGTGAAAACCATAGACGTAAATAATATAGACCCGGTCTAACGTACACGTAATATGTCCCCACTTCCACGGTGTCCAATCCAAAGTTCTGTCACCGAGCGTGCGTGACAATAAGCGTTTTTAAAAAAAACTTTTTTCGAAACTGTTTCTCAGTATCTAAAAACTCGTCTCGTTGTTGAAAAAATGTGACCCAGCTTTAGTGTCACGATATAAGTTTAACTTTGGATTGGACACCAATGAAGTGGGGAAACATGACATGTATCTACGTTAGGCCGGGTCCATACGAAGTATTATTTATGTCTATGGTGAAAACGTATACAAAATTTGCAAACTTAGTATACAAAATTTGCAAACTTAGTATACAATAGTTTGCAAATTTTGTATACGTTTTCATGTTCAGACGAACTTATCCATCTAAGGAATTTTTCCCAGTTAACCTTTGAGCAATTGGAGAGAAAATAACTGAATAGGCAAATGAAATAGGAATAACGTAGGTACATGAACTGAAAATGTTATAAGGTGAAGGTGAGGCTGATATAATACGAACCTTGTTGGAATGTGGACGACTTATCCATATTATTTTTAACACAGATTTTTAAAACTAAAATCACTATGGCTAGCCCGCTCACATTTATTCAAGTAAAGTCCGACCAGTACTTCAGCATACCTTTCAATGCGGGCGCTAGTTAAAGTTATACATTTTATATAGCAACACCAAATTGCAATGTCAACATCAGGTAAATATCTTAGATTTAGTATCTCCGTAAATATGTATAAACTGACTTATAGAAGATATACAACTGACAACATTTGAATTTTTTTCAAGGCCTAATTCAAATACCATTTGGGTACTTAGGTTTGAGCATTCAGTAAAAAAAGGTTTCGGATCTTTTGTTCATTAGGTACAGTCAGAGGAAATCATATTTTATTGAATAGAGTAAACAGACAGAGACATAACGTTAGACCGCAAAATTTCGAAATATTCGGAATTACTGGTCAGGCTTTACGTTTAGTGGAGACACTTGCGGCGGGCCGCTATAGTTCGTCAACTTTGTGCCTCCCTCCCTGGAGGTTCTTACCGTCTCTTGACGGTCGGGCGGCAGGGGAGCACGTGAATGACGTGCATCATAACACCACAGCTTACACAAGCACTCGCCCGAGAAACAACGGAACGGTGGAGTAGATGACTCATCATAAATTCATAAATAACACCTAGCTCTCCCTATCTCTTTAATTCTTTCGTTTTCTTAGCTTTTTTGCTGGTGTATATAGTGCATCGCGCGTGGTTAGTCTCCCCGCTCCCCTTGCCGTCCCCGCTGTAGTCACTCCCGCAACTCCCATCGTCTGTCGCGAAAAAATTATACAGAAAATATAAATTTAAATAAATTCGCTTCCGTCATCATCTGCAATTCTACATTGACAGCTTGACTGTTAAGCGGTACGAAGTTCGCCGGGTGCTAGTTAGGAATAAGTACACAGAGTCCTTACAAAGACGAGTTATGTACCGGGTGAAACTAGAAGTACTTAGGTTCAGTGTGGCAGCAGGTCCTGCCACCCCAAACTGTTAGGTCCGCCTGGGTAGGTACCACCGTCTTACCCGCTGACTGTGCTCGCACTGTTGTGTTCCGGTGAGGGGTTCAGGCAGCTGGTGAAATTACTTGCACAGACGCATTCCATTTTAGGCCTCAGAGTAAGCAACACGTTCGAGATTCTTTCTTACTAAGAAATTATAAGATTTCGGTGTCCATGGGTCGCAGTGACCACTTACCATCAGATGGCCTGTGTGCTCGTTTGCCAACCAATTACATAAAATAGTAGATTGTTTACCAAGGGACTAAAACAAGCCATAATGACACGAGATGTTTATTGTGTATAGTTCGAGTGTCATTATGGTTGTTTAGTCACGCGTTAAACACTCTGCTTTTCACTTCGAATGCGAGGAAAAAAAAACGAAGTTCCATACAAAATTACGATATTTATTATAACAAAGTAGATAACCGGCTGCTTCCCGATGACCTAGAATCATGAAATTTGGCCAGAAGCAAGGTCTTACAGCACATGTACAGGAATAAATCTGATAACCGTAAATATTATATATTTTGGTGCAAAAAAAAGCCAATTTACTAATACAAACTTATCATTTGCGGTTGGCGCAGTAGCCGTGTCTACTTCACCAACCGCAAATAATAAGTTTGTATTGTTAAATTTGCATCATCAAGTTTGTAGGTACGGAACCCTCGGTGCGCGAGTCCAACTCGCACTTGACCTGTTTTTTATCACGTGACGTTTTGAATGATATTTAGCCAACAGATTCAAACTTGAAAACTATTAATATATTTTAAAACTAATTGGGTCATGCATTATTAAATGAATTCACTTTAAATAAAACAAGATTCATAGGTATTCGTAATCATTAAATCGTGTTTCACGAAATTAAATCGTTTTTTCACGCCCTAGAAATTGTCTATGTTCACTGGAAATAGGGATAATCCTCCTTTCACAAACTCTGTGGTTGGCTGTTTAGGCGGGTTTCCAATGTAAATAAAAAAAAAATACTTTAGTCCCTAGAGACTAAAAAAGAGCTTTAGTCCCGATGTGCAGAGACTAAAGTAACATTTTAAGAGCATGAGAAGTGAAAAGACTATTTATTAATTCAGCATCACCATGATGTTGTTAAAGACATAAACGCGTATTTGGAGCAAATTAAATCTTAACCACAAGGCGGACACGGCCTATAAAAGCACGATTTCGAATACGAAAACAATTCGAATGAAGTGTCAATGTTTGCGTACGAGGACGTCTGTGTGCGTACGAGGACGTCTGTGTGCGTGCGAGGACGTCTGTACACTTGTAAATGTGTGTGTACCAGTACGCGGGCCAGTGATCCACTCTCCATCTCCGGATGAAACAAATGACGGTAAGGGCGAGTTGGGCGCGAGTTGCGTGCCGGCTAGATCCATGGCTCCAGGAAGAAGCCGTGGTGGCCTAGTGGTTCGACCTACCGCCTCTCATGCAGAGGGTCGGGGGTTCGATTCCGGCACGCACCTCTAAGTTTACTTAGGTGAGAAATTCAATTTGAATTAATGCGAAGTAATTCAAAAGATGTGTGTGAAGTCCCCAATCCGCACTGGGCCCGCGTGGGGACTATAGCCCAAACCCTCTCGTGATGAGAGGAGGCCTGTGCCCAGCAGTGGGACGCAAATAGGCTGTAGTAGTAGATCCAGGCGGGTGATTCCGTGGCCATTTTGTATGTAGTAAGTACTATTAAATATTCTGTCTTAATTTTCAAATCGTCACCTTTCCATCTGTTTAGATAGACAATAGACATAGCGGCCAAATGCTCATTTAACTCCATTAAATACTTAAAACAAAACTAAAATAAAATGTTGTATTATATTAGAATACGAGTTTCCGCCCTCGACTTCGCTCGCGTGAAATTCGGTTAACGCGTTCCCTCTTGAACTATGTGTTTTTCCCGGATAAACAATAGCCTATGTCCTTCCCCGGGACTCAAACTATCTCCATTCCACTCCAATATCTATCTAAATCGGTCCAGCTATTGAAGCGTGAAGAGGCAATACAGAATTACTTTTGAATTTATAATTTGGGTTAGAAAGTATGGATCATCTTAAACACACTATCACCGGGACTTAATCTCGTAAAAACTATTTATATTTTACCTCGACGTTTCGGCCGCGATGCAACGGCCGTGGTCACGAGAAGACTGAAGTGACGGTATCAGCATATTTTTCTAATATAAAAAAAATATATAAATTAAAAAAAAGAAACGTCGAGGTAAAATATAAATAGTTTTTACGCGATTAAGTCCCGTTGATAGTGTGTTTAATATGAGTGTGTATCGCGAAAGTTTGAGACAATGTATGGATCATCTGGTAGATAAACTCCAAGTTTACGCGGGTATCGTCTAGTTTCTTCTATTTTTGTACATCGCAACCTAAGGATCATTTTCCTGCGCACCCCACGCAGTGACCGTGACGGAATTCAATTAGGCCGCTTATTACCTGTTAAGGCATAATGTTTTTTTAGTATTTTGCACCTAAATATGCCTTAATTGGCAAAAATAAGGCTCTATGTTCGTCGATGTCGTTTGACTTTTTTTGTATACTATTCGTGACATCGATCGTCCGTGTGGAACAAATATATTAAAATGGGACCAATCCGCAGGTACCTTCCACTTTTATTTAAAAAGAAAAAATAGAAATCAGTTCACAATTGACGGAGTAATCAAGGAACATACACACAAAAAATAAAAAATAAAACGTACAGACGAATGGAGGACCTCCTCTTTTTAAGTCAGTTAATAACCAGAACTTATGATATCAGATTTTAACCAAGCAAATATTTAGGTATGTATGTACTAGCCGTTGCCCGCGACTTTGTCCTTCGTGGACTTAGAATTTGCGTACCTAATGATACTATAAGTATTGATGATAATTAGAAAAATAGTAAAACTGGTCTACTACTACTACTGCTACTACTACAGCCTATCTGCGTCCCACTGCTGGGCACAGGCCTCCTCTCATCACGAGAGGGTTTGGGCTATAGTCCCCACGCGGGCCCAGTGCGGATTGGGGACTTCACACACATCTTTGAATTACTACGCAGATGCGTGTAGGTTTCCTCACGATGTTTTCCTTCACCGAAAAGCTCAGTAGTAAATTCAAATTGAATTTCGCACATAAGTAAACTTAGAGGTGCGAGCTGGAATCGAACCCCCGACCCTCGGCATGAGAGGCGGTAGGTAGAACCACTAGGCTACCACGGCTTCTTAAAACTTCTTAAAACTGGTCGGACCCTTGGAATCGGAAAACCCGAAGACCCTAAAAGGTAGGTACGAGCCGGGTTTGTACCCCCGACCCTCCGCATGAGAGGCGGTAGGGTAGATCAAACCAGGCTACCACGCCTTAACAGTTTCCTCATGATTTATCCTTTCATTTTATGGTTTGAACTTAAGTAAACATTAGAATTACCAACCCTCTGGAGGGAGCCATAACGGCCTAGTGCTTTTAACCTCCGCGCTCATGATCAAACTTAACTGACAATACAATGTGTTCAAACCGCAAACGCTTAGGTAACCTCTTATAACCTCCGACGCGTCTGCAGCAATAAAATACACCCTCATAAATGTCATACATGTCCGTTAAGGAATGTCAATGTATTTTACATCACCCTTGGCCATAACGTGAGATTTTCTGCCCGCTACGCGGAGAGAAAATCTCACTTCTTGGCCAAGGCAAGACGTAAAACTTTTGACAAACCACGGGCGGTAATTCGTAAAGCCCCAGATCGCATATTTATGGCCCTCACCTTCGGTTCGGGCCACAGAAACCTACGATCTGGGACATTTACGAATTGACCACCCTAGGTCTGTAATGTACTATTATAACTTGGTACAAGACTCCAAAACCGAACCAAAAGCTCTCTCAAACCTGTCACAATAGGGATGACGACAACTTTTTTTCCTTAGTCTATCAGGAAGATTATTGAAAAGTATTGGACACGTATTTTTTCTTTTTTCACGTAATCAAACTTATACGGAGATATATCGAGTTGAAATGTCGCGTGACGTCACGGTTAGGTACCATTTATACCAACAAGATAGTTAGCCCCCACTCTCCAACTTTAATGCGTTTTAACTTAATCATTCTTTGTTAATTTGATAAAACAAAAAATACGGGTCTAAATTTTTTTTATTACTTGACTGACGGACTAATTAGAATTTCGATTTCTTCACCCTGTCTTCATCCCTATTATCAGGCAGCCCAAAACCATGTTTACAGCTCTAGTTACCGCGACCTTGTGGGTCACTAGTTGTGACCTCTAGCATACGTGGTGAGCAGAGGGAGCCACTGTGCTCTAGACACTTTCCCGCATTTTCGCAAGGGGATAACTTGGGTCAACTCTCGAAGAGGGTTACTCCGTTTTGAGTCTGTCGCCGGGGGTACGTCCGCGCATGCGAGGTGCGCCGCCGCCCGGGCTTTCGACAGTGAATGGAAGGCAGCTTCCGATAGTGGACGCGTGTGATGTGCTGTGCGTGACTCACGAACGATGGCCGCGGCCTCAGCCGAGCCCGGCCAACACCGACCATGCGCTGCTACATAGGTAAGCCTCCTATCCACGAAAAATTAAAAAAAAATACGGCGGCGAAAGTAGCCCGGCGTTCTAACCCTGCGCTCCTCGATTCCACGTTTCAGTTTCACGTAATTCATGATTTGTGAATCAAGATATCTGCCAAATCTGAGGGGATAGGTCGTTTGTTTTAATTGCTTTCCAACCTGACATATCTAACCTTATCACAGCTTTCGTTGGGATGATCTTGGTATGTCAAGGCTCGCTGAAGGATCGTGCTGTCAAATTAAAATTTAACCGTTAAATCTAGGGTCTTATGTGCTTTAATTTAATAACCACGGTTTCTGATCGTGATTTGGTTTTCGAGCTATGTGAAAGAGGGGCGGTTGCGAAGGGCAATATCTAGTTTCCACGGTAACTTTTAGGTTGTGAAGCCAGATTGTAAGGCCTGATTCACACTCTGTTCCAATACTGAAATAATGAACGGTTTTGGTTAACAATGGTTATCTATAACCGGCTAACGTGTCAAATTGTAACCCGTAGCTTCAACTGAGGCAGTTAGGAATTATTAAGACTATTCCTAAGATTTAAAAGAGCCTTTGGTAAATGAAAAAAAATGAAAATGAAAATTTAGAATGAGTTGATTGTGTGGCTTAGAGACCAACTAGGACCCAAGATTTCGTAAAGGGTCTCTTTAAGAATCTAGGGTCCGGGTTGGTCCACGTTATATTGTGGAAAATTTCGTACGGAACTTACTACCTACTCATATGAAATGATCATTTGCTTAAAGCCTAAGATTAATTACTCTACACGTCTATTTTACAATGTTAGAAAAAGCCGGACCCTACTCTATATTTGGCCGGACATTTTATTCCGGAAATATGGCAACCCTAGCTGGGCACACACCTCTCATCACGAGAGGGTTTGGGCTATAGTTCCAGTGCTGAGGGACTTACCACACATCTTTGAATTTCCACTTGCAGGTTTCCTGGCGACGTTTTCCTTCCCCGAATAATTGGTAATTTTTTATTGAATTTTGCACACAAGTAAAAAAGATGCGAGCTGGATTCGAAACCCCGAAGCTCTGCATGAGGGCATGAGAGGCGTTAGGTCAAACTACTAGGCTAACAAGGAGTTCTATTCGAAACGTTACATAGTGAAAGGGAAATTCCCTGCCTTCAAAGTGTCAAGGCGCTCAAATTGAACTTTAAATCTAGCTGGTTTAAAGTTCGGTTGCCGCCGTGATGCTATGACGGTAGGGATAGGGCTTTTGCCTTTCCCTATGTAACGTTTCGAATAGAGCTCAAGGTTTCACAAACGGAGAATGGGTAAAATAATTATAAACTACGATAAATTAAACACAATATTGGTGCAGTATATCAATTAAATATTAATCCGCAGTGGATCGCCGCTGGTAATTATAAAATATTGGTTAAAACGTTAACTGCGCTTTTGCATCGTTTTGGCATTAATTCCCCGATTAAATCACAGACTCGCACAGTTCGTAATTAATCTTGATGCTGATCGAGAATATAATGAAAGTAGAAGATGCAAGAAAGGATAACTTATATCAGAGTCGTAGTAAATGGAAGGAACTGGTCTCTGTCTAACCCTATGGGCAAAAGGAGTAATTTTATGAACATTTTTATGTGATCATGAATAACAAACGTTTATCTTACGAGTATGAAAACAATTGGTTGCCTATGTTATTATTCGAGCAGTGAAATTAAACAATACAATTAAATAGATTTTTCATCGTTTTAAGGGTTTTTCTTTGCCTTTTTTTTTAAATCATCAACGCGTTACGTTGTTGACGTTAATGGTCCTCAACAATTTTCCGTAATTCTATTTTATGTTAAGCTTCCTTTGAAAATTTGAATATGATAGGAAAATACATTTTTGTATTTTTTGTTTATGTCCTAAAAAGGTGGTGGCCTAGTGGTTCGACCTACCGCCTCTCATGCGATGGGCGGGGGTTCGATTCCGGCTCGCACCTCTAAGTTTACTTATGTGCAAAATTCAATTTGAATTTACTACTGAAACCAAAACCTCTCGTGATGGGAGGAGGACTGTGCCCAGCAGTGGGACGCCAATAGTCACGATGTTTTCACCGAAAAGTCAGTTGTAATTCAAATTTAATTTCGCACATAAATAATTTCAGAGATGCGAGCCGGATTCGATCCGGCGACTCTCTGCGAGAGGCGGTTGTACTAGGCTATCCTATCACGTCTTTATAATATTTAAGCTTAAATCCAACTGCTGGCTCATTCACTCCTATTATTTAACTCAGCAAGTGCTATCTTGTTCGTACAATAATTTTCCCGTGAAGTGTCCAATTTATCTCAGCAATTAGTCGGGTCCAATTGTTATGTTTTCATTTCAAACTAATGGTCCGTACAACGAGTTCTGGGGTTCTGGGGTATAATGTTTTGAATTTCGTGGGGAAACTATATCGTAGGATCGGGATAGCAAGAGTCGTAATGTTTCGTGTTTCAGATAATAAAGAAATAATACTATGTAGTTTTTTTACTAGTCATGTCATTTTGGGAATCAGTTCAAAAAAAATCTTTCTTTTCATTTGAAAGGGTGTACCTACTTACTCCTAAGGTTGTCCCACTTTCATTTGGTTGCCTTCTGCTGACGGGATTCACTAGGAAATGAGGAAACCTCACATTAGGTGCTATATAATATTATGACGATATTATTTGGAGATACGTAAATATTGGCATGTGAACGATTTCGGCATAAATTTCGAACACTACATTGATGTGTAATTTTACGTTCTGACAGTACGCTTCGAAGCTATAACCTAAAAAAAATGTTTGTAAAGTAAACGCAATCTTTTGAAAGTGACATCGACATCAGTTCATCGTGGTATGAAAGCCGTTTTTTTTCATTATTTTTGTCGGCATGAGTAACATTCAGAACCAAAAATCACTTGTAAAAGCTGACTCACGTTGGCCATTCTTGGAAGCGTTTCGACTGAACTCATCGTTCAGCGGAAAAGCTGACATTAAGTGTTTCTCGGAACGAGAAAATGGAAAAACATGTTCCGCGAGCGAACTAGAGGGCGTAGATTTTGAACACCAGAATTCAATTTACTTTGTTTTTGACCGAGCGAGCGAAGCTCGAACTGGGAGACGAGCTGTCGGTAGGCCTCCAATAAGATGGAGTCGTTCGCCTTTTAATGGTCACGGGAACGCGGTGGATGTGAGTGGCACAGGAGCGGTCTGAGTGGCGTGCTTTGGGGGAGGCCTATGTCCAGGAGTGGACGTCTTTCGGCTGAAATGATGACGATGAGCGAAGCGGAGCGTTACAATCATCATCAACATCATCATTTCAGCCAAAAGACGTCCACTGCTGGACATAGGCCTCCCCCAAAGCTCGCCACTCAGACCGGTCCTGTGCTACTTGCTTCCACCGGTTTCCCGCGACCTTCACGAGGTCGTCGCTCCATCTTGTTGGAGGCCTACCGACAGCTCGTCTCCCGGTTCGCGGGCGCCACTCGAGAACTTTCCGGCCCCATCGGCCATCAGTCCTGCGAGCAATGTGCCCCGCCCACTGCCACTTAAGGCTCGCAATTCTTCGGGCTATGTCGGTGACCCCAGTTCTACTACGGATATCCTCATTTCTGATTCTATCACGCAGAGAAACCCCGAGCATAGTCCTCTCCATTGCCCTCTGAGCGATTTTGAGCCTTCTTATGAGGCCCATCGTAAGCGCCCAGGTCTCGGAACCATAAGTCATCACTGGCAACACACACTGGTCGAAGACTTTCGACTTGAGACACTGCGGTAATTTGGACGAAAAGACACTGCGAAGCTTCCCGAACGCTCATGGTCAATAATTATTTCGTATGCCCGGATGTATGTTCTCCTGTAGGTAGGTACAGGTAGCATTTCTCAACTGATTCTAGTGAAACTTTGTGAGCAGGTTCCAAAATTATATACTTAGATGTTTTTGTCGATTCAGTTTTTTTCTTGGCGGAATTGGCGGAGCTATGGGGTTCAAAACATATATAAAACTGTTTCAAGCTATGTAGAAATATACAAGCGAGGTGTACACCGGTCAGTGCCACTTGCTACTTGGTACATTTAAGAATAGTGTCTTCTGGTTGACTACTGTAAAGCAAAACAATTTTACGTCACCCTTAGCCGTAAGTGGGATTTTCTGCCCGCTACGCTGGGAGAAAATCTCACTTCCTGGCCAAGGCAAGACGTAAAACTTGAGATAAACCACGGGGGGTAATTCGTAAAGCCCCAGATCGCATATTTATGGCCCTCACCTTCGGTTCAGGTCACAAACACCTGCGATCTGGGACATTAACTAATTCACCGCCCTAGGTTTCTAATGTACTATTAGTATAGTACCTACTGGGAGTATTCAATATTAAATTTTATTGTGTTTGAAATAATATGTGAGAATTTTACTAGTCGTTAGCAAGTCACGTAGGTAGGCAATAACAATGAATAAATGGAAAATTGACCCCATGAATAATTGTAGCAATTTTATAGCGTGGTTTGTATAAATGATTTGGTGGCAAACAATTTTCACTAACATACCTTACAATATGTGTGACGGTGAAGAAAAATAGATAAATTAGGTACTTAACTAAAATGAGAATCGTTTCAATTGTTACAAATATGACATTGCATTGACTGAACGATTATATGTATGTTGCTGCAGTTTAGCTAGAGTAAACTGAGATTTATGGTCAAATGGACAACAGCGGAACCGTTCATCGTGTCCGTCCGTCTGCCTGTCTGTCCGTCCTTCCATATGTCACAGCCACTTTACTTGGAAATAGAGGTTGACATTGGGAGGTCGTCTATGAACTGCTACAGCCTGCAAAATGATGCAGTACGATTTTGAGGACAAAAAAAATATTACCTAAGGGTGGCACTCCATACCTACATGTAACTGAGGGATGAAAAAGTAATTTAGGAGAATATCCGTGTGGTGTGGGGTATAGGACAGGCCTTTAAAAATGATGGGAAGGTTTTTACCGTTTACTTTTGAAAAATAGCAGCTCCTTTCTAAAGTCATATTTCGTCGTCGATTTATGTCAGGAGTTTAAAATTTTCAATTTCATCATCATCATCATTTTAGCGTCCGTTTCCTCATTTCTATCCGTGGAAACAAAAACTACTTACAAAATGCCAGGGGCTATATTCGAAGTCTTTAAATAGGGATCTCCCTGTTATAGGACCGCTCACGCGTCGCGTGATCTTTAAGCAGGTAGATTTACAGTTCAACTTGACGCGTGAGCGATCCTATAGGGAACAGGGAGATCCCTATTTAAGACTTCGAATATAGCCCCAGTACGAACTAAACGTTAAGTTTGTCCAAAATCCTAAGCTCCTGCCCAGCTTAACCTCCGCCCTACGAATCAGAGACAGTGACCCGTCGAATCGCCCGACATTCAGCCAAACTTCATTGAACGATTCGAATACGCCTAGAATGAACGAATTAGACGGATGAAAGGGTCCAATTTCGATTCGGTGTACCGTGTCACGAGATGACAAACTTTTAATGAGATGTGTGGGGTTAAACAGAATGTAATAACGTCTGTCTATTTGAATACATCAACAAAGGATGGCGTAGAAAATTGGAAACCGATCGCTGAGGGCTTCTGTTTATCTGTTTTCATTGTGCTTGGTTTATCTTTTTATTCTGAAAAACGCTTTTGATCAGGCGGCGGTTGAATGATACGGACTCCCGTTCGCTCAGAATGGAAGCGAATAATTCTCCCGCGCTTTTGAAACTGTCTCGAATAAGTACTCATCGAATCTGAATATTTGGGATTGTATTACTTTGGCATGGAAATCGAATGCGGCATTTGGAAAATATAATCGCAAGTGTAGTTCAGTATTTAAATATTTATGTTTCAACGACTGCGGGTTTAGTAATATTTCCGAAGTTTTAACAGGTTTTAGGTAAAAATCCCTAAGAAATGTTAGTTATCTAAACGTCTATTGAAACCAGTCGATATCTTAGTCTTTTAAACTCTCATTCCGTTACTGACTTAGGCCCGGTTCCTATATCCATACAACACCTCGTTTTATGGATATAGGAACCTTATTTGGCTATGGACGGCTAAAATTTGACATTTGCTCCATAGACAATCTCTGTCAAATTTTAATCGCCGTAGCTATAATGAGGTGTTTTGTTTGTAGATAAAGGAACCGGGCCACACAGCGGACTTTGCCCATAAAAGCTCGATTTTGAACACAATTCAATGAAGTATCAATGTTTGCGTGTTAGGACGTCTGTACACTTGTAAATATGTTTGTACCACTACGCGGGCCAATCACCCACTCTCCATCTCCGGATGAAACAAATGACGGTAAGGGCGAGTTGGGCGCGAGTTGCGCGATGGCTAGATTCAGGCGGGTGATTCCGTGGCCATTCTGTATGTAGTACTATTAAATATTCTGTGGCTGAGCTGTGCTTTCCTAAACTTTGTAATGTTAGTAAGGCACTTAAACAGGTGACCCGAAATTCTTACGGAAAATAACAAAAAATGAAAAAATAGATGCGGGCACAGAATATTTAATAGTACAACATACAGAATGGCCACGAAATCAACCTCCTCAATCTAGCCGGCGCCCAACCCGCGCCCAATTCGCCCTTACCGTCATTTGTTTGATCCGGTGATGGAGAGTGGATCGCTGGCCCGCGTAGTTGGTACACACACATTTACAAGTGTACAGACGTCCTCGCACGCAAACATTGACACTTCATTCGAATTGTGTTCGAAATCGTGCTTTTATAGGCCGCGTCCGCCCTGTGATGCGGGTTAAGTGTACCGCGGGAGATGGCTACTAGAGTACTATGCAGATATTGAATTGTTATGATGGCACAATAGTGTTTGTATCCGTGCATATAGCGGAAAACACTTAAGGGCAAGGTCATAGCGATTACGTCTGTGTTTACTGATGTAGAGCAATTTATAGAGTCACGGCAGTTAATGACTTCCAATAGGCTGCTTTAGTCGTTTGTAAGTATGTGTTATGATAAGACTCGTGGGCTACAATTAAGACGCTGACAAGACCTTGAGCAATCGAGGCAGGCAACTGTCTCAGCGATGAATGTCTTTGATTGCATTGGAGGGAGCGAGAAGCAACATCGCGGCATGTGGGTACATACGTTAAAAAACCGGCCAAGTGCGTGTCGGGCCACGCGCAAATTATAGGGTTCCGAAGTTGACGATGCCCACAGTACCTTTCTAAGACTTATTAGCATCTAGCTAGCCTGTGGTATGACGTGCCCGCCCGACTCCCCTGCCGCTCGAGAAAAATCATCATTATAAGTTGGTCGACTATTACTCGTAAGTTTGTACAGCCTACTTAGCTCTGATAGTTTTCCTTTCAACTACGTTATATATGCCACAACCGTGATTTTTTTGAGCCATCCAAATACCACCATTTAGCTGGCAGGGGGGGGGGACACGTGACTCTAACAAAAAATAGCACTTTAAAGCTTAATATTTCACAAACGCACCACTTAATCAAAAAATGGTTTTAACAAACCCACAATATTTTTTTGAGACCTATTCAACGATATGCCGCACCATGGGGTATGCAAGAAAAAAAAATTACATCCCCACTTTACGAGTAGGGGAGGTACCCTATAAAAAAATATATTTCAAAATTTTATTGTACCACTTTGTCAGCATAACTAATATGCATATTCATGCCAAATTACAGCTCTCTAGACCTAAGCATCTCCGAGCAATAGTGCGGACAGACGGACGGACATGGCGAAACTATAAGGGTTCCTTATGGACTTCGGAACCCTAAAAAAGCAGAAAAATGAAGATTAAAAAAAACCCACATTGCATTGCATGAACAATATAAATAAGCAAATTTTTTGGTATGCGTATGACGGAATAGTGTATTTAATAATAGAAATCTGCGTTAGTAAAATAAACTTATGGAACCGTTTAAATAGGATTAGACGACGTAACTTCACGAGTTTTTTTCATCGAACCGATTTCATGAAGTCCTTTTTACGAAATAGCAAGTTTTTTAAGTATTTACTGAATATTAACATATATTTTACTAGCCTTACAAAATCAAATAGTTTTCGTTTAAATACTGTTCAAAGAAAGCCAATTTAGGTCTTGTCAGCGCCTTAAAACAATAATTGATGGTGAATCAGATATAAGTCTCAACGTTCTTACTACTTAATAACTGAAACTGTATCTATCACATGATACCCAAAGCGATAAGTTTAAACTTGAACGTCACCCTTCGGCTCGGCTTTACTCTTGAGGCACTGTATAAATTTCCTATTTCTTATTAAAGCACAAAGTTTTGCGACCATAGTTCCTCTTCAAATAAATCCTTAAGCTTCAAAGTTCCCCTGGGAACAGTGAAGCAATTTAAAACCGTCTCTTTTGATCCATCCTACACGTAGTGTTACAAAGGCAATTTCCCGCGGACAGAAGGGGAGAAGGCGCCACGATATTACTTACCTATGCTCATGAATTAACTATCTACTCTTTGACGAACAAATCTCCGGGATACGTGCTGTAAAGGCTGCATAATCCTTGCTTCTATTAATAAACCAGGATACATTCAAAGTAAGCTAGCTTCATATTTCTAGCCTCTGGTTAGTGGTTGCCCTGACTAACTACAGACGAGAATCCAGATGAAGTGCCTCATAAATATTGAAAACTATCTGCCAGTTCCGTCTTTGCACGGGTCGTCTAATGAATTTCCTCATTAGAGACCCAAATTTTTTCTGTTCAGAATTTAGAAGAATAAGAAAAACGGTTATTCACACCACAATAGACACACAATAAAAAGAAGTTGAACAATACATAAAAACAACAAGAAAGTGAGAAGAAATAAAATCAAGCCATACAAGAATTGATTACAAAAAACGAATTTAGCCATATTATGTAGCTGCAGCCATTCAGAGAAAATTTTGGATGTAAGTATGGCGATACTATCAAGTCTAATTTTCTCATGCATGAGCAATATGAACCGAATTCCGTGTTTGATTTAAATTGAACGCAGACCACAGAATATTTAATAGATCCCGAATCTAGCCGGCGCGCAACTCGCGCTCAACTCGCCCTTACCGTCATTTGTTTCATCCGGTGACGGAGAGTGAATCATTGGCCCGCGTCTGTACACATTTACAAGTGTACAGACGCCCTCGCACGCAACTTTGACACTTCATTCGAATTGTGGTCGAAATCGTGCTTTTATAGGCCGTGTCCGCCGTGTGCGCAGATGTCAGATTTCACCTGTGAAGTCTTACAATAAAATAACCCCTATTTCGCATTTCACGAGCATGAGGTGTCAATAACCTTCCGCGCTCTTTGGCTACGCCCGGACGGATCAGCCACTTTTACACTTTTAGACTTTGCGCTACTTGTCACGAACTCCCGCGACTTGCGTTTTACTAATAGTCGCTCTAATCAAATTCCACGCGGACAAAGTCGCGAGGAGAAGCTATTAGATACCATATTGCGTTGCGTTTCCGCATATTGCGAAGGTACTTGTTAGTGGTAGGGCTTGGTGCTAGGTCCATCCGGGGTTGTACCACCGTCTTTCCCCGCTAACCTGCCGCCAAATAGCAGTGCTCGCACTGTCGTGTTCCGGTAGGGGGTTAAGGCAGCCGGTGAAATTTCTGGCACAAAGGCATTCCATCTTAGGCATCAGGGTAGGCAACACATTGGAGATCTTACGGTTTCTTAATGGGGGATCATAGGTTTCGGTGTTCATGGGCCGCGTGACCACTTACCATCAGGTGGGCTATGCGCTCGTTTGCCTATACCAATGACATAAAACCGACCCCTTACCCCTTCTCTGCAACCGAAACCTTAAACTCTCCACGAGATGCCGACTTGTACGGTGTTACATATTTTCCGTTCTTTTGTATGGAGTAGAGGCCTGGACTTTAACACATACCATGTCCAAAAGGCTGGAAGCGTTTGAAATGTGGGTGTACAGAAGAATGTTGAAAATATCTTGGACGGATTGAGTAAGCAACGAAGAGGTTTTGCGGAGAATGAATAAGAGCTTGGAGTTGCTTAAGACTATAAAGAAATAGTTATTTGTTATGCAAGGCCGCAAAGTTGTTGTTTGCTGTGAGTGCGTGATTGAGACCCGAGTGAACGAAGGATTCTAGGGTTAAATATAGAATCTTGAGTGTAACGAGGGTTTCAAGGCACGAGACAGCAAACGACTTTGCTGCTGAGCGCAACACAAAATTTTTCACCTCACGCGCGATTTTTCGGGAAGACGACTTAGTTCGGCGTCACGTACAGTTTGTGCTAACTCTGGAGGAGTTAAATTCGTATCTTCATCGCTAGAATCGCTCATATTTTCTTTATTACTTCGTATAGGTATTCTAAATTACAAAACCAGGAATCTAAAACTTTGTTTTTAATTATTTTTTTAAGTTTTTTTTTCCGGAGGTTGCGTTCCAATCCAATTCACTCTCGTACTTCAAGATTCAATTATTCATTGAATACAGTTAAAATATACACATATTTAAGTATTTTTGTGATAAAACATAGTGAAATAATGAAATACATCTGAAACGGTGCATTATTAATATAATTTTATTAATGATGATATTTTAATAAAACTCTCACGACGAATTGCGTTTCAGTTCGTATCGTTGTTTTTTTAGTGTGACAGTGGCGTCATGCGTCGTTCGAATTTCAAAAACACTTTCCACGCTAGCGGATAAAAACAACTTTTGCGCTCGGATATTAAGCTGCAAAACGACCACTTTCGAGCCAGTGAGGTGAAAAGAAAGTTACAATATCTGGGGCATATAATGCGCAATGAGAAACATAATTTACTGCAGCTCATCATGCAAGGCAAAATACAGGGCCGAAGACCGCCCGGACGAAGACGAACCTCCTGGCTCCGTAACCTCAGAGACTGGTTTGGGATGAGCACCAGATCCCTGTTTCGAGCGGCAGTCTGGAAAATAAAAATAGCCATAATGATCGCCTCCGATAGGAGATGGCACCGGAAGAAGAAGAATGACATAACAAAGATACATAATTATATTGCCAACTAACATCGTCACAGCTTACAACCGTGCAATGTACCGTCACCATCAGATGTATCTCAGCCAGCAAGGGTTATCCTTTTCACCTATTGCTATGACCACAGAATAAAAAGCTCGCCGCTACCGCTATTGCCTTACTCGTCGCCGAGCCTTAATCCGGGTCCGCGTCTCTTTTGATCGGCCCTAAATAATTGAAAAGGGCAGCACTGGGCGTTAAACCGGTAGAGACGGCCTTAAGTCGAGCAATGAAGGCCGGAGAATATTTTTATGTTCTCACCGCGTGTGTGCTAAGGTATCCCGTAAAACAGTTGGCTAAGGTTGACAAGTCTGACAATATCCGTCTCACCTGATGCGTTTTTCTTGGCAAAGTGTATGTATGTAACTAATATAAAGTATCAATATCTATGGTCCATTCTGCTGCTGTGCTGTCTGTGGGGTCCGGTCTGTTCATGCTTGCAAGGACGTTTAAAAATAATCATTAGCTTTAAATATTCTTTTTTTATATGTATGTTCCGCGATAACTCCGTCAATTGTGAACCGATTTCGAAGATCTTTTTTTTAACCGAAAGATAGGTCCCATTTTAATTTGGTACAGTTCTGATCATGGGATCCATGAGAATCTGGGGAAACTCTTCAAAATTTGTTAGCACGTAGATGAATTTGGTGTCAATTTCAAATACTACAGTGACACTTACGTCCCATTGTAGCCATTTTTGGAAACTGTACAGCCGAAAAAAAAATAGTAAAGAAATAAAAACCGACTTCGAACACCGACACACAAACAAAGTCGGTGTCAAGTGAACAAACCCAAAGCTGAACTTGACACCGACTTTATAGGCTGTCGGAGTTTGAAGTCGGTTTTAATATTTTTATTAAAAAAATGTGTTCCTGCAGAATTGCGCGTTGCCAAAGCCATCACCGTCATTATTTTCAGCTTCCAGGCGTCCACTGTTGGACATACATACCTAAGCCTTGTAGTCGCAGAGCTTTATATCATTGGGACCAGAAAGGTTTCGAATACCGAGGGCCAAGTATGTATACCGACATACGGTAACGAAACAAAGATCCTGTTGCAACCGTTTTACTTGTTTCATCATCATCATCATCATTTCAGCCAAAAGACGTCCACTGCTGGACATAGGCCTCCCCCAAGGCTCGCCACTCAGACCGGTCCTGTGCTACTTGCTTCCACCGGTTTCCCGCGACCTTCACGAGGTCGTCGCTCCATCTTGTTGGAGGCCTACCGACAGCTCGTCTCCCGGTTCGCGGGCGCCACTCGAGAACTTTCCGGCCCCATCGGCCATCAGTCCTGCGAGCAATGTGCCCCGCCCACTGCCACTTAAGGCTCGCAATTCTTCGGGCTATGTCGGTGACCCTAGTTCTACTGCGGATATCCTCATTTCTGATTCTATCACGCAGAGAAACCCCGAGCATAGCCCTCTCCATTGCCCTCTGAGTAATTTTGAGCCTTCTTATGAGGCCCATCGTAAGCGCCCACGTCTCGGAACCATAAGTCATCACTGGCAACACACACTGGTCGAAGACTTTCGACTTGAGACACTGCGGTAATTTGGACGAAAAGACACTGCGAAGCTTCCCGAACGCTGCCCAGCCGAGTCGGATTCGACGATTGACCTCTTTCTCGAAGTTGGACCTACCTAACTAGACTGTTTGTCCCAGGTATACATAGTGGTCAACAAGTTCGAGCGCAGAGCCTCCGATTATAGGATTTTTACTTGTTTAGGTCCACTCATTTATTTTACTACCTACAGTAGAGCTTTATATTTTACGAGCCAGTCAGTGCTCCTTTGTAATGAATACCTACTCGAGTCTACTGGTTAAAGGAAAAAAAAACGTTCAAAGCGCAGAAGACTAGGTACCTAATCATAAAAAGGGAACTGGTAGAAAAAATCAAAATGTTAGGATGAGCACTCAGCCCAAAAGGGCAGCAAATAAAGCAAGTAATACATCGGAAATAATCGTTAAAGATATATTTATGGCAACACAGCTATCTTTCGGGGCCATTAAATATGTCGTAAAGTAGCAAGGTAACTTTACGAGGGAATCGGGGAATTGATTGAAATGGAGGCTGCCATTTTGTCAGGTACGACTATAGGTCTCTCTCAGGATCATAAAATATTGGTAATTGTTTTAAACTGGAATCTCTTCTTCTTAATCGCTACACTCTTGGCAGAGTGGTCGTGGCCGTCGTGTTTTGAGAGGCGAGCTTCACCACCCGGCGCATTCTTCTCTCACGGCTGCGCGTCTAGAGTTCTCGTGCACGGGCTGGTTTGTAACAGATTTGACTAAGTCGGTCCATCTCATGGGGGACCTACCGCGTGGCCTGGTGCCCTCAACCCAGCCCTGGAATAAAACATTGTTTATATGAGACTCAAGGTAATTACTTAGGCAGATACTTGGCCGACTTTTCGTGAATATTCAAGTGGTTCGGCGTGGTGTGGGCGGATATTAACGAGTAGCGAGATGTTAAATTCTGCCGACACGTAACAATACCGTCGGTATAGGTACATTAAAATCAGACTAGCTTTGGCCAGCGACTTCATATGCGCAGGTTTCGTCCTTCACGTGCAATCTACTGGGTGGTTCAAATTAATAATACAAAATCAATATTTAACAAACATCTTCCGCAAATTAAACCCTTCCTCTATACTGTTTCATACTGCTAATTTAAATAAAAGTATTTTTTTCCAAAGTTTTAGACTGTCCCAATGCACGAAGATGATTCAATTAAATTACAATTAACGATAAATAAGCTAATTTTTAGTAAGCTAATTTTAACAACAAATTAATGCAAATTTATCATTAACTGAGCCAGAATCAACGTTTTGTATTACCAATTAGGAGTCATCCTGTATAGTTAATAAAACTATACTTAGAGATATTATCAATTGGAGAAGGCCCTCATGGACTGATGGTATCGTAGCGATGATCTCTAAGCGTTATGAAAATGTATTCAAAAATGCACATATTTGTCTATCAATTATAAGATGGGGGTTATAAATTATTATTATTACTGATAGAGTACGTAGTTATATGTAGAAGCGTTAAAATGTCAAAAGCGCCACTGGCACCAAGCCGCTATCCTTGGGTTAGACTCTAAACTCAGGTTTAATAAAGTTGGATCAACTGAACTCGAGTTAGAGTTTAACCGGCGGGTCAGCGGTGTTGTCACAAGTGGACTTAAAAGGACTCACTGGAATAACCATTAAGTAATTTAAATCTGCAAATCTCCAGACATAGCATCAAAAAAGAGCTGATAATTTGAGAACCGCTGAATATATTTTCCTGAAACATAGCTAATAACAACGTCGATGAATTCACCTACCAAACAAAAAAAAAGTAATTAAAATTGGTTCTCCAGTTTTGGAGCTATACGAGGCGACAGATCGATAGACCACACGTCATACTTTTTCTCGTCTATTTTTTTTCTCTTGCCTGTTTGAATGCCCCACTGCTGGACAAATGCCTCTCTCATGATTTTCCAACTCCCTCTATCTTCTGCTATTGTTGGCCAGACACTGGAAAACATGTCCAGGTTATCCCGCCTTCTCCGCCTGGGCCTTCCTCGCCGCCGGTGGCCGTCATGTGGCACCCATCGAGTAGCAATAGAAGCCCATCTTTCTGGGTGCATGCAGAGGACATGGCCAGCCCAGTCCCACTTAAGCCTGGCAGTTTTGTGTCCCAAAGAGCGTAGCGTGGTGTTCCGAACACGATATTTTTTTTATCACATCACACTTGATGAATTATAATATAAGTAGCACCCCTTTTTTTTGTGAAACCATGAAAATATGAAACAGTCATATTTCGTGTCCAATTGAAAATGAAACGGCCCAGGTTGTTTACGTAAGTGCCTAAAGAAGTTCATGTCAACGACTCTCTTACTTTGACCGAGTGACTTCGTTCTTTACAAATCAGCCCACTCGAATGAAAATGAACGAATTTAGATTCCATTGGATTCTTTTGAAGAAGGCAAAGGCTAACTTTATTTTTATGTAACTGCCATCCTCTTTGTTACGTGTTACAATGTATATTAAGTTTGTTCTTTTAGGTTAGAAAGGACATTTTATTTCTAGTTTTACAGTCTGTACCTAAGCATTTTACTCTTGTGCGTTCTATTTCATTCAACTGGTATTTTGCAAGTTCATATGCTAGTATGTTAATAGTACATTACACACCTAGGGCGGTCAACTTAAGAAAGTCTCGGATCGCGGGTAATTGAGGCCCGAGCCGGAGGCGAGGGCTATAATCTAGCGGTCTGAGGATTTCTTTACGACCGCCCGTGGTTAGTATACGATTTTACGTCACCACCTGGCCGTGAAGAGGGATTTTTCGTAGCGCCCAAGGGCGGTAAATCCCACTTTTCGGCCTGGTGTGACGTAAAAGATTTATAAAGAGGGAGGGCTTCGGTGTCATTTCATTACTTCATTACATTGTTTGTTATATTTTGTAAGCGTACTTAACTTACCATAATAAACCACCAACTTACCATTAGAAATTAAATAAACGTTTTTCCTCGTAAAAGTAACATTGCTGGTGTTGGAACAGAAATGAAGGAAATAATCAAAGACAAAGAAGCCTTAATGTTTTACTTTTGTTTTGTTTTGTCATAAAAAGTGGGCTTTTATGAAATTTTTTTAGGTAAGAGTTTACATTATTTTCACAAGCCTGCGAACTAGTTTATTCTAATTAACGTATTTTAGTTTAATGAAGTATTTAATTAATAGAGAGAAACTCCAAGGTTTTTGTGTAATAAATTATTTTTGCATGTAGAGCTGCAAGAGTAGTTGTATCCTAGCATTCCTAGCTTCAAATAATAAAAAAATAATAAATAAAAGAATAAAATTAAATTGCCGGTGTACAGTGACGGGCTCCAACTGATGAGCCGCTCACAAAGAGTCGCTCTTCGCATTTAAGCCGTAATGTCAATAGTGTGAAAATGTCAGCCCTGACGTTTCGTGAATGCATAACACTACAAAATTGAGAAGTTATCATAGCCTGCCCGGTAGCTGTATGCCATACCTTTTTGTGTAATTACATTATGTCTACTGTTCCTTGATTGTGTGGTGTTCAATAAAGTATATTGTATTGTATTGTATTGTATAGTGGCTCGTCGATTATTAAAGTCCGTGGTACTTCAAATTGTGTTTTTTCCCTTCTGATCCCTATGTCGATAGGGTTTATATCTTCCAGATTTACTGGTAAACGAATTGACTCGGTCGACGATACTTTACCCCCAAACAGCGTAAAGAACGTGAAAATAGCATTCTAAATTATTTCCACCGCCCGCGTTTCGTTCCGCGCAGCATTTTCCTTCGAACGCGAGCGTGAACCCGCTAAGTACAGTGCACACCGTTTGCTTAATGAGTACTTTTAATTATTAATGAGGTCGTTACGGGGTGCGTAACAGACACCGCTAGTTTGGCACGTCACTGAAACGGAACGCATTTTGCGTTTTTAATATTCTCTTTGAAATCTTTAGTTATATATATTTCGTAAAGCTAAAGATTTCAAAGAGAATATTAAAAACGCAAAATGCGTTCCGTTTCAGTGACGGGAACGCGATAACCGAATTCCACGCGAGCGAAGTCACGGGCAGAAGCTAGTTATATATATTTCGTAAAGCTAGCTTCTGCCCGTGACTTCGCTCGCGTGGAATTCGGTTATCGCGTTCCCGCGGGAACTACTCGTTTTTCCGGGATGAAAGTAGCCTATGTCCTTTCCCGGGATTTCAACTATCTCCATGCCAAATTTCATGTAGAACGGTCAAGCGGTTCGGAAACAGACAGAAAGACAGACAGACAGAGTTACTTTCGCATTTATAATATTAATATATGATTAATATGGATATCTATGTAGGTACGGTTGCCATCAGATACATATACGTGAACAAACAAGGTGATCATAACACGATCTTATTGTCAAGACAGAAGAGTGGATGTTCAGATGTTTATGATCTCTCTCTCTCTTTAGCAATTTTCATCCTCCAAGGTATAGGCCACCTTCAATGCCATATTTCCTGGTCTTGAGCAATGTCCATCCACTTCGCTCCATCCGGTATCATCATACCAACGCATTTGTGGTCTCCCTCTTGGACGTTCCTCGCCCCACGGTCGCCATTCTACCACCGCCTCGCACCACGAGCCTTGCTTGCGAGCGATATGACCAGCTCACACCCACTTCGATTTCGCTACCCGTTTATTTACGTACTTACATCGGTCACTTTACTTTGTTCCCTTACCTTGTTCTCTTGTTTTTACTTTATGATCTACCACAGGCAAAATCATTGAATTCTATAGTGCTGACTGCGTATGTACAACTCCGTTGTTCAAGGCGATGATTGCCTCTCATCAAGAAGCTCAACTGCTCGATGGCCCCGCTAAAATTTTATGATGATAATGTCTTCTCCAACGTATCAGTCGACGATGACATCCTGGCAAGATATTATTGGTTAGGTATCTAGTTTATAAAAAGGAGCAGTCAATTAAGATCTAGAGCACCCTATTCACCGATATCTATTTACACCCTGACTGGTATAGGTCACCGATCTCCTATGACGCACGCAATCACTTGCCTCATTGCGTTTTTCTGCTGCAGTTTATTTATAAAATATAAACTGTGTGTCTATTTCTGCAACGCAATCATCCGAATATTGAGAATGACTTTTTGACAGTGACTTTTTTTTTATCAAAGCGACGAGTCGAATAAACAAATGAAATTAAATAGGGAACAGTTTTTGTTTGCTGGTGTGTAAATTTGATCACCGATATACCTATGCTATATCGGTATTGAATTGAATGTTCATATTGTGTTTTTAAATTGGTTCTTGATTACTTAAATGGTAAATTCATTTCTGTTAAATTCATTTAAAAGTGACGTGTAAAAGTGCCCAGATGTGGCCTATGTGCTGAATAAATATTTTCATTTTCATTTTCTTAGTATACCTCAGATTTAGCACTTGGAGGTTGTACTTTTCAATACATAAGTACTTACTATACAAAGTAAAATTTATTGAAAGATACCTATTATTATTTTTTTTATTACGCATTCACTTTTGTCCGCGAATTCGTTAGCTACAACGTTCCCGCGGGAACTATGCATTTTTCCGAGATACATAGTTGATCTACCATTAAAACTTGATCTAAGCATCATCCGCAGATAAGGCCAATTGGCAGTAAGTCCTACTCGGTATAAAGAAAAACCTAGTACAGATTTTGATCCTATTTTTTTATAAGCGTTTAACAAATTTAACAGAAGAATTAGTAGTAGTAATAGAAGAATTTACCAACTGAGCGAAATAAAGCGAGGTTTCGACAATAATTTGTAAATTTATGCACGTTTTTGTAGTTACCGACCCCTGCAGACCCAATTATTCGCCGCGCGCCCCTTACTTTAGAAATTCTTCGCCAGGAGTACCCAACCTTCGCTAAATTATAATATGTATACACTAAGATAAATAAAGACGTGAACTTTTGATAAAATTTACTACTTTAAAACCTACTGTAGATTTATATCACAAATCTAAACTTAAGAGTTTCATTTTCATAATAATGCACTGAAAAATCAAACAGGTAATGATGTAATGTTTGTTTAACGCCATTAGTTTTACTTTGGCTTTTTAATTTAATTATTACTTGCATGTTTTTCATTTTATGTGCCTATATTTCTTTTTTTTTGTATATTTCTATTACTTATGTGTGGATGTCGAAATAAAAATGTTTCAATGTTTCAATGTAAGAGGTTGCACTTACGCCAAGAATATACATTCTGTACCTGGCATGCTAGGAGGTGCAAGAATCGTCTTTTTTTTTCATTTATTTTAGAAAACATTACAAGTAACAAATGCAACCATATATGTTAGTAACTACCATAATGCCCCACTGGTGTGCTGTTTTGTTAAAATAGAAGAATACAATGTATAATTGTAGTAAAATGCTGACAATACACAACAGCTAAGTTCAACGACTTCTAAACAGACGTTTTCCCCCGAAGAGCTCATTCGTAACAATGGATCTGGTAAAGACTGTTTTAGACTTAACGGCAGTGCTTTACTTTACAACCTAAAAAGGTAGAATACATGTCGGTAAACTCTATAATTATTCAACTCTTGATAAGAAAAAAAGGCGTCCGAATAAAATAGAGATTTAACATTATAAAGGTCATTGTTTATTAAAACTCGATGTTAGAAAAAAAAACAATTCTTTTGAAATTAACAATCGATATCCAGTCAAAACTACTAACCCTAAAATAGTACTTATCTACCTACCTAAGTAATGTGACTATTATTTTACGAGAACTCGAAAATTCATAACATCGATTTTCCACAAAATCTCGCCGCGCTGATAGAAGGAATAAATATTGTTACTTAACGTTATGGCCTGAAACTCATTTCAAAGCCGAAATCTCGTATAACCTGGACCGTTAAAATATTACCGGTTAAAAAAAGCTACTAAAATATTATTTAGTAGCCTTCTAGTTAATTCCTGCCTCCCCGATTTTTGTACAATGTTCTAGTGGGATTGCGGTATTGAGATAAAATACCGAGCAAACCGGCCGCGCTACGACATTTTGGTGATGAAATATTGATGAGAAAACGGCTGCGAAACTATCCCAATGGCGTTATTTTATTTCCATCCTGTTAAATGTGCCAGCTGTAACCAGTTGGCTGTAAAAAAAACGTTTTTCTATGTCAGTTTTTATTCCACATGCGGATGGTAAACTAAAAAAAAAAGGCCAAGTGCGTGTCGGGCCACGCGCAAAGTATAGGGTTCCGAAGTTGACGATGCCCACAGTACCTTTCTAAGACTTATTAGCATCTAGCTAGCCTGTGGTATGACGTGCCCGCCCGACGCCCCTGCCGCTCGAGAAAAATCATTGGTTTTTTAATCATTTCATAAGTTGGTCGACTATTACTCGTAAGTTTCTACAGCCTACTTAGCTGTGATAGTTTTCCTTTCAACTACGTTATATATGCCACAACCGTGATTTTTTTGAGCCATACAAATACCACCATTTAGCTGGCAGGGGGGGGAGGGGCACGTGACTCTAACAAAAAATAGCACTTTAAAGCTTAATATTTCAC
Organism: Aethes cnicana; assembly: GCA_963971205.1. Classification (NCBI taxonomy): domain Eukaryota; kingdom Metazoa; phylum Arthropoda; class Insecta; order Lepidoptera; family Tortricidae; genus Aethes; species Aethes cnicana. The sequence goes on from OZ020277.1 coordinate 1,435,262, forward strand.
AAACGCATCACTTAATCAAAAAATGGTTTTAACAAGCAAGCTTGTGTGATGAGCACGAATGTTTGTACCCGAGTCACGGATGTTTATGTTCTCTATATAAGTATTTATATCGTTGTCTAGCATCAATAGTACAAGCTTTGCTTAGTTTGGGGCTAGGTCAATTTGTGTGAGATGTCCCAAGAATCCCAAGATATTCATTTATTTATGTAGGCAACATAAAAATAGTTTCAGGAGATAAAAATGTGCCAGCTACAGTATACGTACTCTAACAGGCTTTCAAAATCAACAATCAAACAAAGTGACATAACATAATCACCCATTTAATAGCTTAACTCACACAACATACAAACTTCATGCATATTGACACGACAAATTGAGTTACAAATTACTCCATTTGACGACCCCTAAAGGCAGGAGTTAAGCGGCACATTCGACAAGCAATTAATATATGTTAATGTGGGTACCTATTGTGAGACCTCTAAAAAGTTATCGCCATGTCCCTTCTGACCGAAGATCCGCGCCGCCCTCGAGGTCCTCGCTATATTTAAAATACAGCTAAAAAATAACTAAACATTTTGGTAAATTGACAACATTTTATTTTTTAAACTTCTTCTTCTTATATTTAAGAGCCGTGCTCTTGTCGGTGGAGTAACCGCCATGTCTCTCGATCCTGTGCCCGTCTTTTTAGGTCGTAATAAGACGGGACATTTGCTCTTTCCTTCAGCTGGTCAAAGTAGGTTAAGCGTGGTCTACCTCTTCCCCTTCTTCCTTCCATTTTACCTTCCATTATAACGTTCAAAAACCTATCGTGTCTAATCAGATGTCCAACCATTTTCCCTCTTCTCGTTTGTATTATCTTTATTTTTTTTAAACACGGCTATTTTATTAGCTAGTCAGAAATTTGGGAAAATTTATAAGGACGCGTATTTTTTTGTTTTCTTCTTAAGTCGTCAATTTCATACATAAAATTAAAACTAAAAAGCACCTCATTCCTCCTCAGTTCTTTAGCGAGCGTGAGTGAATTGAGTGAGATGACGTACACCAGTTACCACTAACACACCATTTTCTCTAAAAGTACTGAACGAAAACTTTGGAAACTTTTTTATTGACTCCTTTATTAGACAAAGATACCGAAATGGTTTCCGAATTAACGCCATACTAAAATTTTTAAATGTCGTCAGTTGTCGAAACATCGTATAGTATAGAAAAGGACTTTTAAGGCCCTTCCCTGACCCAGCATCGTCAAATTGCTCATTTAAGATCATACTTTTCTAAGAAATGTTAAAAGTTAAAAATATGAAAAAAACATATGTTATATTTGATTATATCATCCTTACATTGACAGCTTTCGATACACGTTTCACGAAACTTCGCTCGATACAATTTAACTCCAAAGTAACCTCTAACTCGGACTGCTAATCCAACTTTACTCCAGTTTATTATATCAAACAGTGTAAAACTAATTATAACACAAAAAATATACATATTATATGCATGCATCGACAGATTTATAAATGCAATTTTTTTTGACGGTATTTTTATAGTAATTAAAACGCGTTAAATACTAACTAAATCGGGCGTTCTGTGCTAGCGGTTTCTCTTTCACTCGTCCCACGAGTGACAGTGACGGCTGAGCTGGGTCTATGAATGGCCTTTAGTGCGCTTTGAGTACAAATGTCATCCATTTTCATACAAAATGAACCCGACTAACCAGTTCGAGCATGTATTGTATATGGTCATAGCATACAGTACATTTGGGAGATAATTAATAGGTGCGATAGTAAATGACGACACATGCTAGATAGCACTATATTGGCGCAGGTGACAAAGAGCAGCCTCAAAATCCCCATAAAAAATCAAAATCCATGTAAATTGTTTTCTCAGTGACTTAGCTTTTCCAGCATCTCAGCATGCAGCTTTATATTATACTTCACTTCACTGAGTTAGAAGCCTTTGGCTCAAAATGTATTTTTTTTAAATGAGAAACTAGCCGTCTCTCGCGGTAAAACTTTCATCCCGTAAGAATTTCGGGAAATCCTCTCTTAGTGCTCCCCTCCCTACACTGCTCAAGGAACCTGCATGCCAATTTTCAGCTGTCTACGATCAGTAGTGTCAGCGTTGTCTGTCAGTCATTCAATCAGTAACACAAGTGTTTTATATAATATCTACTAGCTTCGGCCCGCGACTTCGCCCGGGTGGAATTCGGTTATCGCGTTCCCGCGGATACTATGCTTTTTTCCGGGATAAAAAGTAGCCTATGTCCTTTCCGGGGACCCCAACTATCTCCATGCCAAAGTTCATCTCAATCGGTCCAGTGTTTAAAGCGTGAAGAGGTAACAGACAGACAGACAGAGTTACTTTCGCATTTATAATATTAGTATGAATTGATTGATGCAAGTCATTACTGTCTAAGATCGCATCTTATATTATCTTCTGTGCTAGAAGCTATTACCAGAAGGCTTGAGCTGAAAACCCTCATACCCTCTTAATTAAAAATAGTGGTGTCTGTAACATCGAGTGCCCTTGACCGGGGACCTCTAAACCCTATTAATATCGAAATTTCTAATTAAAAATTCTTCGCAACCCCTTCATAAGCCGAAACTGCCAAGTCACCGTGTCACGGACGGAGAATTTAATTAAAAAGGACCTTGTCGCCACACGATACGCACCAACGCTCTACGGGTAGGTAGGTACTCTACATTTCACTCTAAAATGCTACACAGAATCAATTATCGCTATAGGAAAGTATTGGAACCAGAATTGTAGTCACGCACACAACAACATGTCATGTAATGACACGGGATTTTGAATTTAGTGTTTCATTTTAGGGTTCCGGAGTCCACAAGGAACCCTTATAGTTTCGCCAAGTCCGTCCATCCGTCCGTCCGTCCGTTTGTCCGCACTATTGCTCGGAGATGCTTAGTTCTAGAAAGCTGTAATTTGGCATGTATATACATATTAGTTACGCTGACAAAGTGATACAATAAAATTTTGAAATATATTTTTTTATATGGTACCTCCCCTACTCTTAAAGTGGGGATGGAATTTTTTTTCTTGCGTACCCCATAGTGCGGCATATCATTGAATAGGTCTTAAAAAAATATTGTGGGTTTGTTAAAACCATTTTTTGATTAAGTGATGCGTTTGTGAAATATTAAGCTTTAAAGTGCTATTTTTTGTTAGAGTCACGTGTCCAGCTAAATGGTGGTATTTCGATGGCTGAAAAAAAGTCACGGTTATGGCATATATAACGTAGTTGAAATGAAAACTATCACAGCTAAGTAGGCTGTACAAACTTACGAGTCATAGTCGATCAACTTATGAAATGATTAAAAAACCAATGATTTTTCTCGAGCGGCAGGGTCGTCGGGCGGGCACGTCATACCACAGGCTAGCTAGATGCTAATAAGTCTTAGAAAGGTACTCTGGGCATCGTCAACTTTGGAAACCTATACTTTGCGCGTGGCCCGACACGCACTTGGCCGTTTTTTTTGTATCGTTTCTTTATTTAGCTGTGTGTGTTATTTTATCATTCACTTAAATTCTCATAGCGATGCGTCTACACAGTGATCAATAAAAAAATCTATGGTACCCTAGTAATGCAATAGTCTACTGCTCTCATCTAAATTACGATGGAATTTAAATCTTGATTCTCACCATTGAGTGCAATTTAATTTAAACTCATCCCTGAACTTTGCAAAACGATTGTAACAATCATTTGGACGCACATGTAACGAACTATTCAAAGATAATGGACGTTGATTAATAATCTCTTATACAATATAATTATCGAGCGAACAAGAGTAACAATCCGTTACAGAATTGATGAACAACTCGAAACTAATAAACAAGTACATTCGACTCTATTATCTAGCGTAAAGTTGGAATGATTAATTTTGCGACTCTGTGCTGAATCATTGCCTATTATATTGTGGCTTGGAGTCTATATCTTTATATCTATATATTATATAAAACAAGAAACTGACTGACTGACTGACTGATCGATCAACGCAGAGCCAAAACTACTGGTCGTAGAGAGCTGAAATTTGGCATGTAGGTTCCTTAGGGAGCGTAGGGGAACAGTAAGACAGGGTTTCTCGAAATTCCCACGGGAACGGAAAAAACGGGATTTTACATTTTAATATTACTGCGCATACGAAGTTGCGGGGAAAAGCTAGTCTTTGTATATAAAACAAAGTCGTGTTAGTTACACCACTTATAACTCAAGAACGGCTGTACCGATTTCTATGATCTTTGATTTTTTGGATTTGTGTCGGCCCCGAATAGTGTAATAACCATTAAAATATCAAAAATGTGCGCAAAAAATCATGATGATTTTAAATATGATTGTAAATTCATACCATTCATTCCGCTCGTGTTATTCATTGACTGTTAGGAGGTACGAAGTTCGCCGGGTCAGCTAGTTGTAGACATATAGAATCACAGACATTCTTGTAGGTACTACACTGTGATTGGTCATCGATGTTGCCCATAGAATACCTGCTTCGGTTCATTTTTATGTCTTCCCGTTTCAGTCATCGATTTCCGTTATGGTCACATTTATTTATGCAACAAAAGTACTTTAGAGATCTTCTACTATCTAAAGTCCCGCGTCTTCACATTTCAAAACGCTTCAATGTATTTAAAAAACACCACCAACACTCTCAACACATGTGTGCGAGCTGAAACAGCCATCAACTATGCGTTGAGAGTGTTGGAGCCTTTTGAAATGTGAAGGCGCGGGACTTTAGATAGTAGAAGATCTCTATCTACGCGTAAATGAATCATTCGCCTTGGATAAAGTACCCCATTATAAATATACTTACTTCTTTTTTTCCAATTTTGTCTTTCTTTTCCCATTAGAGGCGAAACAAAATATTTTTACAAAGGGGCCACGGCTTTCACTCTCCTGGCCACAAAGGAGTGGAATTGTTTACGTGTCGACGACCTTTGGGACTGCGATGTTGTCTTAGGAGATTGGATGCTGAAGAAATTCCCTGTATCTTCAGTTATAATTGTATTTTCTTGAAAAATTGCTCCGAGTTCATGAATTTTGAAATGACTAAAGAAAACGGCTATAAATGAATGGTGTTTGTAAGTTTACTGTAAAATCTGTCGTAAAAATACAGAAAAATAATTAAGTATATAAAAAAAACCCTACAAAGTCGGTGTCAATTCCACTATAAGATTGTCATTAGCTTTGGGTTGGTTCACTTGACGCCGACTTTGTAGGCTGCCGGAGTTTGAAGTCGGTTTTTATTTTTTTACTTAAAATTTTTTTTCGGCTACAATTTCCAAACATGGCTACGATGGGACGGAAGTCTCACTGTAGTCTTTGAAATTGATGCCAAAATGATACACGTGCTAACAAATTTTGAGGAGTTCTTTCATTTTCTCATGGATCCCATCATCAGAACTGAACCAAATTAAAATGGGACTAATCAGGAGGTATCACCTTTTGATTAAAAAAAAGATTCATCGAAATCGGTTCACAATTGACGGAGACATCGCGGAACATTCATACAAAAAAAAATTTAAAAAAACATACAGACGAATTGACAACCTCTTCCTTTTTTCGAAGTCGGTTAAAAAAGGGGTTTGAGTAAGTAATGAAGTGTGTGCGTAATAATGTTCGTCTGCTGATCCGAGTGTCAGTATGTATCGTCTGTTAGCTTTTTCGCTTGTGAAGGTGAATTTATTGACAGTATAGCGAAAAAAAAGAATTACTTGCTGTCGAATATACTCTTGTATATTTAGCATCTACAGTTACCATTATCATTTTTTGGGTCAACTCATGTCATTTGCAACAATAAAAACTCCCCCCTTGATTGATAGCAATCCGGGGGGTTCAAGTAGATCGACCCGGAGGCCATCATAGTGGGAAATAAAACCACATCCGAAAACGTTTTATTACTGCGAGTAGGCTTTGCACTGGGAGCGAGAATATATTTTGAACATAATTGGGGAAAAAATATTGCAAGACGAGATGAGTAGGTATCTCTGATTTTTTCTTCTGTTTGCCGCTATGGTTGACTGGTCGAGAATGCCATTAAGCAAAAATCCCCCTTTTATGCTTCTTTATGTTAGCACGAAAGCCGAAAAGAAAGTCGAAAGTCGAAAGTCTTCGACCAGTGTGTGTTGCCAGTGATGACTTATGGTTCCGAGACGTGGGCGCTTACAATGGGCCTCATAAGAAGGCTCAAAGTCACTCAGAGGGCAATGGAGAGGGCTATGCTCGGGGTTTCTCTGCGTGATAGAATCAGAAATGAGGATATCCGCAGTAGAACTAGGGTCACCGACATAGCCCGAAGAATTGCGAGCATTAAGTGGCAGTGGGCGGGGCACATTGCTCGCAGGACTGATGGCCGATGGGGCCGGAAAGTTCTCGAGTGGCGCCCGCGAACCGGGAGACGAGCTGTCGGTAGGCCTCCAACAAGATGGAGCGACGACCTCGTGAAGGTTGCGGGAAACCGGTGGAAGCAAGTAGCACAGGACCGGTCTGAGTGGCGAGCCTTGGGGGAGGCCTATGTCCAGCAGTGGACGTCTTTCGGCTGAAATGATGATGATGATGATGATGATGATGTTAGCACACGTAGGCCACAAAACCGCCAAGCTCAAGTGGGACTGGGCCGGACATGTTTGTCATATGCACCCAGAAAGGTGGGCTCATATTGCTACGCAGTGGGCGCCACAGAACGCTCAGCGACGGCGCGGCAGGCCCAGGCGGAGGTGGCGGGACGACCTGGACACGTTCAACAATAATAGAGGGAGTTGGAAGGTCACGGGAGAGGCCTTTGCCCAGCAGTGGGACATTCGAATAGGCTAGAAAAAAAAATGTTTGCACAATCAAGTTTAAATAAATAAAAAAAACATCTGAACATCCTTCCAAGAATAGTGAGTTAGGTGTGGCCTAGAGGCCGAGCACTGTACGGTAAAAACGATAAATGTTTGATATATTGAATTTAATCATTTATTCAGCAAATTAGCCATATAGGGGCACTTAAAAAAAATACCAGCGCATTTATCAAAGCACAATCAAGTAAAATTAGGGAAGCTCAATAAATGTCAACATCAATCTTGGACGACAACCATCGAGCAACCCCTTGGATTCTAGTTGTTCTCAAGTAAGTTCAGCGTGGACTTAACTTAGGTACCTCCACGCGTCTCTGAATTGTATCAGCAATGGTTTACCAACATTGATCTATTATAAGTGTTATTATAGGTCAATGTTTACCATGATGTTTTAATTTTCAGTAAAGCATTTGATTTTATTAAATTCCGCACATAAATTAATCATAGATTATGACCTCTTCAAATGTCAAGCAATAGAAACACTTGTCCTATTCTACTTGTCACCTAAATGTATTCGGTAAATGTGCCCTCAGCTTTATGCTTCAGTGAGCTTCCAAGGCGCAAAGTAAGGAGGTCAGTCACCCTGTTTACTACACAGCAACACTGAGGAAAAAGTTACGCATATGGTAACATTTCAGCGAGACTAAACAAGTTTTATGCCCAATCGTTTGCGGCGCCACTGTCTTTGTGTTATTGCTAGTGAAGTATAGCACGACACAATTTAAAAGGCGCACGGCGAAGCATTTAATTCGTTGACGCACAGTCTATTATTGCTTAATCCGCGCGCCTTCTAAGTTGTGACGTCCTATATCTGTATAGATTTTGATGAATCAAGATTCGTTTAGGCCGTCCGGTTGTATGGTTTAAATTAAAGATAAGTAAGGTACCTACTATTTTTCCGTGCCACAGTTTCTAGTACCTACGCTGAAGTTTATTTAGGTCTCTCTTTGAGAAAACATTCGCCCCTTTGGCACAAAATATTTAATAGTACTACATACAGAATGCCCACGAAATCAACCGCCTGAATCTAGCCGGCGCGCAACTCGCGCCCAATTCGCCCTTACCGTCATTTGTTTCATCCGGAGATGGAGGGTGGATCACTGGCCCGCGTAGTTGGTACACACATTTACAAGTGTACAGACGTCCTCGCACGCACACAGACGTCCTAGCACATTGACACTTCATTCGAATTGTGTTCGAAATTGTGCTTTTATAGGCCGTGTTCACCCTGTGCCTTTGGTATTGAATCTACCAATTTTATAGAAAGTCTCAAACGCTAGTGTGCCGACACCTCAGGGTTGTCTCAATGTTGACGGAAACTCACTTACGGTTGTCGATTCCTCCCCAATATCCGCGGTCTCCGTTCCCATCGATTTTGCAGCCGTAAGGAAATCTGTTATCGTTGCTAAGTGGATCCAGCTGAGGAAATTTACTTTAGAAAATAAATTTTAAATTGGAAATAAGAGTATGAGAACATGGCTTTTTTGTACTTACAAATATTTAAGTTTCAATTTGGCTTTTCATATTTTTTCCATTGATTTTGAAATGGAAGCTAAATGTCGCGAAACAATTTAAAAAATATCATCATCAAAAAGTAATCTTGTTAGCTGAAATACGTCCATTAAAGTCTTCCAAGGTGTTCAATAAGATTAATTCGGTGGATCTAAGTGGCACAGAACCTTAGGGCTTGTCTTAGGGGCTGTTTTACCTGACTTTGACTTTGAACATACTTAACCCTTCTCCTGGTGCAGGAGAAGGGTTAAGTATGTTTTTCAAGTGTTCAATGATGAATGTTTTTTTTTTGGCATGGCCTACCCTAAACGGTTTGACGGATATTAACTTGTGAGTGGTGTCATTAAATTCGTCTTGATTGTGAAAGTGACATCTCAAAAGGGTTTATTACATTTTCAAAAATCGAGTTACTTGATATCTGTGGCTTATTTTGTGTCATGTATCAGATACGACGCTCGCAATTTCATCACTGTCAAAAATTCAAATTAACGCTGCATATTAAAAACATCAACCCATGCTCTAAAGCATGATATTGACAGTTGATTATCGAGCGCGACATGGATATTGGCTCCGAGGCTGGATTTCGGCGAAAATGATTAGATTTTTTATTAAACCCTTGGCACAGCCCTGGCGCCGATTGTTCTTGCTCGAATACTATACAGCGCTTGTATATGCTACGCACTGGTATGGCACGTTTGCGATATATAGGAGCATATACCTATTAAATAGTACTTTGAATATTTTTGCTAAATTAATTCGCAGTCTACAACGTAGCTAACAAGGTCAGACGAGTAACCTACGACTTTGTGTATGCGCTTAGCTTACCATATACCAGTGGGATAAACGCACCTAATTAAAATTTTCAACCTTTAGGTTTTAACCTTATGTAGAGATCAGAGAGTATAGACTCTACACGCTCACACTGTAATTCCAATCGTATTCTACAGTAGTAGAACTAGTTTTTTTCTTTCTCTTGGGTCCAGCTGAAAATCAGCGCTGCGGTTCCGTACCGCAGCATACCGCTGAGCTGGCAGCCCTTTCGGCTATATTTTAAATATGTGTTTTTCTTGTCTGTGTGTGTATATTGTGTTTTGTTTTGTTATCTTTTTTTGTACCTAGCTGTGCTTTTGTTTTTTAGCTGAATAAATGTTTCTTTTCTTAGTTGTGCAGTGCAGTATGTCAATGTGTTTTATTTGTAAATTTGTAACCTTTTTATCTTTTTCGAAAAAGAATTTCAAAATACGGAAAAGGCAAATAATGTGCATAAAAAGGCGAACTTATCCCTATTAAGAATTTTGTCCCGGTAACCTTTGAGTTTTAGAGAGGAAATGTATCTACATGAGTAGACAAATAAGTATGTAGGTACAGAACGTTACAGGAGAAACTACATGTACTAACTTGTTATATTGAAGTAATATTTTTAACTACTTAATATCGATAGGTACATTTATGGTGATAGTGGTAGATGCACTTACCCCATCATGTCAGATTTGCCCCGAATAACCAAGTACCTATTTACTATGAAAAAAACTTATCTTACTTGATAATGCAATAGTCTATAAATCGGTTGTTAAAATTGAGTGACTATTACTTTCAAAGTACTGACGATATGTGTATCATTTTACAGTTGAACTTTTTTTCTTTTCGTAGGTCGGTAATAGATTTATACTAAATATTTTATGTCTCAAGGGAATATTCGCAGAGTCAACGTGTCAACGTGTAAAGCTTGTTCCAAAGGTAGCAAGCAAGGTAATTGGAGCAAAGCTCCTATCTCCCAGGCCCTATCTAGGTCAGAGGGCCGTGTCAGAGTAATGCAGACGTGGACAAATAAATACCCTGGGCGAGGACTGAGGATTCCATTACGTCAGTACCTAGGTGCAATAAAAAGACCAAGTAGTGGACCAGTAAAGGACTGTTATCAATGAGACACCTGCCACTATTCATATCTTATTGAGCTGTTAATCATTTTCATTAGCTTGTTTGATATGTAAATCGTAAAGATACCTACCTAAAAATAACGAATAATGTAACTTTTATATAACATAGCCGTGGAAACCGTGGAAGCCGTGGTAGCCTAGTGGTTCGACCTACCGCCTCTCATGCAGAGGGTCGGGGGTTCTATTCCGGCTCGCACCTCTAAGTTTACTTATGTGCGAAATTCAATTTGAATTTACCACTGAGCTTTTCGGTGAAGGAAAACATCGTGAGGAAACCTGCACTCATCTGCGAAGTAATTCAAAGATGTGTGTGAAGTCCCCAATCCGCGCTGGGCCCGCGTGGGGACTATAGCCCAACCCTCTCGTGATGAGAGGAGGTCTGTGCCCAGCAGTGGGGCACAAATAGGCGGAAGCAGTATATAACATAGTCAATGGACAATTCTTTTTGTACAATTTTACTGTAAGATAAATATTATAAATAAATAAATTTAACCCAACAGGGCTCATGCTTTAACTGATTTTATTATTAGGATATTTGTACCTAGAATAAAACATAAATGAATGTTTGACTTTGACTTAATTCCTTTCGTAATTTTACAATATGGAGAATATTTCAAAGTAGCTCAATATAATTAAAGGATTTGTGTAAATGTGAACTTTTCAATCCGCACTGAGCCCGCGTGGGGACTATAGCCCAAAACATCTCGTAATGAGAGCGGTCCCAGCAGTGGGACATAAATAGGCTTTAGTGGTAACGGCATAATTTACATGCCCTACTTAACTGTTTAGTATTTCTTAGAAACCCTTTTAAATATTCAGCATCGATTATTTAGCGCCAATCGCCTGCCTCCCGGCCATTTTGTATGCCGCAGCAGAAACGGTCTTACATTACTACCAGTCTAGTTTCCTTTACAAGACAAAGCGCAACGGGAACATCGTTTGCATTCTGAAAACAAAACAGAAAATATTACAGAATTTTAAAACCGTCAAAAACCGTGTACTATAGGAGCTGTATTTTTTTTAAGGAAATTTACTCGTTTCTATGTTATAGTCAAATGAGCATATGCTTTGCATGATGTTAAAAGCAATCAGGGCCGCCGATAAACACCGGCAGCAGAGCTCCAATGAATTCACGAGTGCGTTGCCGATCATTAAACTGAATAAGGGACATAGGGGTGGCAGGATGGAGGAATACGGATGGTTCAAAGCGATTGGAACTTGAATTTAAGAACTGTAATAATTTAATATTCACTACACAATACAATACAATAGTGAACTCGGAACCTGCCAATTAAACGTTGAAACGTCTGCAACTCGGCCCCTAATTCTGGGAGCTAATGAAAGCAGTCAAAGGACGTTTTCTTCAGGCTGTAATTGACATGATCAAAGACTCGAAAATGGAACGTTTGAATTATATGAACTGAACGAAATTTTGGACATGGAGGTAATAACTACATCTGGAGTCAATGGAAACAATAAAAATGTGAAACACAGACAAAAACCCTAATTCATTGTAGATGGCTCATTTTACAAAGTCGATGTATATTGCTAGGGGCACCCGGCTGACGTGCTTGTACTGCTTTTCCTACTGTGACTTCTTTATTTTCTTTTCAATGCGGGAGGGCCGTAATTTGTAATCTAAAATGTAGCTAAATAGAAAAATTGCGACAAAAAATACGAAGCTTGGAATATAGAACAGTACAAGTTTAACGAACGTGCGGTTTTTATAGCAAACTAAAAGTTTGTAACTAGCAGTATGCTTGTTCAGTGCAATATCCGCGATCCAATATGGCGGACATTGCAAATATGGACGGGGCGTTCCCGCGGATTTACCAAATTTTCGACGTCAAATATTGCATTTTTTGGGCAAAATACGAGCTCGCGCTACCGGCTTTATTGGAATTCGTGACTCCGTTTAACCGTTAAATATTCTGTAAACAAGGAAACAAGATTATGATGGTATATAACAAGGGGTTTTACGAGGAGATATTTATTTATTACATGCGAAAATGCTGCCTCAGAGGAAATTTGGAGAATAAAAATGAACTGAAATGGTAAAACGAAATATGTTTGTATGGTACGTAAAATATGAGATTAAGAGAAATAAAAAAGGGAAACTACCACAAACATTTTTAAACTAATTTAGATAAAATTTGGTGTGTGGAGATAGTCAAGTGTCCCGGGGAAGGACATAGGTTACTTTCTATCCCGGAAAAACCCATAGTTCCCGCGGGAACGGTATAACCGAATTCCCTGCGGACGAAGTCGCGAGCAGAATTAAATCTAGTAGTGAGTAGTTTAAATTCGTAGTTTTCTTATAAGTATCAGATTTCGCTTCTAAAGTTCAGTTCATAGGTAGAGATCCTTACTATTTAAAGTCCCGCGCCTTCACATTTCAAAACGCTGCAATGTATTTAAAAAGCACCACCAACAGTCTCAACACATGTGTGCGTGCTGAGGCAGCCATCAACTATGCGGTGAGAGTGTTGGTGGTGCTTTTTAAATAATAATAAAAAAATGAAGCGTTTTGAAATGTGAAGGCGCGGGACTTTAGATAGTACGAGTAGAAGATCTCTACCTAAGTTATAGTTCATCGGCTAAATTATTGGGAAACTTGCTAGTTTCGAATATCTTAATATTTAAAACTCCGGATGTCAATGGGAGATTGTCTATAATTTACACGAAGGAACTTATAGTTTAGTTAGTTATCCTGTTTTCGTAAAATTTACATCGGATTAGGTTAAATGCCATTTTCATAACATTGTATTTTTCTAATCTTATCTAGTTTCTACTTACAAATTGCGTGCCAGATCCCGGTAGATAGACCTACATAAAATAATATTTATAAGATCTAATACAAGGTTCGAAAGAGTTGATTAATTATATTTAAACAAAGATGCGATGAAAAAGAGTCTAATGTGTAAAGCAGCTAATTATATTAAGATTCAATTTAACTGATGAACTACATTTTATAAAAAAATAAGATTTTATATAGAAGAGATCTATAAAAAAAGTTTCAATTCTAAATCGTCGCGTCTCCGTACTTGTCTGTCTGTTACCACTTCATTCCTAAACCGCTGGACTGATGTAGATGAAATTTAGTATGGAAATAATTTGATTCCCGCGAATGGTCAATTGGACAGAGGCTACTTTTTATCCCGGAAAAGCACATGGTTCTCACGCGAAGGAGAAAGCGTGTCCATTCCATTGTTAATAACGCGCAGTGCGTTGCGTAGTTAGTTAGCTACTATAAACACTGTAGAGCATAATAGCAAAATATACAAAGTAAATAAGTATAAGATTTGCCATACAAAGTGACCCGTTTTCATTGCTGTTGAGTGTAGATATATGATAGTAAATTTATTGAACCTAAAATGAGAACACAATAATTATGATACTTTCCTCATCAGATAGTTTTTGAAGCAAGCAATTATTTTATTTTATATTCGGGTAAAATAAGCCGCTGTCGCGTGTAACGGAACGCAAACAAATTATTTCTAATTATGTTACCGAATTGGCTATGGGTGAAAAATGACAATGTGCTCGATTATTTTTTTATGGATAGGAATAACCTTCCGTATCAAGAAAAAAAAATCTCAGAATTTTCCGTGCCGTAGATTTTGCGTAAAAAAAAGAAATTGATTTTGTGTTATGACAATTGAAATAAAGGTGTTTCCTTGGTCCAAGTATGCAGCACTACTTCTTGAAAAAATCAATAATGTCAATAGTGTCAACACTTTTTTCTACGGCACGGAAAATTCTGATATTTTTTTCTCTTGATACGGAAGGTTATTCCTATCCTTAAAAAAAATCGAGCACATTGTAATTTTTCACCCATAGCCAATTCCGATTCGTTGAAACTGAACGTTTATGCTAGCTACACAAAAGGGATTCAGTACAAATATATATTTTCAATATTATAAACGACAAACGTGCAAGTTTATCTATGTGGTTGTTTGCATTTTATAACCTAATCGGGAATACTTTTCGTTTCCACTTACCTGTAATTCTCATGAGATCGTAATTTAATAATCACCGTCGTAAGAATCATGTTTTCAAATGTTAAAAAGGTCAACTCCACAACTTTCCATTTTTACACTAAAGACACGAAGTAAAAAGCTTATCGGTCGATTTGCGAACACAACAAATCCTAGTTTAATTTCAAATCACGAGGTTTTACTGTGAAAGTTATTGTTATTGTTTTAAATTATTATTGAGTTAGTGTTGGGTTTGTTTTAACTTCGTTATGGACTACTTTCGTTATAATAAAGTTAAGAGTGCGTTCATTGAAGTGGGAATGGTGGTCTACGCGTGATAAACTGCGATGTTCCTGATTAAAGTGATGACTTGGCGAAGGGAAACCTTTGCACACAGGCAGCTTTAGACCGGTAATTGAGGTTTACTTTCAGAGGTGAACCAGTCAAGGTGATAATTTTGGATGTATTATGGGCATGGAGGTACTAAGTACATCTGGAGGGAGTAGTGTCACTTTCGAAAGTATAAAAATTGAGCTTAGACTCGAGGCCGAAAGGTCGTTTCAAAATTCAAAAACGTGCCCAAAATTTCACTCAAGGCTTATTTTGTCTTTATCTATCGTTATAGGGAGAGAGATAGAAGCCTTTTCGCCCCTCACACCCGCGCACCTGGCACAAAATTTAGTTACAGAGGTAGTTCCAGTTATTATTTACTACTTTCATGATTGTGGATCGTCTTAGCAGTCTGATTGAGTCAGATTTACTTTCGCATTTGTAATATTAGTACGGATAAAATGTACAAGATTTATGAAATAAATTCCTTATTACAATTATTATAATCAAATCATGTGATAACATTATCACGATATTTAGACAGTGATCATGAGTGTTTCTAAAAATTTGTAGGTACTATGAGTACTACTATATACCCATAAGTATTATGCATCATCTAATTAAACATTTCCATAAAGAACGAACGAACTTATCCAGTAAATACGTCTGCACCTTTTACTCGAACATTTTTCTTGAAACTAAAGTTGTTTGACTGCAAACAGTCAGCTCAGAGCTCAGCTTAATAAAAAAAAAGCTAGAGTGAAATACCAAGTCATAAGACTAACAATATAGACTGACTTACCCCGGGGTAATCGACCGGTGACCCGGGTTCAAGATGCAAAGCGGTCCTAACTGACTACGTAATCGTGTTAGCTAATTGTGACTACGCTCTCTTGAGTTTTATATTGTAAATACTTTGAGCAAAAGTTAGTGTAAAATGTAGAATACTGTACAGCGTTCACTCGTTAAGACGATCGTCGTTTCTGGCTTGAACTATAGAAAAAGTAAGGTAAACCTAGAATGACAACCTTCATACGAATCAGCGTACGTCCGAAATGAGTGTTAAATGCGATAATAGATGTCGCTCCCTAGGTAGCCTGTATGAAAATATGAAATCCCATGAGAAATATCCAGAGAGTGGTTCAAATTGTAATACTGGCTTCTTCTTCTTCTTCTATTTAAGAGCCGTGCTCTTGTCGGTGGAGTAAACGCCATGTCTCTCGATCCTGTGCCCGTCTTTTTAGGTCGTAATAAGACGGGACATTTGCTCTTTCCTTCAGCTGGTCAAAGTAGGTTAAGCGTGGTCTACCTCTTCCCCTTCTTCCTTCCATTTTACCTTCCATTATAACGTTAAAAAACCTATCGTGTCTAATCAGATGTCCAACCATTTTCCTTTCTTTTGTATTATCTTTAATAAGCATCTTTTCTCTCCATACTATATAATATTGGCTATATATGAAAATTTGAAGCACCCACAGTATATTGCTCCATGGCACACCGAGGGGTGGGGGGGGGGATGGGGATGTATTTGCTCTGTAAAGGTATTTATTTCGTTGTCTAGCACCTATAGATATACAAGCTTTGCTTAGTTTGGCGCTACGTCAATTTTTGTAAAATGCCCCATGATATTTATTTATTTTTAATATAATAAGATCCGTGAGATTAATGTGTAATAGGAGGCCAAGTTAATAGAGCAGCCTTCGGGAGCATGTAAACATGTCAAGCCGCCTTGACCGGGTCGGACTTGGCCTAGATCGCGCCTTCAATGTTAACGACATCTTTTACATCTTAGTGCAAAGACGATTTGGCTCGTGATATGATACAATTTAGAAATTACTACAGCCAACACCACCGCCCATTTACGTCCCACTGCTGGGCACGCCTCTCTGATAGGCTTTCCAAGTTCAAGTACAAAATAGTGGGTCACTGGTGCATATATAGCATAGTGCATATTTATGTGCGAAATTCAATTTGAATTTACCACTGAGCTTTTCGGTGAAGGAAAAAATCGTGAGGAAACCTGCACGCATCTGCGAAGTAATTCAAGGATGTTTCTGAAGCCAAGAAGAATGAGAGGAGGCCTGTGCCCAGCAGTGGGCCGTAAATAGACTGTTGTAGTAGTGCATAAAACTAGTTAACGGTCGGTGCACACGCCGCATGCTTGATTTTGTTTTACAAAAACTGCATGTAAAAAATAACGGAATCCGTGCATTCATTTCAATTCTATTGCCATAGGGGCGAAGACTCGGCACCAGCTCGCAGCTCTGAGTTTATGTATCTACTCGTATTAGCTAAATGATTTTTTAATTTATCCGTTTAATCTACGTTTCATGTTGCTATAGTTACAATAGGGATGACGACAACTTTAGGTACGATTTATACCTAACGGTGACGTAGTTAGCCCCCACTCTCCAACCTTAATGCGTTTTAACTTAGTCATTCTTTGTTAATTTGATACAACAAAAAATACGTGTCTAATATTTTTTTATTACCTGACTGACGGACTAATTAGGATTTCGATTTCTTCACCCTGTCGTCATCCCTATTGCCACGAGAGTTGATGTCGCGGACACATGTTATTTAATGACACCGTAAATATAAATTTTAGCTATTTTTCATACCGAAAGCCGTTTTTCGTGTTAACATTCATCTCAACTCTTGTGGCGATACCTGTACAAAGAGATGCTGTGAAACGTCTTTAAAATCACAACGAAACATACGGGTACAAGACGGAAAAGTGGAATGTTACATTTCGTCAGGAATTTTTCTATCCCGTCTTACCTTCATCAACAACATCAACAGCCCATAGTAGTCCACTGCTGGACGTAGGCCTCACCCAATGCACGCCATTGAGCTCTGTCTAAGGCGTGCCGCATCCAATCTACACCGGCCACCTTGCGCAAATCGTCACTCCACCTGGCAACAGGGCGCCCTACACTTCGCTTGCCTTGTCGTGGTCTCCACTCAAGAACGCGTTTACTCCAACGACTATCCGCAGTTCTCGCGATGTGACCGTCTTACCTTATAAACTATAAAATTATTAGTCTTAGAAACATGATTTTAGTGTCAGCTCAGAGGTATGGCGCGGACGGGGTCGTAGAAACCGACGTTTCAGGTTCAAATCAATGGCCTTGTGCACCTACAGCGCAATCCCAACACATTTTTCTTCGGTAAGCTCGTACTCAACTTCAGCCGCAGCTAAGAGGCGTTTTTAAGTTGCCCCGATTATGTGGTCGGATGTTTTTTACCAGCGTGGCGTCTATTTGGGGAGATCGTGCCGTCGCTTTGATCGGCGGAGCGCGCGGCCGCTGCCCTTATTTTTGTATTTTTATACTGAATATAAGTAGAAACATGGGTAAATATGGGTGTAGGATAATAATAACAAGTCAGTATCTGAGGGCTTTGACTAAAAAGCTAACTAAAACCAAGTTATTGAGTTCAAATCCCGAATAAACTACTTTTTTGGAGGTGATTTTTTGAGAAGCTCGAGGTAGGACATATCGTGCTTTTCACGAGTTTGCATAAATACCATTTTTCATGTGTTTTAGTGATATTATTTTCGTTAAGTACAAATTGGAATTGTAATATCCTATACCAATTGACCCGATTTCATTTACTCTTAGTGTAGAAGTGAATCTAACGAGTTTAACAATTATAATCGTCATCATCATTTCAGCCGAAAGACGTCCACTGCTGGACATAGACCTCCCCCAAGACTCGTCACTAAGACCGGGTCTGTACTGCCCCGTTCCACCGGATTCCCGCGACTTTCAAGAGGTCTTCGTTCCATCTTGTTGGAGGCCTACCGATAGCTCGTCTCCCAGTACGAGGACGCCATTTTAGAGTGTTTTACAATTAGAACAGTTTAATAATACTTCAGTAAAGTTCATGAGAGCTTTAACTGAAAAAAAGCCCTATTTTTATCCGGTTTTTTTCTCGTATAATAAAATAAAAAAAAAAAAACATCGAAGTACTTCATCGATACAATCCTCCGTATTATATTTAATTGACCCCAATCACACTCGACACATACATACATTGACTTGTAACACTCACACATTTTGCATGTCATGTGTCGTTATGTGAATCAGATCAAGGCCGCCATACTCTTGACCCAGATTGTATGGGATCCGGCGGACATCTCTCTTCCTGGTAGATAAAAGCCTTGTTGTTCATTTTTATTATAACAGGGACATAAAAAATGTTATGCATTTTATTTTTGCATGATTTAACTTGCACATCTTAAACATGATTGATGATCTGGATGTGTGCTTAACTCCTTTTTTACTGTCAGTAAAATAGCGATGAAATAAATATTTCGCCAATATCGCTTTAAAAAAAATAAACGCCCAAGTTACTTTAAAGCTTAAAACCTTGCATAATGATGTGAGTACATTAAAGAAAGTACATTAAAATTTAGTACATTACAGACCTAGGGCGCTGAATGCGTTAATCTCACCTTCGGTTCAGGCCACAAACACCTGCGATCCGGTGCTTTATGAATTACCGCCCGTGGTTTGTCCAAAGTTTTACTTAGAGGGAAGTCCCAGATCGCAGGTTTGTGTAGGTTCAGGCCATAAATATGCGATCTGAGGCTTTACGAATTACCGCCCGTGGTTTGTCAAAAGTTTTACGTCTTGCCTTGGCCAAGAAGTGAGATTTTCTCTCCGCGTAGCGGGCAGAAAATCCCACTTTACGGCCAAGGGTGATGTAAATACATTAAAATTTTAAAGTAGTTATTCAAACAATTACACGTAGCCAATAATAAATTCCCTGCCTTGGTCAACAAAGCGTAGCAGTGCTACGATACGTCGTAGCGGTGCTACGCCTCGTACCTAACGGCAAAGCGTGCCCGCACTCATAGTTTTCATCGCAGTCGTAGCTTTACTACTATTTTTAATAAGTATATTAAATATTATTATAAGTATAACGTGTATTCGTTTTATTTTATTTTGATGTTTTTTTCAATTTTAGAATAAAATAAATTCAAAACCAGTTTCAAAGTAGGCAATAATGCGATATTTTTCGCTCTTGACACTACCAATGTTATACAATAATTTCAAACCGCTCAATTGTTACTAAAACTGTCCTCTAACCCATAGCTAACCTGCATTAAACCCGTACAATCCGGTTAATAACCGGGCCGGCCGCAATATCGGATGCCGGCCGGATGCCTCACCGTCGGAATGCGAGGCTTGTTCGCGCCATACTAGGCTCGGCTTGCGGCTTTGGCTATGCCATTTGGGCTATATTTTGCAGTGTAATAATAATTGGACTGGAATTATTTGAAACAAGCAAATACAAATACAAATTCGTTTATTCTCCATAATAGCATGAAACATGTATTTTTTAGCTTAACAAATCACACAGGCACTCCGTAGTTTAACAAATAATACAAACTTTGGTTTAAGATTCTGGAAAAGATTTTTCTTTTTTGTGTCTCTTACCTAATCATTTCAGTCGAAAGTCATCCAATGCAGATCTATAATATCTCCTTCAATGGACTCTTGCGACCCTAAATAGATCGTCGTTCATCTTTTGAGAAAGTTCTCAAATGGCGTCCGCCTACGTACTGGAAGTTGGTAGGCCTTCAACTATTGGTACAACGTTCATCATCATCATTTCAGCCCATAGACGTCTACTGCTGGACATAGGCCTCCCCCAAGGCGCCCACTCAGACCGGTCCTGTGCCACTCGCATCCACCGCGCTCCCGTCACATTTACAAGGTCGTCACTCCATCTTGTTGGAGGCCTACCGCCAGTTCGTCTACCGGTTCGCGGACGCCACTCCAGAACTTTCTGGCCCCATCGGCCATCAGTCTTGCGAGCAATGTGCCCCGCCCACTGCCACTTAAGGTTCGCAATTCTTCACATTCTTCTGGTACAACGTATTTCAGTTTAATGTAGCAATAAAGAAATCACCCATTCAAAAGAAACCTGTTTCGACTTTTCAAGGCGGTAATTGCATAAGCTGTCAGTAGCGGCGTTTATGACAGTTTTACTGGTTTCGCTGGATCCTAAAAAAGTTCTATTCCAACCCTAATGCGCAGCTTAGAGATAAAACGTAAAATAAGCTTTTGAGGAGATAAAAATGACGTTTATTAAGGTTTTGACGGAATGGGGTCGGCGCGCGAGCGTGATATTTTCTCCGCGCGTCACTTGTCGAATTCCGGAATATGTTTATCGAGAGTTGACATGTATATTTTTTCATTACTCGACTATGCCAGAAAAAGGTTTATGTTTTTCGAGTGTATGAATGTATGTGTCTATGTATGTTTCTTTGGCATACTATGTAGCCTTAACGGCTTAATGGATATTGGCTTCTTTAGTGACACTGAGTAGAGATATCAAAAATTTGTATGCATCGGGTTTTTTGTTTTTTACTGAGATTGTCAGCAGCAGAAATTGGCAGTCCTGAAAGGGTAGTACAGATATCCACGCAAGTTTTTATTCTGCATAATAGTATTTGTGGCGCCGTAACCTTCAACTTGTGCGGCCAACCGTACACTCTTAACTCACATTGCGACCGATCGTCTATTATGTTATAATACCCCCATTATGATAATAACATGTTTCCATTCCTACTTATCCTTAGTAAGCTATAATTCGATTATCCTTTCTCCTACAATAGTTCCTTCCTGGACCTTATTACGAAGGAAATAAGTTAGTTTCTTTATTAGTTTTTCCCTGTAATAAGAAAGCCTTATCTTTTGATCGGTGTATTTCATTCATTACATAAAAGAAACATCACGCATTATGGCTTTATATTGCCATTTGTATTATTTTGGGATTTATTTTATTAATGGCAATCATGTCTTGATCGTCCAATATTTTTGCAAATAAATTTTGGGTTCTGAAAAGATATTTCGTTTCATAACAGGTCCAAGAAAAGAAAGTAACCAGTATCATAACTTTTTATCCTTACATACTTTATGTATTCTGCGTTATAGCAATAAAAACAGATAAATAATTATCAATGTGAGCAGAACTAGTTCCAGACACAATACAGAGCTCCATTTTTTCCACCCCAGTGTGCACAGTCTAGGCATACAAATAAACAAAATAAACAACAGAAGGCAAACATGTTAACGCGGCATCGGTAAACAAGATCATAAACAATAAAATAATATATGTACTTTGACTATGTAAGCACTGTCTCCTAGAGTTCTCCAAATTTAGAACCTTTGGAGAAATGTATTGTCAATGGAGAACACTTGTCGCTTCGTCGTGTATTTTTGACTATGTAAGCACTGTCTCCTAGAGTTCTCCAAATTTAGAACCTATGGAGGAATGTATTGTCAATGGAGAACACTTGTCGCTTCGTCGTGTATTTTCATTCATTTTTAAAAAAAGGTGTCTACACTTTGAGAAAATGCGTTGGAAGTCAAACGGAGTTTCAAATGTCAAAAGGTGCATTTGGTCTGGGCACTTTTATTATTAGGAGCCTCTTTTGTCCCACTGCTGGGCAAAGCAAGCAAGGGCTCTTTTGTTCCACTGATCCCGATTTTCAGCAGCTCCCGGCCAGTTCGTCAAAAAGGAGCCCAACTCATCTCGCCAACGTCTTCGCGGTCTGCCTCGTCTGCGTCTGGAGTTGCATTTCGGAAATTCGTTTTTTTTTGTACATATACTTGACGATTCATTTGGAAATACTGACAGTCTGATGCATGTTTTATTCGTATGTATACTTACAATACAATACAATATTCGTTTTTGAACACGACACTTGAAAAAAATTGCCATCAATATTGACGTCGGATGGGCTTAAAATCAGCATTAGCTGTGCCCATACCCTTTTTCCATAGTAAATGCCTATTATTATTTGTTAAACTACAGAGTGCCTGTGTGATTTGTTAAGCTAAGAAATACATGTTATGAGTACATGCTATTATGGAGAATAAACGAATTTGTATTTGTATTTGTATTTTTTTAAAAAGATGCAAAAAATGTACTTGTTACAAAACATCAGAGGTTTGATATACAGTAGGCGGTCTTATCGCTACACAGCGATCTCCACACTTAGTGGTTTATTCAGTACTTTGTGTAAATTTACTAATCCAGTCTTTCTGGTACATTTGCGGGGCTAAAACACTGCACCGATTAATATGAAATTTTGTATGGAAGTTTCTTCTTAATAGGTTCCCGCTTGTACAGCTAGCTATTAAACATGACTGTATTATTGAACATAAACATATCGAAGAGTACCTATTCAATACAAAATGAAAAAAGAAGAAGAAAGCGAAGGAGATCTGCTTGGATAGAAGCAGGTGGAATTCTGTGGCCTCTGCCTATCCCAGTGGGAAACAGGCGTGAGTTTATGTATTATAGCTTCTGCCCGCGACTTCACCCGCGTGGGATTCGGTTATCGCGCTCCCGCGGGAACTATGCGTTTTTCCGTAATCAAAGTAGCCTATGTCCTTTCCCGGGACCCTAACTATCTCCATGCCAAATTTCAACTCAATCGGTCCCGGGGTTGAAGTATGAAGAGGTAACAGACAGACAGAGAGACAGAAAGATAGACAGACAGAGTTACTTTCGCATTTATAGTATTAAATAATATGCATGTAAAAAACTTTTCCGATACGGACTTTTTTACTGTCTAATGACAACGCACAGCTGAAATAAGGCCTTCGGAATTGTAGGGGAGCAATTCTTACGGGATCAAGAAATACGGAATGTTACATCTATATATATATATATATATAAAACAAGAAACCGACTGACTCACTGATGACTGACTGATCGATCAACGCAGAGCCGAAACTACTAGTCGTAGAGAGCTGAAATTTGGCATGCAGATTCCTTAGTGAACGTAGGGACTCCCCTACTCACTAAGACTACTCACTAAGAGAGTAATTTCCGAAATTCCGCCGGGAACGGAAAAAAACGAGATTTTTCATTTTAATATTTCTGCGCATACGAAGTTGCGGGAAAAGCTAGCTGTTTCATACGAAGTAGGGGGAAAAAGGTAGATTTCAATATAATAATCCAGAAAGGTTGCCTACAAAGGTTGTGCGTGAAGGGACCGTACTCATAGCTGGCGTATGTCACCAGTTTCCTGACACGAACGGCTGCACGTGGAGGAAATATAGAAAAATAGCGAGCGGTTCATATTTAATTATTATTATTATTATACTAGCCGTTTGCCCGCGACTTCGTCCCGTGTAGACTTAGAATTTGCGTTCCCGATGATGACTATACATATAGATAGTTATAGAAGTATTGAAAAACTGGTTTGACACGCAGAAATACCCGTTCCCGTGAATATATCGGGATAAAAGGTATCCTCAAAGTCAAAGTCAAATTTCCTTTCTCCATACCAATTTTCATCTCAATCGGTCCAGTCGTTTCGACGTGAAGGATGGAAAAACAAACAAACAAACATACTTTCACATTTATAATATTAGAATATGGAACTAATATAACGTGCACTTGTTTTATTTCGCCCGCAGTCGCCATTACGGTATAGAGTTGGCGTATCTTCGAATTGGTAATACAAAGCAATTGATTCTGGCTCACTTAATAGTGTATTGCATTATTTGCTTAACATTCGTTAATTATGATTTAATTGATTTATATTTTATCTTCATACATTGTACATTGACATTATTTAAAACTTCGCAAAAAAAAAACTTTTGAATAAATTTGCAGCATGAGACTTAGTATAGAGGTTTAGTTAAGGGGAAGATGTGTGTAAAACATTGATTTTGTATCATCAATTCGAAGGCATCCAGTTATATAATCATACCAATACTTTACCCAAGTTTAAATTATTTGTAATCTGACTTTAAAAGTTGCTTCGGCAGAAAGCTCTCGTTTAATTTTGACGCCGCTACAAGTTCTAAGCCTTCTGTAATGAGATGCAGCCGGTTTCGTGTCTCGATGTGATTTATGTTAAAGTTTGGATGAAATTGGTGTATAATTAATTAAAACTCTGGCACTGGCACTAAGACATCATCAGAGTTTAGGAAAAATGGCGATTGTAGATGAGAAAAAATACGTTCTTTATTAATATTAATCTACGCAACGTGAAAGTTAGTCTATGGATGGAGGACTAGGCAGTAGCTGTTTCACGTACTCTTGATGGAATTATTCGTATTACGGGCAATGACTATTTTCTACACTGCATACTCGTATATTTATTGATTTCTGCACTGAAATGCACATGGGAACGAAACATAAAAGGCTTTTAGCACGCGCACGTATTCTTCTTCTTCTTCTGGTGCCTCTCCAACTAGTGAAAGTTGGCAGTCAGCACTGCATACTTCGCCCGATCCTTGGCGCTAGTGAAGTTCTGCAGCACTCGTGATCCCAGTCCAACCACGACTTCTTTCTACGGCCGACTGATCTTTTGCCGGCAACTTTGACCATAATTATAAGCTGCAGGATCTCGTATCTGGAGTGCCTAAGTATATAGTGCGCACGTATTAGCACACCACAATATTTTAGTGTGCAGTTTACGTTCTGTTTGATTGGAGTGTCACCGGTGGTTATTTACTGAGCATCACAGTTTTTCGACGGTTACTGATTATGTTTGTTTGTTTCAGTCGCACGCGCAGTCGGCCGGCGGCGCCGGGGGCCCGGCCCGCGTCGACAGCATGCTGAGCAACGCCACCGCCGACCTCGCCAACCTGACCGAGGCCATCGACCTCCCCGCCAGCCCCTACAGCCTCGTCCAGAAGATCGCCATCGCCATCGTCGCCAGCGTGCTCTCCGTACTAACCGTCGTCGGCAACTCAATGGTCATGATCAGCTTCAAAATCGACAAGCAACTCCAAACCATCAGCAACTACTTCTTGTTTTCATTGGCAGTCGCTGATTTCGCCGTCGGCCTGATCTCTATGCCTTTGTACACAATGTTCACTATCTACGGATACTGGCCGCTGGGGCCGCACGTCTGCGACACGTGGCTAGCGTTAGACTATTTAGCGTCAAACGCTTCAGTACTCAATCTCCTGATAATCAGCTTCGATAGATACTTCAGTGTAACCCGACCGTTGACGTACCGCGCCAAAAGGACTACACGCCGCGCGACAGTGATGATAGGCAGTGCGTGGGGATTCAGTTTAGTACTGTGGCCGCCTTGGATTTACGCGTGGCCGTACATAGACGGCGAACGGAAAGTGCCGCCCAACGAGTGCTACATCCAATTCATAGAGACGAACCAGTTCATCACGTTTGGGACGGCCATCGCCGCATTTTATGTGCCAGTGACAGTGATGTGCATATTGTACTACAGGATATGGAGGGAGACGAAGAAACGGCAGAAGGATCTGCCGAATCTGCAGGGTGGGAAGAAGCATGACTCGTCGAAGCGGTCCAACTCTAGGTAAGTTGAATGTTTCATTCCTACATAGGCTTTCACAAAAAAGAGAGAAAAATAGAATAAGAGCAAGAGAAGCTCTCAACCTACACGTACAGTGTATGGATACCTATATATATGATGTAGATGTTTAAACCAAAATTGGGTCTAGCTAGCCATGTTAGGGCCCATGCTAAGAATGGGTATGTCTTGATTTATATAAATGTGAAATGTACTTAATAATTACTACTACTACCTACTATTATCATTTATTAATTTTCAATTTAAATTTTGTATTACTTAGCATCTAAATATTAGTATGTCAATCATTGTTCACAAAGAAGGGCATAAACTGAGAACTGTAATACATTTTAAACTACCACAGTTTCGAGGGCCACCATCTTATACAGTGAATTGTAAACTTTTTTCAATAATATTATTATTATAAATGACGACGGTCATCTTATCCCTGACGTCATTCATACTAAAATTACGTATTCATCCTTATTGTAGTGGTGAAAGATTATTAGTCAACATAATATTTAAGTACCAAGGCGGTAGCTTGTTGGTTTATGTCATATCGTATAGCTGCTATGAATGGTTGCGGAATTCTCCGTTCCTCGGCTATATGCTGGCAGTAAAGTGAGTCACCACAACAATGCAACTATGTGTTTACTCTACAACGATATAAAATTAAAACGAGCGTGGAGAGTACAGCAATAATTAATCGGAGTGTGAATAATAAAATTTAATAGACTGGAGTACGGAAACGTTCCAGTATAATAATCCATACTTACATACCAATAATGTGAAAGAGTGCTTGTTTGTCTGTCCTTCCCTCATGTCAAAATGGCTGGATCGATTTTGATGAAATTTGGTATGGACATAGTTTGATACACTAGAAATAACATTAATCTATAATTGAATTTTGATATATTACTGTTCTTACTTTACCCCTTTTCTTTTTTGCTTTTCTTTCAACGCGCTAACACATCTTCAGTTTTATTAATCGACTTAAAATAAAGAGGAGGTTCTCAATTCGTCGGAATCTCTTTTTTATACGTGTACCGTGCAGAAGATAGATAAATCGACACGGTCCCCCGGATCCAAGATAAATAGCCTTAAAAGCATTCGCTTGTATCGACCTGATCCGCGGAATACGTCGAGTTCTAAAAGTCGTGCCAACTATTGGCATTTGTCTTTATTACCTCGAGGTAGCTGGTTTTAGACGGAATAATGCCCAAGTAACAGAATAAGTAAGCATTCTGAACAATCAATAGTGACTTTCTGTAAATTTAAGGTCTGTAAAGCTTTTAAAAAATCCAGAGACAGACCTTGACTCATGTCTCTGAGTATATGAGTGCGAAGGTTTACTTAAAAATGTAGCAAATGAAGCTTCATAATTTATAATGGATACCATCATAAACCTCGGCCTTCCCATAAATTTACTATGCCTCGATTTGGGAAGCAAGGTTATTCGATATGAAAACTCAAAGCGTCACGGCATTGAATTTGAACTTTAACTACTACTACTACTACTACTACTACTACTACAGCCTATTTGCGTCCCACTGCTGGGCACAGGCCTCCTCTCATCAGGAGAGGGTTTGTGATATAGTCCCCACGCGGGCCCACTGCAGATTGAGGACTTCACACACATCTCTGATGATATAAATATTGACATTCCCTATATCTTCCGCGAATAGAGGTTATGACTTAGGTAAATATTTTTTGTCCTGTGTGACTGACTGTGGTCGATCTATAAGA
Source organism: Aethes cnicana (assembly GCA_963971205.1). Classification (NCBI taxonomy): domain Eukaryota; kingdom Metazoa; phylum Arthropoda; class Insecta; order Lepidoptera; family Tortricidae; genus Aethes; species Aethes cnicana. The sequence continues at coordinate 1,462,936 of OZ020277.1, forward strand.
ATATTCAAAAAGGAAGAAATAGATTCCTAAACTGTAATTGATTTATTAATATGCAGTTAGTTATATGTAGTAAAAAAGGGGAAAAATCTGCATTTTCTCCGACATCCAATTTTACACAATTCTTCTCGACAACTCACTCCGAACTGCAATGCTATATTTTCAACTTTCAATGTTATCACAGCTGCTTTTAGGTCTCATTCTAAATGCAAAGGATCTCAGATAGGACTTTTACGCCACGCCTGAAACGGAACAGCCTGAGTGGTTCAGAGCATTACTGCTAAGGCATCTGTCACTCTACAAGTGCTGTTGACAAAAGTGCATAATGTAGCCACTTAAGAGAAGTGCGGAAGTGACAGACGATCACACAAGCGTGGAAAGCTGCGCTGCTGATATGCACTTATACAAGAACCTGTGAATTGAATATAGGTACCTAAGTAACATTTAATTTTGAAGAATCCTGTGTTAGAAAATATTTTGTTATGTATTCTTAACTTGGTGCTATAGGTAGTTTAAGTAGAGACTTAAGTTCTCAAGTCTCTGCTTACCTGATGTCATGAACAAGTTTTCATTCCTTTTTACTTTTGGAAATAGAATCTATTTATTCAACAGTACTTACTTAAGTGTTTGTATAAAAATATAAAACCTGCCAATATTCTACAGACTTCAAAGTGTTTTTTTATAGGTTCAATTTTATTTTTAGTCAGTTAAAATCACTAGTAAGTGTACTAACGACATTCATAGTCGTTCTCAAACATTCGACAAGATTTTTTAGATTTTCTTCAGTTGGTATATAAAATCTCAGTTCATGGTCCATAGTCGGCACCGGCACTGTTTCAGTGAAAAGAAACAGGACGCCATGATTAAAGCCTTTACAAAGATGGGCCCTTTGTGGACGCCTAGACGACAAGGATGGGTACCGTAGTTATACGAGATGGTTCATTGACCTTCGGACTTGTTTGGAGCTGGTTCTAATTGTAAACTTTTCAGGAGGCCTTGAAAATTAATGAGATGATATTGGATAGGTTTGTAATGGAAGAAAGCATGTCGACAGACTCCGCTAAATATGTTTTAATGTTTTAAAACAACTAGCTTCTGTTCGCGACTTCGCCCATGTGGAATTCGGTTATCGCGTTCCCGCGGGAACTATGCGTTTTTCCGGGATAAAAAGTAGACTATGTCCTTTCCCAGAACTCCAACCATCTCCACATCAAACTTCATCCAAATCGGTTCAGAGGTTGAAGCGTGAAGAGGTAACAGACAGACAGACAGAGTTACTTTCGCATTTATAATATTAGTATGGATGGGTGAGGGTATGAGTTAGGTATATTATGATCTCACATACACAACTCCTGGGATTGTACAAACTTGGATTACACGCATTTAGGACCAAATGAAGGTAGGCATAAAACGATTTACAGGAAATTAATAATAAAAAATAAAAAAACGCCTATATTTCCAAGCTCTCCCGATAGGGGCAAGTCTACAGGATCGTTATCATCGCTTAACACGGTACGATCTCAATTTGTCTCCCGTAATAAATGCACGTATCGCGATCCCCGCCCTTAATGCCTTACACTTTCACCCCCTTTTAAGGGGAGGGACAAGGGAGGTTCTTGTACTTTATCAACTTTTTAGAAGCGTGGACTAGTTAAATGATGTGTTGAATTTCTGGTTAGGTATTCATGATAGGATTCAATAATCAGCAACACACTTCGTCATCTTTAAAAGAAAGGGGGGTGCAAAAACCGAAGTGACATTCCCAAGGTCAATCTATTTAATTACAAATTCTTCGGCCGAATCTGAGTCAGCTGTCAATTGAGCTCAGATTAATATCTTTAAGTCATCTGTATTAGTAATAAAGCTCACATTTGCTTGCGAAGCGACACTAGCTGGCACACGTGACAATAAACTACATATTTTCCTCAAAAAATGAAATGTGGTTAATTTGTTAGGTTTAATTCTGCAGCGAGAACACTTCAAAATCAAGACATTTTTTCACTACATATCCATTTTCGTTCCAAAGTCGAGCGTTTATAATTTAGATGTACCAACCTCTATTTGTTAGTTTTGTTACGTAGAGAAAGGGGAGCGAAGCTGGCCACCCCAACGCATTCATTAACGTCGGAGACGACATGAAAGATGGAGATTGCCGAAAACGCTTGCAACCTCACAGAGGTAAAGTTCCCATATTATTTTCGTAAAAATCGCGAAATATAATATTTAATGGCTGTATAAATTTTCCGGTTGTTGAGTCAGCAAATACGGGGTAACGGTGGTGGTTACGTTTCCCGAATTTCGGATAAATGTATTCAATATTTCTATTTTCTTCCATTTGGAATATCAAGGGCGTGTGTGTGTTACTACAATATTAACATTGTGTCGTGTATATATGGAACCAACATAATATCTATGAGAATTGTTCTCATGTTTTCATGAGAAGATGAATGTATATACACACAATTTTCAAGGCGCCGTGATATTCCGACCCAAATCAGATTGTTTACTTCTCTTCAGGTAGGATTTATACGCATTGTTTCACAAATTATCGTGTAAATTTTTATACATATAAGGGTCTAATAAGAGACGAGTGAAAACGACCATTTTGCACGTGTATCAACCGATTTTTTAAATTACATATGCGAAAAAAGGAAAGCAACAGGATAAAGTTTAAAAAGTAAAAGCACACTGGTGCGGAATAAACTTCCACGCACGTCCAGTAGGATTCAAAAAGCAAAAGCTCTCGCTCCGAAATGACAAACTTTTCGCACGCTAACAAATATTAAAACGTTTAATTTTTGAGAAATTGTATTAAAAATACACTTTATTACATTATTATTATTAGTTGGTACACTTACATGTCTCGGGCCCATAGGGACCCGTTCATTCGCATTCATGGGGCCGAAGCCAACATAAAGACGCTTTTGGTACCTTTTACTAGAAATGTGAGATGGCCGCAACTGTGGAGATCTGTCCTCCCAATACAACATGAGGCTGTACTGGCGGACAGCCCTCCCCAGTTGCCAAATTATTATTATTATTATTATATTAAATTGACAGGCAGGCAGTTGATCAACTGATAAATGCCTGTACAGTGGCGGACTAAGGGGGGGGCGGCGGGGGCGGTCCGCCCCGGGCCCCCGGTCCTAGGGGGCCCCCAAATCACCAAATAAAACTTGAATGGTTTCGACAAGGCAGCGGCATAACTGTACCACCTCACGCTCGAGACCCCGAGGCAAATCTTTCATACCTATAGGGCCCAGCCCCGTTAATTTACAAAATTGTACAACATGAAATTTTTGGATTTCCTTTCTCTCCTCGCAGCCTCTTGGGCCGGGGCCCCCTCAGCTCAGGTAGTGAATTTTGACCGTTCTGCCACGCGCCACTGCCACCCTATTGTTACGCCAATGTTCTGGTTTTGACCTAGTTGACGTGAGGGCCCCCACAGTAAATTCCATAGATAGTTATTGGTAAAACAACTCAACATTCCCAACTAAGGTCCAAGCACAAATTTTTTTTCGGAAACAAATCGTCATAATCTAAGGCTATCAGTAATAAGTCCAACGCTCGCACATAATATGGACTCCGTGGGAATATATCAACATGTGCGTCAAATCCAGTAGTTCTGATTTTTGCTAGACTTGTTTATGTTGTTTGCCTAATGTATAATCCAAGTTTGTGACCTCAAGCAACTTTATCAAAAATAAAAAACCGGCCAAGTGCGTGTCGGGCCACGCGCAAATTATAGGGTTCCGAAGTTGAGGATGCCCACAGTACCTTTCTAAGACTTATTAGCATCTAGCTAGCCTGTGGTATGACGTGCCCGCCCGACGCCCCTGTCGCTCGAGAAAAATCATCATTATAAGTTGGTCGACTATTACTCGTAAGTTTGTACAGCCTACTTAGCTCTGATAGTTTTCCTTTCAACTACGTTATATATGCCACAACCGTGATTTTTTTCAGCCATCCAAATACCACCATTTAGCTGGCACGGGGGGGGACACGTGACTCTAACAAAAAATAGCACTTTAAAGCTTAATATTTCACAAACGCATCACTTAATCAAAAAATGGTTTTAACAAACCCACAATATTTTTTTAAGACCTATTCAACGATATGCCGCACCATGGGGTACGCAAGAAAAAAAAATTACATCCCCACTTTACGAGTAGGGGAGGTACCCTATAAAAAATATAATTCAGAATTTTATTGTACCACTTTGTCAGCGTAACTAATATGCATATTCATGCCAAATTACAGCTCTCTAGACCTAAGCATCTCCGAGCAATAGTGCGGACAGACGGACGGACGGACGGACGGACATGGCGAAACTATAAGGGTTCCTTGTGGACTTCGGAACCCTAAAAAGACTGCGGAAATTTCGGCTTCTTTTCAGATTTTGGCGATTTTAACCCTAATGAACTAGTTTTTAATACTACCTTTTCAGGGCGTTTTAAAGAAGACTTTTAGTTAGACTTCAGCCCATTACTTTGCCCGCGTGGAATTTGGCTATGGCGCGATAGCCAAATTCCACGCGGGTAGTTACCCGGAAAAACACATGTTTTTCCGGGCAAAGTAGCCTATGTCCTTCTAATCCAGTAACTTTATACATGAGCGTGTTCGCAAAATTCTGATTTTTGGCAGACTTGTTTATGTTGTTGGCCTAATGTATGATCCAAGTTTGGGACCTCAAGCAACTTTATCAAAAATAAAAAAGACTGCGGAAATTTCGGCTTCTTTTCAGATTTTGGCGATTTTGACCCTAATGAACTAGTTTTTAATACTACCTTTTCAGGGCGTTTTAAAGAAGACTTTTAGTTAGACTTCAGCCCATTACTTTGCCCGCGTGGAATTTGGCTATGGCGCGACAGCCAAATTCCACGCGAGTAGTTACCCGGAAAAACACATGTTTTTCCGGGTAAAGTAGCCTATATCCTTCTAATCCAGTAACTTTATACATGAGCGTGTTCGCAAAATTCTGATATTTTGCAGGCTTGTTTATGATGTTGGCCTGATGTATCATCTAAGTTTGTGACTTCGAGCGCCGAACGCCAAATTGACAAAAATAAAAAAAATACCGAGAAAAATTCGGATGTTTTTTAGATTTTGGAGATTTTGACCCTTAAGGACTAGTTTTTGATACTACCTTCTTAGCACGTTTTTATAGAAGGACTAAATTTGCTATGATATGAGACTAGAACCGTCTCTGTATACCCAATAGTTTCTGAGATAAAGCTTTTTAGAATTCATAATTTTTCAGAACTTCGCAATATTTTAGAAGTCATCAGGATGTTTTTCCAATTACCTTCAACGGATTGTGTTAGTGTTGCTCGTGTGGAGTCACGAACTGGAGCCACCTGTAGCATTTTTATATCACCAAAATCTGAATAGCAGCCGAAATTTTCTGGACAACGTTGCGTTCGGCGCTCGAGGTCACAAACTTGTAGTAACTTATATTAGGCCAACAACATAACCAAGCCTGCCAAAAATCAGAACTACCGGATTTCGCTCTTACTACTCCATACTTTCAAACGACAAGGTTACTAATTCATTTGTGCGCCTAGGTTTCGGTTGTAGCGTTCGCGTTCGTTCCCGTGGGAACAAGATACGTTTTTCGGGATAAAAATTAGGCTATGTTCTTCCTGGGGACTAGAATTATCTCCATCCATACCAAATTTCATCTAAATTGGTGAAGCGATTTGAGCGTAAAGACGCAACAGAGAGTCAAAGTTACTTTCGCTTCGATTTAGAATATTAAGTGTGGATGTATAAATGCAAACGAGCACACAGGCCACCTGATGGTAAGGTGTATTAGGTAGTCAGTGCACGGGAGCCTAACATACACCATCAACACATCTACATAGGCAAGGAGGGGGGCCCCCATTTCGATTTTCCGCCCCGGGCCCCCGACAGGCTTAGTCCGCCACTGTGCCTGTATCCCAGTTGTTCTCAATTTAAGTATTTCTTGACCTGTTTAAGAATTTGTCAGGTCTGTTCTTGAACTGGTTAATGCTCTGTGCTGAAATTACGTCTTCTGGCAGCTTGTTCCATGAATGAATCACTCTGTTGCTTAAGAAGTGTTTTCGAGGATTGCTATGACAAAGCTCTGTTAGCAATTTGAGCTGATGTCCCCGCAGAAGCGTGTTGTTGTTGCGCTTTAGTTTGAGTTTCACAAACCGTTCCGGATCAACACAGGAGAAAAATGCACGGAAATGTCTGAAACAGTCTTGTATTTTTAATGTTCACTCGAGACATATTTTTGTAAGTCACCGCGGCGCGGTGTCACCGTGTGTACGCCATGCATTTCCAACGAAAATAATGTTTTCAGGTATTTGCTGAAAATAACGGAGTTGCATATTTAATGCTAATAGTACTTTCGCAGTGTTACGTTATGGCACAGTCGTGGAAAGCAATCATTTTAATGGGATAGTGGTTTCGTTCTCGAGTTGGAACATAAATAGATATACCCAGTGGTGAATGTGAAAATTAGCGAACATTACTGTCGAAAATAATTCATTGAAACGAATTCATGATTTGAGACCGTACCTATCTATCTTCTTCAAAATGTTTAAAGTCCTTCGTATGATACTAATGATAGTAAAGCAATTAAATGATTGGCTTATAAATCAGTGGACGTCATTCGGCTGAAATTATGGTGATGATCTGCCTGATCATATACACCCAACAGCAATGAAAACGGGTCATTTTATACGGAAAATCCTATACAAAGTGACCCGTTTTCATTTCTGTTGTGTGTAGTTGTGGTGGCCTAGCGGTTTGACTTAGGTACCGCCTCACATCCAGAGGGTCGCGTATTCGAATCCGGCTCGCACCTCTGTGTTTAATTGTGTGAAAAACAATTAGAATTTACCACTGAGCTTTTCGGTGAAGGAAAACATCGGGAGGAAATTTGTCCCCAATCCCCACTAGCATGCGTGGGGTCTATAGCCGAAATACTCTCATGATGAATGGAGTCTAGAAGTGGGACGTAAATAGGCGCTTGTGGTGCATTAGCAGAGCTAGAAGCTACCTGTGGGCAAGAAGGGCACTTCTTCCACTAGGAACATAGTCTTTTCACGTCCTTAAAATATTAAATAGGAACTGAAAATATCAAGTAGTGGAAATATTTGAAGAAGTCTTTTTCGTGGCACTGAGCGCTGAAAGGCGATCGCAACTCTACGAGTACCTTGACATAAAAGGCTCAGCGATACTTTAAACAAGAAAATTTCCTGAAAGGTTACTTCTTTTATTTTGTGTTTAAATGTGTAAAATCTTCCGCATAATCTCGCTCATGGAGGAGTGCGGCTCATCGGCCCTCGGGCTGAGCACTCTCGAGGATCACTTGCAGCGCGACGCCAGGCGAGGGCCGAGATTCCGATCGATTTACGGATAAGACAACAACAGGCTTAGACTTGTCAGGTGCGATCGCCATTGCTGTTGTTGAGAACAATTTGAGAGCCTCGATGAGAAATGTCGAGCTCACTATAAGAAACTAGCCGTCTGCTCGCGACTTCGTCCCACGTAGACTTAGAATTTGGGTACCCGATGCATACATATATGTAGTTATATTTATAGAAGTATTGAAAACAATTGGTTTGACGTATCTAAAACCCGTTCCCGTGGACATATCGGGATAAAAACTCCTATGTTATGCCCAGAATCTCAAACTATGTCCATAACAAATTTCATACAAATCGGTCCAGTCGTTGCGACGTGAAGGAAGGACAAACAAACAAAGAAACACACTTTCACATTTATAATATTAGTATGGATATGGATGAAATCAAAACGATGTCATTCTTTGCTAACTTGATGACGACTTCGCAGTGTATCGGCGACTCTTATATGATAGCGTCCTTGTTTAAAATGGATCCATATTTATATTAATTTATTATTATTAAAAGTGGATGTTTGTGTGCTTGTCCTGGTTTCAACTCAAAGCAGAGCATTTTAATGCCGTGATTTTGGAGGTAGTTGGAGAGCGCGACAAAGGCTATATCTTTTATCTTGGAAATCATTACCCATACAGCGAAATTCCGAGCAGCCGAATTCATGGGCAACAGCCAGTACTTCTATATTGTTGTGGATGAACAAATTGTAGTGTCTACGTAGATTAATGGCCGCCGACAGAGCTTAACAAATGGCCGTCCTTGCTCCGCCGTAGTTCAAATTAAAAATGGCTTTCGGGGAAAATACGTTCATCCCCGGACTTTGGACCTGTATTTTGGTTATCATACGGCTTTGTTATTTGATTTTGTATTGAAAATATGTCTCGGTAGGTAATATTTAGCTAGTAAGCTAGGCCTCTTACTAGTATGGAAATTGGATGATCGCTTTTGGAACTTACTACATTACAACGAAATCGTTTTCGTAATTTGTATTAGCTTTTGCATAACGAGTTTGTCAGACTAAAATTCTTTCAAACTATCACTCTCTATTTAAACTGCTTTGAACTTTTAAAAGATGAATTTCCAAACATCCAGAGTCAATTGCATCGACCGGTCAACGTTTTAAGTGTGGCTGTTGAGCCGTCACTCCGTACAGAATAGTTGTATCCTTCATAGTGTGAAAATTTAACGAACGCGACATTGATGGACAGTTTGAATCAACTGAAGCGAGCCTGCTATTGTTTGTGTTTGAAATAGAGAACGGGTAGCAATAGGTGGCAATAGCAAAGCCCACAGTTGTGTTCCGAGAAGGGGGCAAGAGACCTGGTGAAATTACCAGCATAGATGCATTCATCTTAGTCCTGCGGTTTGGCAATCCATTCCAAAGTTTAGACTTCCTTTTGTCCATGTGCTACAGTGCCAACTCACTAGTCTACTTTTGCATAGCTCAAATCTTTTTTAAACATTACGAAACCGCCACTTTGAAAAAAAAACTAATAGTCGAATCTACAAACAGAATTCTTCCTAATCTTTGCTAATTAAAACGGTGTACTTCTTAGTTTTTTAGTTGGTCACGTCTTAAATGGATGATAGCTGAAAACCAGCGCCGCGACCAACGTCGCAGCATTATGCTGAGCTACCTCCTATTTGACTCGAACGACGATGGATCGATTTTGTTAGTTATGTAAACTGTTCCCCTTTACTGTCGTTTTTGTCAAACAAACATTTTTCTTTGAAAAAAAGAAAGAAAAAAAATCTTTATTGCCATAAATAAGTATATACATACAAACGTGAACAAAGTAAACTTAAAACTAATAGCTCATTATGGCAAATGGACCAGGCTCAGCAAAATGCGGTGGCATCAGAGCGGGTAAACTCTGGGCCAGCAGCGCTGATTTTCTTCTTCTTCTTCTCATTCCGTTGGCCAATTGGCTAAGAAATGCGACCAATTGCAATGCCCAAGCACCAGAAAGCATTTTGCCCAAGTTGAAACCGAGACGCTTAATTCGCTCGCTCGCTCTACTACTACAGCCTATTTTGCGTCCCACTGCTGGGCACAGGCCTCCTCTCATCACGAGAGGGTTTGGGCCATATTCCCCACGCGGGCCCAGTGCGGATTGGGGACTTCACACACATCTTTGAATTAATTCGCAGATGCGTGCAGGTTTCCTCACGATGTTTTCCTTCACCGAAAAGCACAGTGGTTAATTCAAATTGAATTTCGCACATAAGTAAACTTAGAGGTGCGAGCCGGAATCGAACCCCCGACCCTCTGCATGAGAGGCGGTAGCGGCGGTGAAGCCGTGGTGGCCTAGTGGCTCGCTCGCTCAATGACTCAATAATATTTAGCAGTGAGTTCCTGATCTTCCCTCCTTTTCCAGAGCACTAAGTTGTTGATACATCATGAACTGGCAAGAATGACCCAAAAAGCCTTCTACTCGTAGACTCGACATTCTTATGATATGATAGATTCTGATTGAGATTGATAGCCCCGGTCACCCCGTGCCCCCGATAGTACAGGGGTTGGTTTGGGGAAGTAATACGTAACTGTGATATCTGTATATTTCCGTATATGTCAGTGAAGTCAGCATTAAAATGATAGGTACCAAAAGTGACTTAAAATATCGCAAGATCTTCGTCACGTCATAATGCTGAGTATAGCAAGAAACAACTTATATGGTCCGTGGATTAAGCAATAACAGAGTCTGCGTTAAACTGCTAAACTGCTTCGCCGCGCGACTTCTAAGTTGAGGTGCTATGACTACCTAAGGCAGTGCTTTGTATTAAAAATAGTTTCCAGTTTATCCCAAACAATCACATAGCCAGGTTACTCTATTATATACCTATTCTGTGACATAGCATAAAGACGGGATAAATAATTTGCTAAAAAGTTATTAACCACTTTGATATTGAAGTATATGACAGAGGCACCAGATATCATTATTAAATCAATTGGCCATATAAGCCTCATTTAAAATATTTTCGACTTTAGCTTTGAATCTTATCTACGCTTTTCTATTGGCAGAAAAGACCCAGTGTATCAGTTTAGGAATACTTACTCACTTACTGTATGCGTCTTCCAAACAATGTTGTCTCTTATAATCGTCTATATAACCTAAAATCACGTTACTATCAGGTCAATATTCACGTGATCTCATCAGTCAAACTATAAACGCTCTATTAGACCGCAATGCATTATGTTTGATGGATGAGTCCTAGTGGATTTGCGAAATTCAATCAATGAACAGCGGAATCAACGCATTTACTGTCTAGCTCTTGGGAATGCCAGTAAAAGCAGGTAAATTTATGGCAAAAATATAGGAATACGTATATTTCGTCATGCCGCAAAGTGTCAAACAGTTTAGTCGTAGGTGCTACAGATGCCGTGATACACAAACCTCTACTATAGAAGACATATTTTAGAGCGTGGTTGTGTCATTTACCTACACTTACCTTGAATGCAGAGGTTTGGGGTTTCAAAATTGGCTCGTATTTCTGAGTACAATAGGTACATTTCCGTGAAGGAAAACATTACTACTACTAATATTCTTTTTCTTTTTTTATTTCAAAGATGTACAAATACTTCTATTTAGAGCTTAACGTCAGTATTATTTAAAAAAAGAAAAAGGGAACTGACGCCATAATTGTACAAAACGAGAATTGGGGAATGCCTCGAATGCTCCGACAAGTGGGGGCTAAATAAAATTGATGGTGTTGATCGAATGTCAGAAGAGTGGAGCAGCGGTGGAAATTTAACGTCCGCGTTACGTTTAGGTACAGAGATGGTTTCGAAGTATCGTGTAGTTATTTATTTATTTATTTAAACTTAATTGCACATACTAAATGTATACAATAGGCGGACTTAAGGCATTCTTTACCAGTCAACTATAAGGCCAAACAGAAAGAAAAATGAGTAGGTGCATCAATATCAGAAAGAAACTACAGAAATACTAGGAACTATTTAATATTATAAATGCGAAAGTAACTCTGTCTGACTGTCTGTCTGTTACCTCTTCACGCTTCAACCGCTGGACCGATTGAGATGAAATCCGGCATGGAGATAGTTGGGGTCCCGGGAAAGGACATAGGCTACTTTTCATCCCGGAAAAACGCATAGTTCCCGCGGGAACGCGATAACCGAATTCCACGCGGGCGAAGTCGCGGGCAGAAGCTAGTAACAAATAATTTCAAAAGAGGATAAATTTACACACACATATATAAAATAAAAGATAAACATACATAAACTAATACAAAACCAGCCGCACGAAGCAAAGAAGAATATGAAGGATTCCAAATCTACGCGACCTGCTCAAACAAATGCTTACAACGCAGCATTCGCTTGAAGGAGAGCTTGGTGTGAGCTATTCTATTCTGTTCTGTTTGAGTTATTCTATTGTTTGAGCACATAATATTTAATAGTATTACATACACAATGGCCACGAAATCACCCGCCTGAATCTAGGCGGCGCGCAACTCGCGTCCAATTCGCCCCTACCGTCATTTGTTTCATCCGGAGATGGAGATAGTGGATCACTGGCCCGCGTAGTTGGCACACATACATTTATAAGGGTACAGACGTCCTTGCACGCACATTGATACTTCATTCGAATTGTGTTCAAAATCGTGCTTTTATAGGCCGTGTCCGCCCTGTGCTATTGTTCGAGTTCGGAATTTAGGAGAGATCAATTTCGTTTTTAGGGTTCCGTACCCAAATTTTCTCGCGGGCTATGTGTACTGCTACAAAATGATTTACTTACTTACGATTTTGAGGGCAAAAAATATTATCTCTTCATACATAACTGAGCGATCAAAAATATACTTAATTAAACAGAACATAGATGTATGGGGTAACATTGGATAGGTCTTGAAAAATCATTTGAAGGTTATCGACTTATTATACCAATCTGGTACAAAGTGTATCCCCCATAACTTTGAATATGGAGTGAAAAATTGTAAAAAAATGGAAATGTACAATTAAACAAAAACTTTTAACGGAATTGGTTTGAGCAAAATCGGCGGCGTAGTTTTTGAGATATGGGATAATCTGGAAAAAAATCGATAGCTACGGAACCCTTCTTATAACTGGTTCCAACTAGCTTTTGGCCGGTTTTTGTAATAAAGACTGTTATGTTTTTTTAATAATACCTAATACAGGTTGTCCCAAAATGGATAAGTACGTAACTCTGACACCGAAGATAGCCTATCTGTAGACCTATCTATATACATATAAGGTCCAATAGTGCATTTAATAAACTCGGCTGTATTGTATAGGTACTTGGTTATTAGTATTTTCCCACTACCAACTAGTAGCATTGTTCCGACTCGGCGCGAGCGCATCCGGCTCGATAAGCATCCAGCATGTCACACGTTTCCTTGATATTGTTCTGTTTTTCTTGCGATAACATCGTATAAATATAGCTTCATTAAGTTCATTATATACAAAAGTTAATGTTACTAGTTCATTACATTGTAAAGTACATTTATTTATTTATTTATCTAGCCTGCGCTGTCCCACTGCTGGGCAAAGGCCTTCCTTTCATTCTTCCACGTATTTCGGCGCAAGGCAATATTTGGCCAATCCTTTTTAAAGGAGTCCAGTTCATTCCGCCGGTAAAGTAAACATTTTTTTCATTTTTTGCTCTTTCTAATTAATAGATTCATAATACACTCGGCGTCAAAATTATCGCGCCTCCTCGAAAATCAGATTCAAGCTAATCTAGACCTTAGCGCAATTATATTACGTTATTAATATTAGTATCAATTGAAAGCACGTTTAATGTGTTTTTAATTAACAATGTTTAATTTAAACGAAACATAATGGTTTGTGAATTAGAGCGTTTTGAAAAAAAAAGTGCCCAAATACGCGTTTGAAGGGTAGCGAGTTGTGCCTGTTTCCAGGGGTATTAATGCCTGTACAAGGCAATTTTAGGCATTTTTTGTAAAAAAATGTGATCCATTTATGGTTAAAAAGTTAAACTTGAATAAACATTTTTCAACTGTCCGCAATGTCACTTCCATAAATTTTTGACCCAATGAAAAATCTCTTTTTTTATTTTTTTCCAGAAAGAACCATTTCGTTACCTTTCCAACGGTACCTTACAATCATATCATTATCCTTGATCAAATAGGGTTTAAAGTCGGTTGAAACTATTTTTCGACGAGGCGCGATAATTTTGACGCCGAGTATATAACTAGCTACTGCCAGCGACTTTATCCGCGTGGAATTTGGGAATACGGTTCCCGCGGGAACTATGCGTTTTTCCGGGATAAATAGTAGCCTATATGATGACCAGTGTTACAAACAACCCCCATACCGAATTTTGTTGCAATCCGTCCAGTAGTTTTCGAGTTAAATCCGAACATACATACATACACATATAGAGATCTTCTACTATCTAAAGTCCCGCGCCTTCACATTTCAAAACGCTTATTTTTTATTATTATTTAAAAAGCACCACCAACACTCTCAAGTCTCAACGCATAGTTAATGGCGGGACTTTAGATAGTAGAAGATCTCTACATGCGGACAATTTTTTCATTTTTTTTTTATTCAGTATCGTTTGTAAAGTCCCCTCGACTTGATAGTTTCTTTTAATTTTCAAGTTTCAGACGCGACTTCTTCTACAGACTTATTATTAGTAATAGAATACCAAATCTTTCGACTTTCTTTCAGAGCAGTTTCTAGTCCTTAGTTTTCCCAGTCCTCTTGTTTCCTCACTTCCCAGGTCCAGGTTCCCAGGACTTTTGTTTCCTCTAAGCCTCTTTCAGCTGGTCTTAGCTGTAAATTAGCTACAGACAGGACCTAATCGGTAATCGAATACGCTGCCAGTGCCCGGCGTTACCTGTCTCGTAAATACAATTTATTTCCTATGCGGAAACATTTACGAGCTTCAACAAGTTAATAATGTCTTCTCTTCACGAATACTACAATTTGCCGTAAATCCTTTCTGAGATACGGTAAACCTTCAACAAGATAAAGTGTCAGCGAGTTGCATAGGATACTTAGCAATGATATTGCGTTTGGTCATCTGTTTGCGATGCGGATTAGGTACGAGCTGCAATTTGTCAATACGAGTAGCGGGATAAGGCTCAATTTTGTAAAGAAAAAAATAAATAAAAACGCCTTCAAACTCCAGACTGCGATGTCAATGTCAAGTTCACTATATGATTATCATTTCTTTGGGTCGGTTCACTTGACATCGACTTCGCAGTCTGTTGGAATTTCCTGTGCGGTTTTTTTTTCGGCTACAGATTCCAAATAATACTATAGAAATACATAAGTAACTCTGAAGTGTGCGAAATTGACACCAAAATCATCTACGTGTTCGCAAATTTTGAGGAGTTCTCTCATTTTCTCATAGATCCCATCATCAGAACTGAACCAAATTAATATAGGACTAACTTGAAAGTACCACATTTCGAACAAAAATAGAATTATGGAAATCGGTTCCCGTTTACTATTTATTTTTGGTGAACATACATAAAAAAATTAAAGAAAAGATTGCGACGAATTGAGAACCTCCTCCTTTTTTGAAGTCAGTTAAAAACTACTTGCCCTTTGACAGTCGTAATCTGCTTCGTAAACGTATGCCAAACGCAATGCCGCTAAAGGTCTAAGTATCGCGGCGTGTAGGATGTCTGGGTGTTCGGTCTTTCCGTTGAAATTATGATGATGAAGAAAGGCTAAACCAAAGGTGCTGAGTTACCTGAGGTGAGCCCTCCAGTAGCACTACCATGAGTTTGCTACAGTAAACGATTTTTATGAAGAAATTTAGTTCAACGAGTGACCGCCAGGGGCGCTGTACTATTCTTCATACAAATCGTTTACGTAGTCGCTAGCGAGTATGGTATTGCTACTGAGAAGAGATGCTTTAGGCTCACTTGCCACTAACCTCGGGTTAGGTTAACCCACGTCAAAATCATACAAATAAATATGAGTTAAGAAGAAGTTAAAAACCCGTGGTGGCATAGTGGTTCGACCTACCGCCTCTCATGCAGAGAGTCGGGGGTTCGATTCCGGCTCGCACTCTCTAAGTTTACTTATGTGCGAAATTCAATTTGAATTAACCACTGTGCTTTTCGGTGGAGGAAAACATCGCGAGGAAACCTGCACGCATCTGCGAAGTAATTCAAAGATGTGTGTGAAGTCCGCAATCCACACTGGGCCCGCGTGGGGGATACAGCCCAAACCCTCTCGTGATGAGAGGAGGCCTGTGCCCAGCAGTGGGAAGCAAATAGCTGTAGTAGTAGTAGTAGTAAATCTACCTTAATGTTTTATCTTATGATTTCTTATAAAAGCTAAGGCTTAAGATGGAATGCTCGTACCGGATCACAACAGAGTGAGCACTGTTATTTGGTGACAGGTTAGCAATTAAGACGGTGGTACCAACCCGGACGGATCTAGCACTAGGTCCTACCAAGTCAAAAATGTGGATAGGACCTGTAGGCTGGTGCTGGTGTATGACCATGTTCAGTAAACTGTGCCATTTTGTATTGCATTATCCTTTGCAGGTTTGTTACTGTTTAATCCATATTCATATTTTAATATTGTAAATGCAAAAGTAACTCTGTCTGCCTGTCTTTTACCTCTTCATGCTTCAACCGCTGGACCGATTTGGATGAAATTTGGTATGGAGATAGTTGGAGTCCCGGGAAAGGCCATAGGCTACTTTTAACTCCGGAAAAGTGCATAGTTCCCGCGGGAACGCGGTGACTCGCGGGCAGAAGCTAGTTATTTTATAAAATAGCCTGATTTTAAAATAGATATCATAAGCCGATTAAGCTGCGTAAGCGTTGATCTCAAAAATAAATAAACGCCATCTATTCGCAACTGCTAATACTTTTCGAGACATTAATTTCAGCGCGGAACCGTGTCGCATTAGTTGTTAAATGCCCTACTTTCAGCAGCTGTACAAAACTAAACTCTCGCCCTCTTGTTTAAAGTAGAAATTCCTTTTTCATCGTGCTTCAGTTAAGGCGTTCTCATATCCTGAGCTTGCAGACATTGATTGATAGAACTGTTGGGAGCCAAAGTAGGTTTTTAGAAAAGTTTCACACGGAAAAACCTCTATTTACTTGTAAATTATTGCATTTTATTTCACTCCGCTTAAAAGCGTGTAAAGCTTGACCAGGATTCAGCAGACTGATCAATGGGAACGCTAGTTCTGCATTTCATATAGCAACACCTAATGTCAATGTCAACGTTTGCGAGCTATCAAATATAAACCGACTTATTTTAGAAGGTGTACAATTATTTACGGAACCGTAAACAAGTCTGGCAACTTAATAGCATTGGACCATGCTTACTTCTTAACCGAATTAAAAAAAAACCGGCCAAGTGCGTGTCGGGCCACGCGCAAAGTATAGGGTTCCGAAGTTGACGATGCCTACAGTACCTTTCTAAGACTTATTAGCATCTAGCTAGCCTGTGGTATGACGTGCCCGCTCGACGCCCCTGCCGCTCGAGAAAAATCATTGGTATTTTAATCATTTCATAAGTTGGTCGGCTATTACTCATAAGTTTGTACAGCCTACTTAGCTGTGATAGTTTTCCTTTCAACTACGTTATATATGCCATAACCGTGATTTTTTTCAGCCATCCAAATACCACCATTTAGCTGGCAGGGGGGGGGGGGGACACGTGACTCTAACAAAAAATAGCACTTTAAAGCTTAATATTTCACAAACGCATCACTTAATCAAAAAATGGTTTTAACAAACCCACAATATTTTTTTAAGGTCTATTCAACGATATGCCACACCAAAAATTACATCCCCACTTTACGAGTAGGGGAGGTAACCTATAAAAAAAAAATTTCAAAATTTTATTGTACCACTTTGTCAGCATAACTAATATGTATATCGGTCATTCTCCAGACGTACATTTTTGCTTGTCTTCACTCTTTAACCATATAAAATCATAGATTTTATCATGGTTTATATTTTTTTATCGTAGAAGGTATTTGTATTGAGCTGTACATGAATTTTCAAAGAGATAGTTAAAAGGCTTCGGGTGGAAAAAAAATCTAAAAGTCCCATTCTCCTAATAAACACGTCGCGTCCCACTACCAAAACTACTTACGTTCCAATTTTTCCTGATGATATACATAAAGAAAACCCGATGAAAACAAGTTTATTTCACAAAAGAATATATATTTTCACTGTACAAAAAAAATCTAGTCAATACAGTCATAAACCACAAAAAATTCAATTATAATTACTTTGTCTCGAAACGTATCCTAAATCACGCGTCGCGATCGTTTTTGACCACACCAGTGGTCGGAATGTAGGCACGGATCTCGCTACCGCATTTCGGTCAAGCAGTCAGTCGCGCCCAAAGCCCCGTGCGGGATGGTAGTGTCAGTTGTGTCCAGGCCGCAGATTACGCACGTAAGTATCTAATTCACGCGTTTTGGTTTAAGAAATTTCTAATTAACAAGCTTACATTTTAAAAATCAACCAGCAACTTTATTGCTATGAGAGTTACAGAATACATTAAAGGTCGCAATATTTAATTGATACTAGATTCTGTGATTTATTACATGTACCTTTAAAAAGTTATTTTGTGTTTTTCAAGAATCCCTAATTCACGCGTCTAATTAACGCGTCGAAAATCAACGCGTTAATTAGAATTTGTGGAAAAATATCGTCATATGTATAGTTATATTATAGTTTAAATTCAGAATAATAATTACTTACCGTAAGAATTGACCTACATGCATAGTTACATTATCATCACCATCATCACCATATTCTAATTAAAACGTCGTTTTTATAATTCACACGTCATGGAAAAGTGTAATATTCTAAATAACACGTCGTTTTTCTAATTCACGCGCCACAGAAATTTTAAATTATTTTTAACTAATTAACCGTCAATATATTTAATGTGCCCAATAAGGATTTAAGTTTTAATGATCAAAAAGATACTATATTTGAGATAAAACTCATTGAAAAGTAAGAGGAAAAAAAGCGACGCGTTAATTAGAATTATAACATCGTTCTGGAGAATGACCGATATTCATGCCAAATAACAGCTTTCCAGAACTAAGCATCTCCGAGCAATAGTGCGGACAGACGGACGGACGGACGGACGGACATGGCGAAACTATAAGGGTTCCTTGTGGACTTCGGAACCCTAAAAAGGAGGAGGTTCTCAATTCGTCGGAATCTCTTTTTTTATGTATGTACGTGGTAGGTCCCATAATAATCTGGCCTAAGTAAGATGTAGTTACAAAAATGAAATAAAACTATGGTTACTTTTTAATATAGTCTCCTTTAATATTAATGCGCTTCTGACATCTGCGAACCAACATTTCTAAACCATTCTAATGGTACTCTGGTTTTTGGTCCTCGAAATGCCCTAAAACGGCCGTCTCCAGCTCTTCGTCGTTAGAAGAAAATTTTCCTCGTAAGTCCCGATTCAAAATGGGGAATAAAAACTGACACTCGGGGACATGTCTGGACTATACGGGGGATGGTCGAGCTCAGTGAATCCACACTCGCATACCGCAGCCTTGACAATTGCAGCCTTATGAACAGGAGAATTGTCATGAAGCAACAGCAGTCCTTTTGCTAGCTTGCCTCTTCGTTTTTCTTTGATGATAGCCCGCAGTGTACGTATTAGGGACACATAATATCCGCCGTTTATAACGGTATCGCATTCCTCAAAATCAACCATCAGGATACTCTTACAATCCAAGAAAATTGTGCACATTGGTTTTTTGCCCATTGCCTGCACCTTCGCTTTCGTGGGCGGCCTCTCGTTCATAAAACGCCACTCCATCGACTCGCGTTTGCTCTCAGGATCATAACAGAGAACCATTGTTTCGTCCTCTGTAACCAGTCGCTTGATTATGTTCTTAGGGTTATCGC
The DNA here is from genome assembly GCA_963971205.1 of Aethes cnicana. NCBI lineage: Eukaryota > Metazoa > Arthropoda > Insecta > Lepidoptera > Tortricidae > Aethes > Aethes cnicana. Next base: position 1,482,195 of record OZ020277.1, read on the forward strand.
CACAAAGGTCTAAAAATTCAGAAGCACATCGCACTCGTTCTTCTTTTTGCACTGCTGACAGAAGTTTTGGCACCCATCTTCCACTCACTTTACTCATATGAAGATGGGCATTGATAGCACGATGGATGAAGGTTTTAGATAGACCAAGTCTTGCTGCTATTTCCCTTATTTTCAATCGGTGATCATTTAAAACTTCTTTTTGGATGAGGGTTATTTTTCCGAAGTGAGTACCTCAATGGGTCGACCATCATGACCCAAAGTCTTCAACACTCTCACGTTCATGACGAAACTCTTTCACCCAGTTTTTAACTGTGCTATAGGAAGGCAAAGAGTGCCTGTAAACATCATCCGAACGGTCTTTGATTTCGGTGGGACTTAAACCTTCTTTGTACAAAAACTTTATCACGCTCCGACACTCACATTTTGACCTTTTGAATATTCACACGACACGCGTCAATCAAATTACCCTAAAACTGAAAATAATGCAAACAGATTAACAGTTCTTTGTTTATTAAATGCCAATGAGATGCCCGATCAATCAAAGCCAAATTTATAGTGACAAGTAGCCTAGAACTATGTCAGGCCAGATTATTATGGGACAGCCTGGTATGTTCACCAAAAATAAATACTTAGTAGATGTGAACATTGCTGGACATAGGCCAATGTACGCATATGAGATTTATCCAAAGTGTACCGAATCCAATGTATAACTTCCTAACTACAATCTTTACTACTGGAACACAAAAATACCAGAACCAAAATCCACAACACGCTTCGTCAAATAACAATCTCAAACAAAACTCAAGAATCCGTAGCTTACTTCGTCAAAAACACAAGTAGAAATAAATAAATAACACATAGTAGATTGTGTGACTAGGGAGCCAAATGGTATATTTTACCGCGAGTGACGAATTGAATCTTGAGCTAGCAAGGGATTCAAGCTATGTCACCCAAGGTTTAAATAATTTATATCACCCTTGGCCGTAAAGTGGGATTTTCTGCCCGCTACGCGGAGAGAAAATCTCACTTCTTGGCCAAGGCAAGACGTAATACTTTTGACAAACCACGGGCGGTAATTTGTAAAGCCCCAGATCGCATATTTATGGCCCCCACCTTCGGTTCGGGCCACAGAAACCTGCGATCTTGGGACGTTTACGAATTCACCACCTAGGTCTGTAATGTACTATTGCTATCGTGCTGCACACTCTGCTTTTCACTCCTCCTATGAGAAAACCAGTAGCAGCAGGGAACAAAATCTTATTTTGCTCTCTGTTTGCAGGGCTGAAATGGAGAGGGATCAAAATCGCATTTTGCTCAACATTTTGCAACAGGGATCAAAGTACTCATTTTCGAATAGGAGGAGTGAAAACATCTTTACTACTTACTTGTCATACAATCTACTTACTATTTATCCCCGTAAACGCAGACGAATATGGCAAAAACCTAATTAGAAATATGAAAAATCTTGCTTATCCTAATTTAATTATGTCTTATATTGGTCCCCCAGAAAGATTACGATCTAATTAGGCAATGAGATTTGAAGAGACGGGAATTAATTAACTAACTTCCATTTATTTCCTTCTTTTAATTAAGTATGCGCTCGGAGATGAAAGAACGACTTTTTATTAATTATTATGTTGATCTTTTTCTGGTACGGCATTGTTAATTTTATTTTATTCATTTTGCGTGTAGTCATTTTGCGACTGTTGATAATGAAGAAGAAGAAGAAATAAATTTATTTGACATACAAACGGCACAGAGATACATGTATAACACAATTAAAAACTAAAAAGAAAGAAACATAGAAATATGAAAGAAAAAAAAGAAAAAAACCTCTGTGTCGGAGTGCCAAATAATAATGGAATGATAATATAATGAATTCTTACACATGCAACGCCGAGAATAGGATAAAATAACTCGATTTTTGAAAGAATAATTTACGCGACTGCAATCAAACTTTTGACGTTACATTATATATTTTTGTAATCCTTTAATTAAACCCTTTATTTTGATATCCCACTCGATAAGCTTTGACAAAAATAAATAAATTTGGAAACGTTTAAAATGCCTCCAAAAGTCAGCCATTTTATTTTTTGCAATTTTGATATACCCAGTTTCACTCTCACAATTAAGACGAATCTAACGAACTTTCGCATGCTAAAATCCAACAAGCAATTTTATCTACAGAGCGTGTCAAAGAAATATACACACGAAAAACATAATCCGCTTTCTAGCGCACTCGGGTGAAAAGCTCCGCGTTCGACCTTCAGGTCCAGGTTCGGGTTCGGTTTTTCAAAACCGAATCCTGTTTTTCCTGAAATAAAACCGGTAATATCGTTAACGGTGAGGTGGGATACGGAGTCGATAGCATACAATATTCAAATCTAATTATCTCTTACCGGGGAGGAGTTGCCTTGAGATGAGTCGGTATTTCACGCACATGGAAATGTTATTTATGATAGACTAGCTTTTGCCCGCGACTTCGCCCGCGTGGAATTCGGTTATCGCGCTCCCGCAGGAACTATGCGTTTTTCCGGGATAACGCATTCACTGCCACCAACGCATATATAAAAAGGCTCAAAATCACTCAGAGGGCAATGGAGAGGGCTATGCTCGGGGTTTCTCTGCGTGATAGAATCAGAAATGAGGATATCCGCAGTATAACTAGGGTCACCGACATAGCCCGAAGAATTGCGAGCCTTAAGTGGCAGTGGGCGGGGCACATTGCTCGCAGGACTGATGGCCGATGGGGCCGGAAAGTTCTCGAGTGGCGCCCGCGAACCGGGAGACGAGCTGTCGGTAGGCCTCCAACAAGTTGGGAAACCGGTGGAAGCAAGTAGCACAGGACCGGTCTGAGTGGCGAGCCTTGGGGGAGGCCTATGTCCAGCAGTGGACGTCTTTTGGCTGAAATGATGATGATGATTATGAACACATATATGCGTTTTGCTGACTTTCCCGCAATGCCTTGAACGCACATGTGCGTTGCAATGTTCCCTTAATGACAGATGTGGCACCTGGCGAAAGTTCGTAAAACAGAAGTGGCAGTGAATGCGATAAAAGGTAGCGTTTGTCCTTTCCGGGACCCCAACTATCTCCGTGCCAAATTTCATCTCAATCGGTTCAGCGGTTGAAGCGTGTAGAGGTAACAGACAGACAGACAGACAGACAGAATTACTTTCGCATTTATAATATTAAAATGGATATGGATTTCCAAGTAAATAAGTAAAGTGGGTGAAAAATGACAACGTGCTTGATTTATTTATTTTTAGACAGGAATAACATTCCGTATCATGAAAAAAAAAATCAGATTTTTCCGTGCCGTTGATTGACACGAAAATTACATTTTTTTTTGCTTTTGAATTCAATATTTTCATTAATATTGTGGTAACCTCAAGCAATTTAATTCTAAATTGAATCACGTCGGCGGGTCATTTGGCGGTAAAAAAGAAGTCAATTTATACTTGCTATAAATCTCTTAACTGTTTCTTGAAAATTCTTGAAAATAGAATGCGCTTATAGTCTATGATTTGTGTTGTATGACCACTGGTTGGACCATAGGTCTCAAAAGTGCCTTAGGACCTATTGATGACGACTGTAAAAGTTGGTACAGTACTTAAGGCCGGAACCCCAGTGTTGCACACGGTATACCTAGCTACGCCACGTGGGTACAAAAATACACGAAGTATTTTTTTTTTTTTTTTATTATTATTATAGACGGACAAACAGGCAGACGGCCCACCTGATGGAAAGCGGTTACCGCCGCCTATAGACATTTGTAACACCAGAGGCGTCACCAATGCGTTGCCGGTCCCGTAGATATTTAATGACACCCTTTTTAAAACATCCCATATTGTAGCGCAGAGGGAAAATTTCAGCAGGGAGTTCATTCCAAATGCTTATAGTACGCGCTAAAAACGTTCTAGAGAACCGACGCGTAGACGAGCGTAATGTCTCAAGGAAATGGGCATGAACACCCTAGTATTTTTGTACGTAAAACATTTCTGCAAATAATTGTACAAATAATTGAATGCCTTCTTTTTTATCTTCACACTTCGCTTCATCTCATTTATCACATACCTTCCAGTCTGCTCCAAACCAAGGTATGCGAAAAATACGTTTCTAATCTCCTGTGACAGACGTTTGAGCAGGATTCCGTATCTGTTCCCCAATATCCGAGCGGATTCGCAAATCCTCCTGATGCCAGATTACTTCAAACGACTTCTTAAAATACACAAAAGTACAGAAGCACAAAACGAATATACAATGTAAGAACATTTGCAGAAATCCATATCCATATTAATTTTAATTTAATATTATAAATGCTAAAGTAACTCTGTCTGTCTGTTACCTCTGCACGCTTCATCCGCTTAATCGATTGAGATTAAATTTGGCATGGAGATAGTTGGGGTCCCGGGAAAGGACATAGGCTTCTTTTTATCCCGGAAAAACGCATAGTTCCCGCGGGAACACGATAACCGAATTCCACGCGGGTGAAGTCGCGGGCAGAAGTTAGTTTTTCATAAACTAGACAAAAAACGGGAAGGAAAAACATGCTCTTTTGATAATATTTATTTTATTTTCTATTAGGTTAGGAACAATATACTCGATATCTATTGATATTGGCACCCTATTCATGCCACGTAGGTACAAACTATGACAACCCTATCTGATTTACCGTCCTTCGTTACTCTATGTCCGTTGTACTCGCAGGAAGGACGTGTCATCGAGCGAGACGGCACTATGGCCGTGTCTGCTGTGTAAAGGGGACCGACAGCCTTCATTGTATTGCGCCTCGATTGTTACAACTTTGTATGCAAAGAGGAAGCTGCTTTATGTGAGATGGTACAGTTGTTTTACGACTGATATTTGTTGTTACTATTTAAAATACGGCTTTGTTTTTATACGAGTTTTTCATTGTACCTCATAATATTCCGGTTTTGCATTACTTGCCTTTACGTTACGTAGTACTGTGGGTTTATTTATATTTTACATCACCCTTGGCCATAAAGTGGGATTTTCTGCCCGCTACGCGGAGAGAAAATCTCACTTCTTGGCCAAGGCAAGACGTAAAACTATTGACAAACCACGGGCGGTAATTCGTAAAGCCCCAGATCGCATATTTATGGCCCGAACCGAAGGTTCGGGCCACAGAAACCTGCGATCTGGGACATTTACGAATTCACCACCCTAGGTCTGTAATGTACTATTGTATTCGAATGCTTTATAATTAGTATCTAAGTACAAACTGTATTTCACCTGCCACTTGCGTTATGGAAAAAAAGTTACACCTTAGAAACACCCTAACAATAACAGCCTAGCTAGTATCGAAAAACAAGCGACGTTAACTTCAGACTTTCTTTTGCCATGCCCGCTGGCCACAGCCTAATAAACCATACAGTAGGCCAAATACGTATAAACCAGCAGAGCAGAGGCTTCTGCATATTTCCTTAAGCAGAAAAAGTTGGACTCCTGCTTGTCGTAGTCGTAGCAATTTAATTCCATTTTTCTTTAAGAGGGTTTACTCCGAAAGTTGGCAACGTCGCATATAGTTGTCAAATGTTTCGCTGTTTTTATTAATTTCTTTACATTGCTCAATTAAAAAGGCAGATATAATTCTATGGTTAAATGACGCGTTTTGTTTTATATTTGTTGGTTAGGCATTCAAATGATAATATTACATTAAAATGCATGGAAACTGCGATGGAAAGTTTTCAAAAGATATTACTTCCATAGTACTAAAAACTTCGTGTTCCTATGATAACTGTTACAATCCATACTTAATGTGTTATTCAACCATAGAGCGATAATTCATGTTTTCATTCAGTAATATTCAGAAATTAATGAAAACAGCAAAATATTTGACAGCTATTTGCGACGTTGCCAACTTTCGGAGTAAACCCTCTTAAGCCCAAACCCTGCAGCAGCGAACGGCCACGCTACGCCACGTGAATACACATTCGCTACATAACAAAATATAGGTGGATGTTTCCACAACAACGTACGGCGACTCTGCGCGCGGACGATAAGTACAATGAACCTACGTTTAGTATGTGCGACGTGAGTGCGTAGCGTGCGCCGCTGTGCGGTGTCATAGAATCGGTCAACGAAATAATCTAGACAGAGCAATCGGGTTTGAAAGACAAGGTCCCGAGCTACTAAGTACGTCCCTCGTCGTGTGACGGATTTTTTTTACCCAACAGCGCTAGAAAGAGGGTTATGTTTTTCGGGTGTATGTATGTATGTATCTAGGTATTCTTTGGCACGCTCTGTAGCCTAAATGGAGGGCTTGATGGATTTAGCTTGTGAGATTTCGTTGGATTCGTCTTGATTATGAAAATGACACTGGCTATATCAGAAGTTTGTATGCAGTCGGCTTTATTTATTTTTTCTAAAATTCGAGTTATCACTATATCAACAGCGTCGGCCCTACTGTATTTATTGTTATACTGTGTGCTTGCTTTCTTCGCGATGCACAATCAAAAGTCAACTCAAGGTTAACGGACGTAGAACATAATTTGCTTGACGTACGCCACGTAGTTGCAACGTTTCGAGCCTCTGGACTGGAATCCACGAGGCTACGCGCTCAGTTCGAGAGAACTCAAATAGTGGAGGCCTCCAAACGATTTACATTCGCATTGTTCTTTTGTTAGAGTTTATTTCCAGTTTGCCGGTCTTTGGTAGTTGTTGTTTAGTATCCGAGTGAGTTGGCGTTTATGTAGTTCCTCTGTGACCTATATCCCGATTTCTATCCCGTTTGAAGTTCGGAACAGGGTATTTTGTCTTAAGTCTCGCTTGAGATAACAATGCTATTGAGATCGTCTCGTTTACCTCTGCTTTCGTGCAATTGTTGAGGATGTTTAGTTAAGTACCTACCTAAATTACCTATTGATCCTCTTTTTATTACTTTGTTTATTTTTCAAAGTTCTTTGTCATTCATGTGGTCACTCAGGGGATTTTGAATTTCAATGTTCTTTTTACGGTTCCATAGCCAAAAGACAAAAAATAGAACTCTTATAATTTCGTCATGTCTGTCATCCGTACGTATAGCAGTCCTTTTGTAGCGGTGTGTGTGTGTGTGTGTGTGTGTGTGTGTGTGTGTGTTTGTGTGTGTGTGTAATCATTTGCCAGTGGCGATACCTATAGCTTCGAGTGCATTTAGACTTAAATAGTCTCAAATGTCGCAGAGCGGAACTTTTAAGCTATACAGCATTCGACCTTCCCCGTAATCGGATCGGTGCGTGCGTCGCCTAGCCTTTCTAAAGCTTTCCCGGATAAGCTGGTCTTCTATTGATAATATCCAGAATGCACCAGCCACTTTTGTCGTCTGCTAACAGCAAAGTGTTTGTTTGCAAAGGAATCATCATCATCGTCATTTCAGCCGAAAGACGTCCACTGCTGGACATAGGCCTCCCCCAAGGCTCGCCACTCAGACCGGTCCTGTGCTACTTGCTTCCACCGGTTTCCCGCGACCTTCACGAGGTCGTCGCTCCATCTTGTTGGAGGCCTACCGACAGCTAGTCTCCCGGTTCGTGGACGCCACTCGAGAACTTTCCGGCCCCATCGGCCATCAGTCCTGCGAGCAATGTGCCCCGCCCACTGCCACTTAAGGCTCGCAATTCTTCGGGGTATGTCGGAAAGGAATAATATAAATGAATTATATGCAATGCAAAATAACTGCAATAATAGACTCTCTTGTAATAATTTACTGCTACTACTACAGCCTATTTGCGTCCCACTGCTGGGCACAGGCCTCCTCTCATAACGAGAGGGTTTGGGCTATAGTCCCCACGTGGGCCCAGTGCGGATTGTAATAATTTACTTAGGTTAAAAAAAAACACATAAGCAATGCTTTGTTTCGGCATCAAATTTTAAAAGTTCTTTGGTACTCAATGTAATCTTATCTTATCTAGCCTATTAGATCCCACTGCTGGGCAAAGGCCTCCCCTCCTCTCTTCCACTCCTCTCTGTTCTTTGCCAGTTCTGGCCAACCCGATCTAAACTTGTCTAGGTCGTCGCGCCATCTCCGTCTAGGTCTGCCTCTGCAACGATGTCCGTCCCGAGGTAGCCATTCGGTGGCTAATTTGGCCCATCTGTCATCGTGCATACGGCAGACGTGTCCAGCCCAGTTCCACTTTAGTTTGGCAGTCTGTACCCCAACATCGGCAATCTGAGTCTTGGAGCGCAGTTCTGAGTTCCGTATCCTATCAGTTCTTCGGACGCCTAAGATACTGCGCTCCATTGCTCTCTGACAAACCTTGAGCTTGGACTTTTGTGCCTCAGTTAATGACCATGATTGGGCGCCGTAGGTTAAAACAGGCAAGATGCATACGTCCACGAGTTGGCGTTTCAAAGAAATGGGAAGGGTTCCCTTCATAAGATCCTTCATGGACCAGAAGCTCCTCCAGCTGTTTTCGATTCTTCTCTTGATCTCTTTGTCCTGTCTGTTAGTGAAGGAGACAATCTGGCCCAAGTAGGTGTACTCGTCGACGTATTGCATGGCCTGTCCATCCACCGTAACCTTTACTTTCGCGCGATTGGTCATCAACTGAGTCTTCGATCTGTTCATCGTAAGTCCAACCTCAAGGCTTGCGTTGCTGAGGTCTTGCAGCACAAATTGCAGTTCAGATGCCGATGTTGAGAAGAGAACGATATCGTCGGCGAATCTAAGATTAGTCAATCTCCGATTCTCGACGACGATACCTCTCTCCTCCCAGGATGCCGCCAAATTCTTGAAAACTTCTTCAAGGCAACTGGTGAACAATTTAGGAGACAGCGGGTCACCCTGCTTTACTCCCTTCTCGATCTTAAATACAGATCCCGGTGTTTGGAGATTGATTTGAGCCGTACTATTATCGTAGATAGTTCTAACGAGTTCAACATAGGTTTCGTCTATGTATTGACTACGCAGTGCAGATAGTATAGCACTATGTGAGACGCTATCGAAAGCTTTACTATAGTCAACAAATGCCAAGTACAGTGGCTTGTTGAACTCGTTAGACTTCTCAATAAGCTGGTTGAGGGTGTGGAGGTGGTCGGTGGTGGAAAAAGATGGACGGAAGCCCGCCTGCTCGGGCGGTTGATGCTTGTCTAATTGAGGGGCTATTCGGTTTTGGATCGTTTTTATAAATAATTTATACAGGTGTGAGACTAAACTAATGGGGCGGTAATTATTAATATCACTTTTATCACCTTTTTTGTGAAGTAAAATTATGTTAGAGTGACAAAAATTGTTTGGGATTTGGCCAGAAAATAAAATACTATTGAAAAAGTTAGTAATATGTGGCAGGAGTGTATCTCGTCCTAGTCTGAGTGCTTCTGTGGTTATGCCGTCTTCACCCGGGCTTTTTTGGTAAATCATAGTCTTGAGAGCTGTATTTACCTCAAAACCCGTTATTGGTGGCACTGACTCAGGGCATGAATATGTTGTGTTGGCGTGTTCTCGAGATGAGTCGGAATATAGAGCCTTGTAGTAAGACGTGCATATTTGTGATATTTTTTCTCTGTCACTCTGCTTTATACCGTTCTCATCTTTTAAACACGTTATCCATGTCTTTCCCCTGGTTATACCCTGTTTAGCTATTCTAAGTGAACGATGTTTTTTCAATGCGATTTCGACCAATTTAGTGTTTGCTGTTCGTATATCATTTCGTATGCTTCTTTTAACTTTTCTGTCATATAGATTAAACTGTTCTGTGTGTCTCAACTCAATGTAATAAACTAATAATTTGTATATTTATTAATCGTATTTTGGGATTGTAGGAACCGGTGCTAGGTCCGTCCAGGTTGGTACCATCGTCTTCGCCGCTAACCTGCCGCCAAATAACAGTTGTGCAGTGCTCGTACACTGTAAATAACTGGCACATACTTAGGCATACCAAGGCCTCAGGGTAGGCAACGCATTCGAGAAATCGTAAGATTTCGGTATCCGCTTATTATAAGGTGGCCTGTGTGCTCATTTGTCTAAACATACTTACATACGTTTATACATAAACATACATATAAATAGAGATAACACCCAAATAAATTAAAATATGTAATCCATTATCCAAGAAAAGAAAAGCAGTATCTTATATATCAGAAAAGTGACAAATAAGGCTCCTTAACCTTCTTCTTAAACACATGAAAGAGATTTAGCTAGCAATCATCTACATAAAAAAACCGGCCAAGTGCGTGTCGGGCCACGCGCAAATTATAGGGTTCCGAAGTTGAGGATGCCCACAGTACCTTTCTAAGACTTATTAGCATCTAGCTAGCCTGTGGTATGACGTGCCCGCCCGACGCCCCTGCCGCTCGAGAAAAATCATCATTATAAGTTGGTCGACTATTACTCGTAAGTTTGTACACCCTACTTAGCTGTGATAGTTTTCCTTTCAACTACGTTATATATGCCACAACCGTGATTTTTTTCAGCCATCCAAATACCACCATTTAGCTGGCAGGGGGGGGGGGGACACGTGACTCTAGCAAAAAATAGCACTTTAAAGCTTAATATTTCACAAACGCATCACTTAATCAAAAAATGGTTTTAACAAACCCACAATATTTTTTTAAGACCTATTCAGCGATATGCCGCACCATGGGGTACGCAAGAAAAAAAAATTACATCCCCACTTTACGAGTAGGGGAGGTACCCTATAAAAAAATATATTTCAAAATTTTATTGTACCACTTTGTCAGCGTAACTAATATGCATATTCATGCCAAATTACAGCTCTCTAGACCTAAGCATCTCCGAGCAATAGTGCGGACAGACGGACGGACGGACGGACGGACGGACATGGCGAAACTATAAGGGTTCCTTGTGGACTTCGGAACCCTAAAAAGTCTAAATCTGTTTTTTTTTTATTTGTCCCCAGTGACGAGACGAAGGAGGTGGACGGGCGGGCGCGGTCGGAATCAGGGGACGCCGATTCGGTGTACCACGTGCGGGGCGCGCTGCACGACACGCGGTGGAAGGAGAGAGAGGTAAACACACAAATAACACATCGTCGCCTCCCTCAGACCGAGGAGCGTGATGCCTACTCGGTGTACCTCGTGCGGACGCGCTGCACGACACGCGGTGAAAGGAGAGAGAGGTAAACACACAAAAAACACATCGTCGCCTCCCTCAGACCGAGGAGCGTGATGCCGACTCGGTGTACCACGTGCGAGGCGCGCTACACGAGACGCGGTGGAAGGAGAGAGAGGCAAACACACAAATAACACATCGTCGCCTCCATTATACCGAGGTGCGTGATGCCGACTCGGTGTACCACGTGCGAGGCGCGCTACACGAGACGCGGTGGAAGGAGAGAGAGGTAAACTCACAAATAACACATCGTCGCCTCCATTATACCGAGGTGCGTGATGCCGACTCGGTGTACAACGTGCGGGGCGCGCTGCACGACACGCGGTGGAAGGAGAGAGAGGTAAACACACAAATAACACATCGTCGCCTCCCTCAAACAGAGGAGCGTGATGCCGACTCGGTGTATGTACCACGTGCGGGGCGCGCAGTTGGGTAAAAAGGGAACGTGAGGTTGGCAAAAAAATGTTTTTTATTATTATTACGAATGGGCTTGCGTTTGACCCTAATCACACGATGGAAAGTAATGCCAGGAGCTAAGGTGGAACACGCTTACCCAGAAGATGCCTATTCACTCTAGACTTGAATACACCAAGATTATAAAAACTGGGAAACATAAACGCAGGGAGGGATTCCAAAGAAAAGATTTAGCGCATCGCTTTGTTCGACTCATGGGGAACTCAACCACATGAGGATGGAAACCCTCCCGTCGTCTAGTAGTCCTATGATAAAAAGTAGATGGTGGTATAAGATTGTGAAGTTCCTGAGCGCACTCTCCATAATACACCTTATAAAAAACCGACAGACGCAACCATATGATACACCGATTCTCCCAGCTTTGAAGCTTGGTTCCAACGAGCGTATCGTCACCAATCATCCTTCTAACTTGATACAACTTCTCTTCTTACATTCCTATTAATTGGCTTTGGGCATCGTGCCCGCACTACACGACATATGAGGTGCAAAAACTAAATTTGTCTCAATTGTGAGAGTGACACTGAGTACCTCAAAAGTTTATAGGCAGTTGGGTACCCTTTATTTTTTTTAAATCGAGTTATTAAGACCACTTTTTCCACGCTAAAGGTTATTAGATTTGACGAGCTAAAATTCGGATCAGATTCGGCAACCAATTTCGGGGTCCCGAAACTATGGCCGTTACGCCGGCCCTTAAGTTTAATGCAATAATAATTCACCTGGAAAATGGGATTCCCTCTTAACGAAGTTTCAACGAGACTTGGAGTCTATCAAATTGTCTTTACTGAGATATTGTTATGGACTAGCTCATGGCCGCGATTGACTAAGGATATACTTAGGCTGCTTTCAGATAGATAAGAAAAGCCTATATTCCGTACATTTACGTTAATTAATCTAGTTATATTATAATGTTTATGTCTATGAGTCTATATCTGTAACATAAAATAAAAAAATAAATATCTTGGGATATTTCACACAGTTTGACCTAGCCCCAAACTAAGCAAAGCTTGTACTATGGGTGCTAGACAACGATATAAATACTTATATAGAGAAATACATACATATATAAATACTAAACACATGAATCGAGTACAAACATTTGTGCTCATCACACAAAGTTTGCCCCGAGCGGGATTCGAACCCGCGACCGTCGGAACAGATGGCATGGTTACTACCAACTGAGCCAAACCTGTCGTCATAGTATTGACTATTATTTTTAAAGATAATAATATTACATTTATTTAGAGCTATTATATTTATGTAAGATATTATAACAATTATTATTTACAAAAGACCCCCAGCGAATGTATGAAAAAATGGTTTACAGACAAATTGACTGAAAATTTGGTTTTATTTCAGTATTCAAATTGTGTATGGGCATAAGCAACACAAATAGATAGTTTCTGTATTATTTAATTCAATAGTGATTTAATTTGAACTACGTATGAAGTAGGCAATACAATCAGCACGCTGATATTTTCCATGTGTGACCCGTGTGACCTGTTTGTTTCATCATTATTTCAGCCAAAAACAGTTCACTTGGCACCTATGTATATGTTCGTAAATGAATTCTGAACGGTGAACTTTACTCATAAATATTTTTTTTGGCTTTTATTTTTTTCTTTATTCAATTGCAGAACATGTTAGTGTTACAGATATAGGGTGTTAATATTAGGTAACTTAAGTATCTACATGTTACCCTGTCAGGGCATGTGCAATGTCTTAAAAACTAAACTTAGATGTAAATGTCGTTATTAGGTACTGATAGGTAGGTATTAGACACACTGTTCTATCGTGACAATTTACATTATTACAGTGATTTTTCATAAATAATAAGTAGGTGTAATAGCTTATAAATAATTTATACATAAATATTAATTTCAGGTTAATTACTTTAAAGATTTGTAATGTATTATAATACTATTATCGTTATAGGCTTTATCAGGGATCTGTGATATATGGGCAGATTTTTAAGTGGTATAATATATAACACACTAGCTTCTGCCCACGACTTCGCCCGCGTGGAATTCGGTTATCGCGTTCCCGCGGGAACTACGTGTTTTTCCGGGATGAAAAGTAGCCTATGTCCTTTCCCGGGACTCCAACTATCTCCGTGCCAAATTTCATCTCAATCTGTACAGCGGTTGAAGCGTGAAGAGGTAACTTATTATTTAGTTACTTATTATTTAATTTATAGTATTTACAATCACTTGATCCGTCATATGAATGAAATAAAAGATGAAAATTATTTATTGGTTTTATAACTTTTTACAAGCAATTCGAGGTTGGGAACCATAGACATAAATAATACTTCGTATGGACCCGGCCTAGCGTAGATACATGTCATGTTTCCCCACTTCATTGGTGTCCAATCCAAAGTTAAACTTATATCGTGACACTAAAGCTGGGTCACATTTTTTCAACAACGAGACGAGTTTTTAGATACTGAGAAACAGTTTCGAAAAAAGTTTTTTTAAAAACGCTTATTGTCACGCACGCTCGGTGACAGAACTTTGGATTGGACACCGTGGAAGTGGGGACATATTACGTGTACGTTAGACCGGGTCTATATTATTTACGTATATGTTGGGAACCTATTTTATCGAATATACAAATTACTAGCGTAAGCATAAATTTATAGCCAATAATACTTAAAAAAACAATTAAGTATTCATGTTATATTTGTGATTTGTGTGTGTTTCGCATCTGCGAAGTAATTCAAAGATGTGTGTGAAGTCCCCAATCCGCACTGGGCCCGCGTGGGGACTATAGCCCGAACCCTCTCATGATGAGGGGAGGCCTGTGCCCAGCAGTGGGACGCAAATAGGCTGGAGTAGTAGTAGTAGTAGTTATATTTGTGACCTTTGTACAGTCAGCAGCAGAAGTAGATAAGCTGTCCAGGTGTTCAAAATGACCTACACACGACCTTATTCTTAAGACGTTAAGGGCGTGTGTAGGTCATTTTGAACACCTGGACAGCTTATCTACTTCTGCTGCTGACTGTATATAAATCCATTAGAACTCGATCGTACCTAGGGCACAGAATATTTAATAGTATAATATACTAAATACAGAATGGCCACGGAATCACCCGCCTGAATCTACCTAGCCCGCGCGCAACTCGCGCCCAACTCGCCCGTACCGTCATTTGTTTCAATCGGGGATGGAGAGTGAATCACTGGCCCGAATAGTGGCACACACACATTTACAAGTGTACAGACGTCCTCGTACGCAAACATTGAAATTTGAATTGTTTTCGAAATCATGCTTATATAGGCCGTGTTCGCCGTGTGCTTAAGTAGGAACATAATTCTGAGAGGCGAACCCATAATCCGAATCCCAGTCCAAACGATGCACCGACGACCAAGTTATGGCAAGTTGGGGCGTCTGATATAAATTCCGTTTTGCATGGTCCGCCAATACTAAAACTACTAGTGTTTTTTACTAGGCCACCACGGCTTTCAGTACAAGTATAAGTAGTAGTTGCTAATAAATATCCCTGCTCGGAAACTGCCCCTAGTGCAGACAGATATCGACGGCAAGCCATGGGAGGAATTAGGCGGCACAATTGTGTTAAACTAGGCTTGTAGGTATCGTTGAAGGATGCAGACATGACAAACCAATTAGATCGTCTACTGGCTAGAGATCTTCTACTATCTAAAGTCCTGCGCCTTCACATTTCAAAACGCTTCAATGTATTTAAACAGCACCACCAACACTCTCAACACATGTGTGCGTGCTGAGACAGCCATCAACTGTGCGTTGATAGTGTTGGCACCTTTAAATAATAATAAAAAAATTGAAGCGTTTTGAAATGTGAACGCGCGGGACTTTAGATAGTAGAAGATCTCTACCAACAATGTTGTTAGTACAATATTCATGCACAAGGGAGATTAGTTCAGATTTTTTATTAGATGAGACTTACGAGTAAGCACGCGGCCCATCTGATGGGAAACAGTTACCGCCGCCTATAGTCATATACCTACTAATATTACAAATGCAAAAGTAACTATGTCTTATTACCTCTTCACGCTTAAACCGCTGGACCGATTTAGATGAAATTTGGTATGAAGATAAGTAGTAAATACTAAATAAAGAACTAAGAAGCTACTTACTAAATAATATTCGGGTTCTCGAAATCGCCTTATTAATTTCGACGAAAATTGCACCATTAGGTATAACCAAAATTAGCTCGGAGAAAACTCATTTTAGCTGTTTTGTTAGTACATACTATTAATATTCACCACCATACCTAAATAGTAAAATGCGTTTGCGTACCAAGCGTATATCATTAAGAGTACTGTACTTTTAAGATACTATTTCCATGTTAATTCTCTATTAAGTTTTACAACTTAGTTACGTGCGGATTTACTATCACGAACATAAAGCCCAGTCCACAACTGCTAATGGAGCGTCAATTAATATCACTTAGTCTAATGAATTTGTGGCGCCAGTGTGTACGCAAGCTTATTACCAGTACCAGAGCTTACCGTACTGGCTGGTACCAAAGATCATAATTGATTATATTATTATGTAGAACCACGTAGAACCCATAAACAAATGCAAAATTGTTTTACATAAACAATTGACATAAATAAATTAAGGAAATAAATTATTAGTTTCTTTTGAACTTGCTCTCGGTTAGCTCTCAATAAAAAAAGGAATCTTCGGTAACTGGCCATTATTTTAAATTGAAATACAACACAAAAGAAAAATAAATCTGTCAACACTTCCAGTGCGTGAATTGGAACGTGAAAAAGAAATCGCGGTCGCAAAATGCTGGCCAATTAGACATTTTTCACGCTTTTAGAGAGCCCGTGAGCGCGCCGCGGCGTGGGGAAGCATACATTAAGCACTTGGTAGTCTCGTTGCAACCTTAGACCAACCAAACTATGAACTGAACTGTGTTAGAACGGAATAGGGATAAAATTTGGTTGCTATTTGAATGTCCCGAAGGTCATAAATTTGGAATGCTGCCAGTACCGAATGCGCCGGGGGACAATTTGGCACGTTAAAGCAAAATCGGGGGGCTGATACTATGTTGTGAATGAATAATCGACTTGCAGGTTCGGGATATTTTTTGGCAAAGAAAAAGGTGCCGCGTTAGCAAATATCTGATTGCGGATTCGACGATTAATTTTACTCAATTTCGGATTATGATTTTCAAATATTGGATAAATGAAAATTGTTATTAATGTCAAGTCAATGAATTCGAAATATTATTTGGAATTGGATAATGATCACGCGTAGTTGAAAACACAACGCACACTCCGTCGGTTTTTTATCTTAATAGGTACCTAATATAACGCCTACGAAAATGTTCGCTTTGGAATACGTTGAATTTTTCATAGCTAACGAGTAAATGCAAATCAGCGTAATGGACAGGCGCTACCGCACATTATGGGAGCGCACGCTTCTCAACAAAAAATACCTAGTTATACTTGTGGTTTGTATTGAATCAGGTTATATACTTATTAATACAATATCTTAATTAATAAAATGGTATTTTACACGTCAGAAATGTCACAATTTTAATTATACATTATATATCATAGGTACTGACTATTGTACATTATAAGTCACTAAACAATAAAACCAAGTAATTAAGTACATCTGATACCTTCAATTAGCTTTGGTTATCAAATATTATCGTATGACACGATTAAAATGGCGCACGGAATAAGCAAGGTTCCTTTTTGTAAAGGCATAAGTGCTAAATCCTGCTTTAAAAAACCTGTTGTCTATAAAGTCGGTTTATGGACGATAATTTTACGTGATAACGTCGCAAGAAAACATTAATATGTCCCTTTACGTAGGACATACATCGCCATAAGGACATACATGGACATACATTGAGTCATGTTTTTTTATGGGCGCAGCCGGCGTTCGTCAATTGATTTTTTTAAGACGTTATCACGTCTCGTTTACTCTTCATCCCATCCCTCCGACTATTTCTACAACAATAATCATGACAATCCGTCGGTCCGTTTTAGTATGAAAAAAGAATAAACGAACAACCAATAATAACGAACTGGTTAGTGCCCTTATGTTATCATGACACGGCGGCACTTCTTCTTAGTGTCCGCCAAATCACTTTCTTCTTTTTTCTCCCATTAGTGCATAAAAACATACGAATACACACACACATAAACATACACATAAACACACACACACGCGCGCGCGCGCGTGCGCGCCCTCACCTGTTTCGTTTGTGGATAATAGCGACATCTAGATTAAATTAGTATTTAATTTAAGTTATCTAATAATATCTAAGTCTGTACCTTTTTGTTTCGCGTCTTGCACTCCAGAGTCCCAAGATACAGGCCCAGCCTAGTTTGGGGTCCGCCAGACAGTTCTACTTTTGTATTATACACTTGTTCTAAGCAAATAAATAATAATAATAATTATTATTATAATATAAATGTGATATCGGCGCTGACTCTCTGATTGAATTCCGCAGGAAAATATTAACTTTATTGTTATAAGTACTTAGTTAAAGTAAATATAGGTTAAGTTCATGTATTCGTTTTTTTTGTATCATCATAATTTACTCACGCGGTGTTTGCCTGTTATTAGTTGTACATTATGTAGCAGATAATTATCTTTTAAATCTTTTAGTATAAGTTTATAGTGTAACAACTGTTGGCAGACCTAATAAAATAAAATAAAAATAAAAATAAAAACAAGCACCTAATAATGTAGTCAGATGGTTTTTACCACAGATAATTCAGTAGCAAAGTTTACTAGCCCGTTGTTCATGTTGTTCGCAGAGTGCGCGGCTAGCGCGGACCCAGAAGAAAGGCTTCGCGGCGGTCCGCGCGTGGTGCGTGGCGTGGTGGCACTCCGGCCGCGAGGACCCCGAGGACACCGAGCCGGAGGAGGAGCCCTCGGACCCCGGGTACGCCACGCCGGTCTCCGTCGAGACCCCGCTGCAGAGCACCGTCTCTAGGTAACCCCGCTTCATTAAGTTACTACTGCTACTACTACTACAGCCATTTTACGTCCCACTCCTGGACACAGGCCTCCTCTCATCACGAGAGGGTTGGGGCTATAGTCCCCACGGGCCCACTGCGGATTAGGGACGACACACACATCTTTGAATTACTTCGCAGATGCGTGCAGGTTTATTTATTTATTTAAACTTTATTGCACATAAAGAAAACTTACTGTACAAAAGGCGGACTTAATGCCTTGAGGCATTCTCTACCAGTCAACCTTTAGGCAAAGCAGAAAATGGTTAGGGGCGGTGCCAAAATAAAACAACCAACATTACTGAATATACTTAGACACTAGCAAAGAACAAATATAGGCACTTACATTAAACAAACATACTTAAACTAAACACATCTATACTTACATAAATAAGACAAACAAATAAATAAATAATATATATATATATATATATGTACGAGTAATGATGATACAAAAAATATAATCGGTGATGAATGATGAGGACAGAAGAAATAAAACCTAAGGAATCTGCTTAGTGAGATATTTACGCAGTCTATTTTTAAAAGCGGGGCCCTCCTTACATGCAATGGGAGACCGTTCCACAGTCTAGCAGCCAGCAGCCAGGCAGGTTGCCTCACGATGTTTTCCTTCATCGAAAAGCTCAGTGGTAAATTCAAATTGAATTTCACCCATAAGTAAACTTAGGGGTGCGAGTCGGAATCGCACCTCCGACCCTTTGCATGAGAGGCGGTAAGTCGAACCACTAGGCCACCACGGCTTCAATTCATTAAGCTACATCCGCCGCAAAACAAAGTGGCCACTGGCGTCATACATAATTCTACGGTGCCAGTCGCAACTTTGTTTTGCGGCGGATATAGAAGTCTCACACCAGCGACACTCCATTCAACCTATTCTGCACATTAAAATAATATTTTAATATTTTCTTAACAGGTGTACATCCCTGAACGTGATCAGGGACCCGTACGCGACTCGCGGCGGCTCCGCCGGCTCGGGCGACGGCGGCACCTCCCCCCTCCGCCGCACCTACGACGCCCCCTCCGCCGCCCTCCCCGCCGCCCGCGACAGCCGCTCGCTACCCCCCAACACAAGGATCAACACCACTACCTCACCAGCCCCCAAGTCCATCTCAGCAGACTCCGTCTACACCATACTTATAAGGCTCCCCGAAGCAGATTCTGATAGACCCACCATCAAAATGATCTCAGAAGAATCTCCCCCTACGAACACCCGACCACACTTCAGACCGACTAGAGGGGACTCAGAAATGAATCTACATCCCGCTGGACATGCAACTTTAACCAGAAGAACCTCACATATACAAGATGTTCGGATTCCTCTAAATGCCAAAATAATACCAAAACAACTGGCCGGTAAAGGAATCATGACGAAACAACAGAAGAAGAAGAAGACTCAAGAGAAGAAACAAGAAACGAAAGCAGCTAAAACTCTGTCAGCTATCCTCCTATCGTTCATCATCACTTGGACGCCTTACAACATTCTAGTGTTACTGAAACCACTGACCGCGTGTACTAAGTGCATACCGGATGAATTGTGGTCATTCTTCTACGCCCTCTGCTACATAAACTCCACCATAAACCCAGTGTGTTACGCTCTCTGTAACGCTACTTTTAGAAGAACGTACGTCAGGATTTTGACGTGTAAGTGGCACAACCGAAATAGGGAAGCCATGACCCGGGGTGTTTACAATTAAATCAGATCTCTAGGTTCATTTATTTAGGATTAAGACGGTACCAATTTAATGATTGCCCAATTTTGGTACCTGATTATGACCTCAAACAAACCCGTGACGCAAATTGGTTTGGAAACGATTTATTGTGAGAACTTTGATTTCTATTAGTGAGTTGATCATCCCGTCCATGATAGTTGTATGATTTGTCGACTTCGTAAAGTTTCGTGATAATTTCTTTGATATTATGTAGTTGGTGACTTACTGGTTTTTAGTTGTCGAGTTTCTTCTCCTGTTATAAGCAGAGGAACAAATTAGCCAAAGGTTTGAAAATAATGATGCCAAAAATGTGAATTGTAATTCTAGAGCTGAAATAGATTATGTGTATGGATTGAGCAGAGTCTAGTCATTGTCAATGGTGAGCTTTTAGGATAAAAAGGACGAATTTAGTGCAGGAATAATTTATCTTTTTTTAACAATTAATGGACTGTCATTAACAAATTTTCGTGATTTCGTGATCGTGGCTGAATTTATTAATTTCTTTAACAACTTGTCAGTTATGGCGTTTCACGGTTTCGTGTTACGTCATTATTTTTTGACTCTTCATATATTTTTTCGGTCGTTGCCTTTTGCATTCAAACTTTTTTACCCGATTTTTTAACATGCAGTGGCATTTAATTGTTGATGCTATGGGTGCTGGTTACGATACTTTGTGAACATTAGCCCTAAGTTTTGTTTTGTGGTAAACGTGTACAGAGAGATTTCTGCCTTGTTTTTAAACTCATTGTGTGTTTAATGTTAACTATAGGGGTTCTAAGCAATAATTTTCATTTACATATTTTTTGACGTTCCGGATATAAACACTTATTATTATCACAATGCAGGAAAACAACACTCATAAATTATTTGACTGTATTTATAATCAAACAGTGCATAACTCTGTTCTTACAATTTATTTAAAATTAACAAGGACGTAACACATTCTCGCTGAAGTACCTAAATTGTCTGTCAATGTTTTGTCTTTATAAATACAGGGTGAAAATATCAAAACTCAAATAAATTCATCATATTTACATATTGTTTAGTTTGCGATACTTTCAATAATTCAGTGTTACCTCCTTTAAAGTGAAATATGACATTACGTATTTACTTAAAATTATTTTTCCAAAATGCATTTTTATGAAATGAAACGTACAACGACACGAACATTTTAGACGATTTCCTATGTATACCTTCTCGTCTCTCGTATCCACGACTTAGTCTACTAAAAATTATGATTAAAGAGTAAATCTTATATTATTACGTCGAAATAAAAGCGATATAATTAAATTCTAAATATATGTACTTTTAAATAGGTATTTAAAAATATTAATATTGTACATATTGACATTTTATTCTTTAAATAGTATATACGGTATTTGTATTGGCATTGTATTATTAGATTATAAATACTTATCTAATATAATTATGAACACATTATACAAGTGCTGAGTAAGTATTTACCTACAAAATTACTTGTGTATTATAATAATAATGCGTCAGATCTCAGTGTCGTACAACGTTCCTCTGTCGTGAATGGGGTTTTTATTATCCTATTTAATAATATATATGTGTAGAATAGATAGTGTTAAATCATAATTAATCTAAGATTTAGTATTTAAATACTGTCATAATTTTTGTACGGGTTGTGGAGAATTACGCATTTTACCAAATGTTTTTTTCATTGAATTCATAGGGATCTTATCCTATAGGATCTACAGGCCCTGGCACAGATCTTGAGCGGTGAGCAAAAGTAGAGGGGATTTCTGCGCATGTTTACGACTGAAGGGCCCGAAGCCGGCGCCCCGCTGCCGATGAGACCTTTATCTTCGCTCAGCTTTAAAAACATCTACAAAATTGATGCCAAAAAATAGTTTGATTTTTTTGACTTATTCATTTGCGAGCATGGAAACTGTTGGCAAAAGCATTTGTACCGTTAATTAATTACCTTACTTGCATTTAAAAAAATATTGTTAAAG
Organism: Aethes cnicana; assembly: GCA_963971205.1. Classification (NCBI taxonomy): domain Eukaryota; kingdom Metazoa; phylum Arthropoda; class Insecta; order Lepidoptera; family Tortricidae; genus Aethes; species Aethes cnicana. The sequence continues at coordinate 1,504,411 of OZ020277.1, forward strand.
TAAAATGCGTAGTTTTACCTCTAAGACATAGTTAAAATGCGTTACAATAGCAATATCGGAGCTAGTATGTATTACCTACATACAATATTTAATTATATTAATAATAGAAAAATACTATTTTTAAGCGACAAACTGAAGCCACACGCATGCGTATTGGGGACCTCACGAAAAATTTGAATTATTTGTAAGTTTTTGAAAGTTTCCTCACGATATTTTCCTACATCGAAAGTAAAGTTCCCTAAGGTGGGGGACCGGGTTTAGAACTCCTGTCTATGTATGAGAGGTGGTACATAGGTCAAAACGTTAGAGAACCTACCATCGGGTCCGGTTTCTGAAAATAAAATACCTACCCAAAATCATGTAAATAGGTACCTAATTACCTATACAATTAAAGCAATATTCGTAACACATGCTTGAAGCCAATTTTAAAATGCAAGAAGATAAGGCCTGCCACATACAGTCCGTTTCGGGATTCCGATTAGAAATTCCGAACGCATACCCTCTATACAAAATGTAATAGACCTACTACACAAGCAGTAGTTTTCCGTTCGGGATTCCTAATTCCTTATACATTGTGTATGGCGGGTATGCGTTTGGAATTCCGACTGTATGTGAATGCGACCGGCTTAAACGCAGCATACTATTCTTGTAACGCATTTTGACTTTTATTCTAACTCCTAAACGTATTGTCAATGCGCACAGTAAATTAGTTATACCTGTACCTACCTACAAGAGTTTTTTGGTCAGTGTCTCTTCTAGATCGTAACATTTTCTAATATACCCTGTCGACTTCCAACTTTTATACAGGTTTAATATAACAGAAAATATGGATGACCCTGGATGTCTTTTACATGTAACTTTGTATCGTTATAGTATTCAGAATGTCTTTAATTTATTACAAAACAAAATTCGCAATGCGCACACTTGTACGGATGGTGTGAATTGTATTACTAAATTTTACGTATAAAATTGCGGTGTGTAAAGAAGTCGGAATGTTCGTATTTCAACGACTCTCAAACAATTGTCAGCTACATTCAACTGAATATGAAATAGAAAAAAATATAAATAGGTATGTATGTATTATTTCATCTGATCATTCAAATTACGAAATATGTGAATATTTTTGCTCTGTTTATCTGAATTTAATAGTATATTTTGATGCAAGTGCGAAAAGTTTGTCATTTTATCACGAGACGAGTGAAAATGAAAATTTCGCACGTGCATGAAATGACATTTTTTAATAAATTTGCGAAAAAATATATAAAGAAATAAACGAACAGGATGATGCTCCAAAAAATTTACGCACTAGTTCGTAAACAACAACTTTAGGCACGCTCTGTCATAAAACGAAAAAACGCTTGTTCGGAAATAACAAACTTTTGGCACGTTAAACAGGTACCTATCGAAATGTTTACTTTTTGAGCAACTGTATTAAAAAAAAGCTTCTGATTAGGTATCGAATCTCTTGATTTCTAGCTAATATATTTTTGACTTAGCGAAATCAAGTAACAAACCCATTATTTTAAGCAATAAAAGGAGTACAAATCATTGGATGAAATTATATACAAATGATATATTAATTGTGTTTAAAAATGTATCCAAGTAGCTTAAATTTATCATTTCACTTGTCATTCTTTTCGTAAAGTTTCCTTTACGATGTGAGAAAACGTTTAATATTAATACAAGCGTATGTAGCGTACGTGTTCCTCAGATTTTTTAATGAGTGTAAAATAAAAATCTTATCAATATTTGGGTAGATTTCAGTAGCGTTTTAACCGTTATCAGTTTCCTGGCCGTATTATTGTCCAATTTTCATCAGACTGCATGCATCTTTTGGTTTGTAAAGGGTCACGCCACTTCTATCACTACAAACTCAATATCTGGTATCTGGTACAATAAAGGCGTCTTTATTGTACCAGAAATTAGACAGTAATACCCAATCCGCACTGGGCCCGCTGACTCATAGCCCAAACCCTCTCGTGATGAGAGGTGCCCTGTGCACCACAGTGGGCCGTAAATAGGCTGTTGTGGGGTAGGGCCCGCAGCGGTATTATGTATGTTTTTTCAATACGAGTGACGCGATACGTACGAGTGAGTCGTAATCTGCATAGCAAACGGATGGCCAAACGTAATGCCACTGCGGGAACCTGATAGCGGTCTATGAGTTAATATAACCAATCACTAAAGTTTCAAACCAAATTGACAATGTGTCCCAGTGTTACACCTATTTAATTTCTGGCGTAACAAATAACTAGGTTTGTATGTCGGCGTAACGTGGAACAGGAGAGTCTTGAAGACTTCTTAACTCACTAGTGATCTAAGTGTTTTGCTCCAAACATCTTATAACGATCGACTCATCGATTTATTCGCGCACATTTCACTTTCTTTGCAATCGCTTTTTTCACAAATACAATCATCGTGTATTTATTCTACATAATTATGTTTCAGTGATTTTATTCTAAGTACAAGTTTATGTACAAAGTGGTCGTTTAATAGTTATTCTATAATTAAATTAATCAGTTCGGTGATCGAATAGTTAGCGAAATTTTAGTGTTTAAGTGTGTTGATAATTTGCGAAGTTGCAGTGGATTTTTAATTATCTTCAGATAGGTAAATAATCTGAAAAATACTCCTTTATATCACATTCCATATGTATAAGGCCTTGTTCTGTATAGCTACCTCAGGTGATGTTTATTCGAAGTATGACGCGTCACTACTTACAATGAAAATTTTGTGAAATATGGAACATCAAATGAAATCAAAAATCAATATTTTCCCAATACATTATGTTGAATAAGAAAGTCGATTAAGCTATTTGGCTATTATTTTTTAAAGAAAGCATAATTCTATGAGGTACACTATTTAGAACGAGTCCTGTTTGATTAAACGTAATTTTTAGACGTCGATTTTAAAATCATTAACTAAATCACAAGGGAGTAAAACGAACTGAAATATTTAATTAAAAATATTGTCGTGTATTTGTAGTGATGTACCTAAAATAAAATAAAAATCTAAAGGAAACTAATAGGTTTGGAAAATATTAAGAATAATAGATAGGTAGTACCTATTTGATGGATTTTTACTTAATACGTAAGTGCATGAAATGTGAGTAGGCAGTGCCAAATATTTCCTAAAATATGTAAGAAATCGAATCCCATAACAGTAATAGTACATTACAGACCTAGGGTGGTGAATTCGTAAATGTCCCAGATCGCAGGTTTCTGTGATCAATAAATATGCGATCTGGGGCTTTACGAATTACCGCCCGTGGTTTGTCAAAAGTTTTACGTCTTGCCTTGGCCGAAAAGTGAGATTTTCTCGTGAGAAATCCCACTTTACGGCCAAGGGTGATGTAAAATAGATTTTTTATGATGTTTTTAATATTTCTTCGAGATCAATTTTCATTTAAAAGCGTCGTGAAGGATATTTTATATTTGTAAGGGTATGTGTACATCATTTTTCGACCTGCTTTTAAAGGATGTGGGTGACTGCTATTTGCGAGCGAATGTCGGGCGAGTGTGAGGTGAGAGCTGGGTGAGAGCCGGTGGTAACGCTGTCAGGTCCTTTCAGAATGCTTGCAGTCTTGCACTTAGGATTTATGTTTATTCAAATTTCTCGGACTTTCTCGCAATTTCTCCGCAATATTCACCCGACCAAAGATCCTTATCGAATGAACAAAACATGAACGAAGTGTCAAAATAGTATATAGATTTATTATTATCAGTGTACAATTTAGTCAACATGGTGTATTTATCAAATAATAAATGTGTTTTTTGTAAATTATTTTAAAAATTAATCCACGTTTTTGTATAACCAAAGACAATAAAATTGAACTAAAATGTGTGTTTTATTACACTACCAGCTGTTGCCCGCGGCTTCATCTTGCGTAAACTTAGGATTAGCTTACCCGATACATATACTTGGTACTATGGATATACATATGGTTTCAGTCATAGAAGTATTGAAAATGTTATTTGACCCTTGGAAAACCCGTTCCCGTGAAAGTATCTGGATAAAAACTATTCTAAAATATTATTTCCAGGGTCTGAAACATCTCATGTCTATCTAAGAAGCCGTGGTGGTCTAGTGGTTCGACCTACCGCCTCTAATGCAGAGGGTCGGGGGTTCGATTCCCGCTCGCACCTCTAAGTTTACTTATGTGCGAAGTTCAATTTGAATTTACCACTGAGCTTTTGGGTGAAGGAAAACATCGTGAAGAAACCTGCACGTATCTGCGAAGTAATTCAAAGATGTGTGTGAAGTCCCCAATCCGCGCTGGGCCCGCGTGGGGACTATAGCCCAAACCCTCTCGTAATGAGAGGAGGCCTGTGCCCAGCAGTGGGACGCAATTAGGCTGTAGTATTGTAGTACTCAAACATCTCCATACTTACCAAATTTCAACAAAATCGGCTCAGTCGCAATCGGCTCGCTCCGGCAATGTGACAGGTCTTACGAGAGCTACTTAACTTGTATAGATGCTGGTAAGTCGTCGACGCTTTTGGTGTCATCCAGCGGGCTCACTTGGTCGTTCAAAAAGACTACTTCGAAGAGGACAGAATGCTTGTATTCGTTTTTGCTACAAAGTCCCTCCTCGATCCCACATCACTCCGCACTTGAATGCCGCAAACATGCTGAACATGCCTGCATGCCGACGATTGCATCTCGCCTCTTTACTCTTCGGCGTGGTGAAGCACGAAAAGCCATCACACTTATACAATAGGTTAGTGTGGTCTAGAAGTGCTCGTAGGTGTACCATGATTATCGGACCCCCACACCGCACCGCGGCTTTTCGTGGTAGTTTCAAGTTTGCGGCATCCAAGTGCTGGAACGATATCCCTCCTCCCATCCAAGGGGCGCCTAGTGGTTACTCTTTTAAGCAAAAGCTGAGAGGATACCTGTTGGCGCTCCAAAAATCGTAACCCAGCGTTAATAAGAATCAGCTATCTACTCAACTCTTTATTGCCCTGACGTCGTACGCGTACCAAATTGACAAGCAGACGTTTGTATAGATTGTTCACTATTTATAATAATAATTTTAAAATAAATGTATACTTACTCTTCTTGTATTTACTATACATAATATTTTTATTTATGTATGATTATCCAACTATTACATCTATAAATATATCTTCTATTATATAAAATTCTCGTGTCACAGTGTTTGTAACCAAACTCCTCTGGAACGGCTCGACCGATTCTTATGAAATTTGAAGTGTATGTTCAGGAGGTCTGAGAATAGGACGTAAGCTATTTTTCATACCCAAGGCGGTACGAAGTCCGCGGGGTCAGCTAGTAGCATATATATTTTTATTTTTATTAATGTATTCCTTCATTTGTACAACGCTTCGTGAGTCACACAATGGTTGCTGGCTGAAAATCAGCGCTGCAGGTGTTTCTCACCTCAGCATAAATGCTGAGCCAGACACCCTTTCACCGCCGTGAGGACACAGGCTCCCTTGTAATCCCCTTTTTTATACCGTTGCTTTTGTTTAATTTCTTGTAATCTCTATTGTGTCTATTATGTTTCTTACGTATGTGTCTTCAATGTGCGTACTGAATAAATGTTTTTCTTCTTCTTCTTCAAAACCTGCACGGATCTATGAAACTCAAAGGTGTGTAATTTAGGTAGGTAGCCAAACAACATAAAGTGTAGCTAATTATTATAACTTCGACGTGACTCGACGCAAACGAGGTAAGCGTCACGTTCCAAACGAAACTTTAACTAGGTTCAAGACATAGACGTAAATAATATAGACCCGGTCTAACGTACACGTAATATGTCCCCACTTCCACGGTGTCCAATCCAAAGTTCTGTCACCGAGCGTGCGTGACAATAAGCGTTTTTAAAAAAACTTTTTTCGAAGCTGTTTCTCAGTATCTAAAAACTTGTCTCGTTGTTGAAAAAATGTGACCCAGCTTTAGTGTCACGATATAAGTTTAACTTTGGATTGGACACCAATGAAGTGGGGAAACATGACATGTATCTACGTTAGGCCGGGTCCATACGAAGTATTATTTATGTCTATGGTTCAAGAACAATTAAATTGGAATCGCGTAATCTAGAAGCGGTATTTGATAATTTAGTACGCTTCGGGAATATTCCGAGCGTGGTAACACTTTCACTGCCACCTACGCGCACGGTCCGTATAGCCCCCGGTGATAAATAATGTACATCCGTATTTGAAAAGACAATAGGGATGACGACAACTTTTTTTCCTTAGTCTATCAGGAAGATTATTGAAAAGTATTGGACACGTATTTTTTATTTTTTCACGTAATCAAACTTATACGGAGATATATTGAGTTGAAATGTCGCGTGACGTCACGGTTAGGTACGATTTATATCTAACGGTGACGTAGTTAGCCCCCACTCTCCAACTTTAATGCGTTTTAACTTTGTCATTCTTTGTTAATTTGATAAAACAAAAAATACGTGTCTAATTTTTTTTTATTACCTGACTGACGGACTAATTAGAATTTCGATTTCTTCACCCTGTCGTCATCCCTATTTATGTAACCCTCTATGTTCTTTACACTCACAGGCTGGTCACCAATATAGAATTGCTTTATTTTGGCAGCAATTTCAGATTGTTATTTATCTGAGCTGAATTCCAAGTCAGCAGGTAGAAAACATAAACTGAGGACATAAATTGCAACCAGTGTCATTACCATTTACCTTGTAAACTCAGGAAAAATGCTTAAAAATTTATTTGTGTGTGTGTGTGTAAAGTATGATGAAAAGATGCAAAATAATAAGCATATAATAATATAAATTTCAACCACCGAACAGGCAAGCGCTCACTAGAGATTGTGTGTCGCCATAGCTCAATTTATTTAGTCACTCGATCACGATATTTTTAAATTTATAGTTTGAGACTTGTTTTATAGATTTGTATTTCGATTTAAGTTTGTAAAGAAGAAGGGGAGCAGCGTAGTTTAGTTTCTTTTAGCGAAATAAGATTTGACCGGGCGAATAAAGATATACACGTTTTATTGTTACTAGCAGGGCGGCGACACTTTAAGGTGGTATCTATGGTGGTGTAGTGTTACCTTAAAGTGGTACTACATTCATACAGTGCCTACATAGGCACTGTATGAATGTAGTGTAGGACCCAATTATGAAAAAGTCTTCAAATAACGAATCCCGTGGGACCTTCCTTGACCATACGTACAACCGGTATGTACTTAATGGGCACGTTCTCCAGAATACAAAAACCGGCCAAGTGCGTGTCGGGGCACGCGCAAAGTATAGGGTTCCGAAGTTGACGATGCCCACAGTACCCCGCATACTCGTATATAACGTAGTTGAAAGGAAAACTATCACAGCTAAGTAGGCTGTACAAACTTACGAGTCATAGTCGACCAACTTATGAAATGATTAAAAAACCAATGATTTTTCTCGAGCGGCAGGGGCGTCGGGCGGGCACGTCATACCACAGGCTAGCTAGATGCTAATAAGTAATAAGTCTTAGAAAGGTACTGTGGGCATCCTCAACATCGGAACCCTATACATTGCGCGTGGCCCGACACGCACTTGGCCGGTTTTTTTTAGTTAAATATGTTAGTGTAAGTCGTTGGTCACGTTTGCGTTCGTGTCGCCACCGTGCAGGATGCCCCTGCAAATCAACGTCGCGGATATTATTATCCGTGGCATAATGTTGAGCGGGTACCCTTTTTGGTGCTCGTAAATACTGATTTCTCTTTAAAAAAAAAATTGTAAATCAATATTTTTTTTAAAGAGAAATCAGTATAAGTATGTGTACCTATATTTATTACATTAATTGTACCTAACTTTTTTTATGTATTTTTTTTGTGTATTGATTAGTACTTAGTTTTTTTGCACCACCACAACAATTTCTGCTTTGCCAAAAGGTTTAACTGGTAGAGAATGCCTTATGGTTGACGTCGGATGGGCTTAAAATCAGCATTAGCTGTGCCCATACCCTTTTTCCATAAATGTCTATGATTATTTGTTAAAGCTAAGGAATGTTGCATGCTAATATGGAAAATAAACGAATTTGTATTGTATGTATTGTATTGTATTGTATGGCATTAAATTCGCTTTTTGTATTAGATTTAACTAATGTGCAATAAAGTTTAGTTTGGCTTGGTTCGTATTAGAAGAAGCAGAAGAAAGACATTTATTCGCTGCACAGAAGACACGGTTTATAGCAAAAAATACACGAAAAAATGCACAAAAATAACATTACAAACACAACAACAAAAAAAAGAGACGCCCAGAGACGCCTTAAATATTACTCACAGAGGTATAGCACGACACAACTTAGAAGGCGCGCGGATTAAGCAATAACAGACTCTGCGTCAACGGCTTAAGTGCTTCGCCGCGCGCCTTCTAAGTTGTGTTCTTACATACGAGCAAGATTCATTTGAATCTGAGACCCGCTGCAGGAGGCAGAAGACTACCAGTCTACCACTGGCTTCAGAATGAGAACTCGGACTCTGAATTGCTGACAATCTTTATTACGATAAACATAGTATATTGACAACGATGTTCACTTACTAGCCTTACGGTTAAATTGAACATTTCCAGCAATTTATATATGTATGTATTTAATATATTTAATTCTCGTGTCACAGTGTTTGTAACTAAACTTCAGTAGGTCTGAGAATAGGACGTCAGCTATTTTTCATACCCAAAAAAAATCTAAGGTGGTACGAAGTCCGCGGGGTTAGCTAGTTTCTCTATATCAGTATTTATATCGTTGTCTAGCACCCATAGTAGAAGCTTTGCTTAGTTTGCGGCTAGGTTTAAAATGTAGGTGTGAAATGTCCTAAGATATAGTATTATTATTGTATTAATTTCAGCACCGTCAAGTCTGGCAACCATGCCATGCTCCGGTTACAGACATTGAAATTTTGCCATTTGCTTGTGCTGCTAAAGGTACTTAAACTTAATAAAGAAATCTCACAATTACCAACACATTCCACCCTCCATAGTAGGCATTTTTGTAACAGCACACAGCATATGGCCAAGTTAGTAACCGATAATAATGTTGGGAGATGTTGTTGAGTTATAAAATTATTTCCTAACATACATCACTCACTCCGCACTAGGGGTGATCTGTGCTCCAGCACTTCCGCACACCTCGGCCTCCTTTATCCATAACTGCAAGTCTACACAAGTGAGGACTTGCATAGAGGTATTGTATGCAATAGCCAAACTGGTAAGTACATTGTGGGTTCGTTACTTCTTTCTTATAATATCAATCTGTACTTTATGTTTCAAATTCTATTCACTTTTATCATGAATATTTGATACCGATCGTTTTTAAAAGCGAACTGAAATTACCTTGCCCTTTCACCTGCTTCAGGGTCCCAATTTTCTTTTCTATCGTCCCTTTTTTAAGGGGAATCAATCTCATCATACTTTTCTGCTTCTTCGTTATTAAATTATGCATGTTTATATTTTTTTGTTCCTCAATGTCTTGGAGAGATGGCTCGGTCTGCGGTGGGTTTAGATACTGCTTCATTTCACTTAAATTGGGAAACCATCCTGCGGGTACAAAACTGAAGACACTAGGGTGCTTCCAGGTGTCAATGACATTGGTTTCTGTATCCGCCAGTGAAGTATTAAATGCAGGTACATAATTTTTTTGAGGACTCATTCTGTCAATTCCTGAAGCAATATCGTCTCTAGTATGACGGGTTGTCCCGGAGAATAGTATGTTTGTTGGAGTGGTGTCTGATTTAGTTTGCTCAATAGTCACGATGTTATGATCGCTGCAGCTTGTGTTTGATTTTGTTGCATTGGTCGTCGATGCAGTGAAGGGAAGGAGGTAGGTATATGGTGGGGCGATACCGGGGGGTAGAGGTTGGAAAGGTCGTTGGGGTAGCCCTACCCGGTACATAGTGGGAGGAAGCAGTCTGATGTCCAACCGTATAGGATGTACGTAATCTGGTGGTTGGTGAGGCGCATTGACGTAGTTACTTTTTTGAAGCGGAGGCAGTACTGGAACTACAATATCCATGAGATATGAACTTGGTGGGATAGACTCAGGCAATTCATCGACTGAGCTAAAAATTCTCCAATCTCCTGCAATGTGATATGAAATTGGGTTATTACTTACAGTTACACGTAATCTTTTTAAATACTTTTGAGCTGCTGGTTTCCATGGGCTGCGGTGACTACTTAACATCAGGTGACCCGCATGGTCGTTTGTCAACTTTAGGTATAAAAAAATAAAAATAAATTAAAATTGTGAATGATGGTGACGTAAATTCATTAATAAGCATATAGTAGGTAGTGATTAAGAGATGTTTGTTATTGAAACAAAAGCAGTATTTAAACCATAAATATTCATAATAATCATCATCATCATCTTTCGAACTGTTCTTCTCGTCGACGTTTCGACGACGGCGGGCGGTGGACAAACGGACTCAGGGTCTAAATCAATTTTCTTTTTTTAATTATTTTAAGTATACTACCACCACCATTACCACCACAACAGCCTAGGTATTTACGTCCCACTGCTGAGTACAAGCCTCCTCTCGTCACTAATAGTATCTGCGAGCCTACACAAGTGTTATTATTACACATGTGGCTGATAACTCGTCTATTGTGGACCTTTTATCATTCTATATTGTACATTCCAAATTCGAATGGTCGATTAAAATCGTATTTTTTATGATATCCCTTTGATTTGCCCTTTCAGTTGATTCATTCAGGGTCCCAATTAACTTTTCTATCGTCCCATCTAGATTTTAAGGGGAATCAATTTCATCGTACCTTTTTGCTTCTTCGTTACGAAACTCTGCTTGTTTATATTTTCTTGTTCCTTAATATTTTGCAGAGATAGCTGGATCCTCGGTGGGTCTAGATTCTGTTTCATTTCACTTAATTTGGAAAACCTTATTTCTGGTACGAAATTGAAGACATTGTGGCGTTTCCAGGTGTCAATGACATTGGTTTCTGTGTCTTGCAGCGCAGTATTAAAAGCGGAAATATTCGTGTTCTGAGGTCTTATGCTGTCAATTCCAAAAGGAATATCTACTACAGTACGGCGGGTTGTCCAGGAGAAAAACATGTCCATTGGAGTGGTGTCTGATTCAGGTTGGCCAATAGTCACCATGTCATAAAGGCTGTGGCTTGTGTTTGATTTTGTTGTATTGGTTGTTGGTGCAGTAAACGGGACGAATGACTGTAGAGGATGTATATAGTCTAGTGGTTGGTAAAGCGCGTTGACGTTTTTGCCTTTTTGACGCAGCGGTATTATTGCCATCATTATATCCTCGGGGTGTGTACTTGACGGGATAGACTCACGCTGCGCGGAGTTTTTGGTTAATTCATCGACTGAGCTCATCCTGTCTTCTGCAATGTGATTTGAAACATGGCTATGACACACATTCTAGTACAATATTTTTTAACAATAGAAAGGACGAACCATTATTGTACAATCATTTTATTTATTACTAAGTCAAACATTTTAAGCAAGAAACCTCAGCGCGTTCTTATGTATCAATGAACTCAATTCAGACACGATTTGACGTAGGGACGGTATTTTATGTATTTCATAATGAACTCATGTACGTAAGTAAATACGAGTATTTCTTTTTATGGACGTTTGGAGACTGTCGACATCTCTGAAATTTATTTGACAACGCGGGCCATCTTCATTAGGTTATTATTCTTACTTGGGTACTTTTATAGTTTTATTTGGATCTTTGGTAGTACACGTCCAAGGAACTAGATTTAAGTTTAATGTCGGGACAATGGGAGCGCCAAAGTTCATTTACAAGTTCGAAAATGTATCTCATCAAATTTTACATAATAATAACCATTACTCATATTATGTTTCCTTTATTAATGATTGTTTGTCATAATTCATGATGTTCATAATGTCATTCATTACGAATGTCTATCTCACTTATTTATTCCGTCTATAGATTTTTTTGCATGATAAAATTGATAAAAATACTGATCTTTTTATTCATTTATTCGTGGTCTACAATTTTTTCAGCATAATGATTTATAGCTATAAAATGTTGTATCATAGAAATATTTAACATAATCATATTTAAATCGGTGGGAAGTTATAGGCTAGTTAGTTATCTATATACGCCCAAAGCTCGAAGGGCAAACGCCTGGAAATAGGGGCTCCGTCAACGCAGTCACAAGTAAAGATAGTCAAGTACCTAACCGAACGAGAGTAATTTTTTAACTGATTTTCGGAAGAAATTATTATTATGAGCAATGTCGTTGATAACTACAAAATTTATAGTAAGTAATAAATTAATGAAAAACAAAATTATGAAGAACAACCATACAATATACCAGACAAAATGGAGCCACGGACGATACAACCATTCCATGTAATTTTAGTAGTAGTAGTCCATTTTGTAGTAGTTTATTTTGAAAAAAGCTTTATGCTGAGCTTGAATTGGCGGTATTGTTCTCAGCAAAGTGGGATTTACATTTGATTTTCTGACGTGTAAAAAGCCCATAAGTCTAAAATCGTAATGCATCTATTGGACCAATTTGCTAAAGAGACGTGAATAAATAAATATTGTTGTTACTATCGTCCCCTTTTCAAGGGAATTGGTCTCATCATACCTTTCTGCCGCTTGCTCGCTAAAGTCTGCATGCGTATACTTTCTTGTTCTTTAGTTTCTTTAAGAGATGGCCGGGTCAGCGGAGTGTCTAAATACTTCTTCATTTCATTTAATTTATGAAACCATTCTTCGGGTAAAAAACTGAAGGCACTTTGGTGTTTCCAGGTGTCAATGACACTGGTTTCTGTATCTTGCAGTGAAGTATTGAAAACAGAGAAATTCTTATTTTGATGGTTTCTGGTTCTGTCAAGTCCGAAAGGAATATCGTCTCCAGTACGACGGGTTGTCCAGGCGAAAAATATCTCCGTTGGAGTGGTATCTGGTTAAATGAATATTGAAAATATTACTACTATGACATGTAAAATTATTGTAATTTTATGAATAAATTATCTGAATTTGAATCTGAATAAATAGATGCTCTGTGTTACTTTAAAAAAGCCGTGGTGGCCTAGTGGTTCGACCTACCGCCTCTCGTGCCGAGGGTAGGGGGTTCGATTCCAGCTCGCACCTCTAAGGTTACTTACGTGCGAAATTCAATTTGAATTTACCATGAGCTTTTCGGTGAAGGAAAACATCGTAAGGAAACCTGCACGCATCTGCGAAGTAATTCAAAGATGTGTGTGAAGTCCCCAATCCGCACTGGGCCCGCGTGGGGACTATAGCCCAAACCCTCTCATGATGAGGGGAGGCCTGTGCCCAGCAGTGGGACGCAAATAGGCTGTAGTAGTCGTAGTAGTAATAGTAGTTGCAGGTTACAACAGAAGGCGCATGGATTAAGCAGTAGGTACATAGACATAAATAATACTTCGTATGGACCCGGCCTAACGTAGATACATGTCATGTTTCCCCACTTCATTGGTGTCCAATCCAAAGTTAAACTTATATAGTGACACTAAAGCTGGATCACATTTTTTCAAACGAGACGAGTTTTTAGATACTGAGAAACAGTTTCGAAAAATGTTTTTTTTAAAACTCTTATTGTCACGCACGCTCGGTGACAGAACTTTGGATTGGACACCGTGGAAGTGGGGACATATTACGTGTACGTTAGACCGGGTCTATATTATTTACGTCTATGAGTAGGTAGGTAGTATCTGCGTCAGCTGCGCTTTCTATGTTGTGTGTGTCATACTATAACAGCAAAAATCATCCCGAAAGATGTTTACTGCTGAACTACACTAGGCCTCGATGAATTCGCGCAAATAATTATATATCAAACTGGCAGTTAAAAGAGACTCGAAGCCGCCTAGTGCCAAGTATTATACAGAGTCGAGCAAAACGTTGTGACGATATTCTACCCACTGAATCAGCCTGTCGACTCTAAGCATGGTTTTAGGTTGGTAATTTATTTTTCACCTCACTGGCTCGAAAGTGGTCGTTTTGCAGCAAAGTTGTTTTTATCCGCTAGCGTGGAAAGTGTTTTTGAAATTTGAATGACGCATGACGCCACTGTCACAATAAAAAAACAACGATACGTTCTGAAACGCAATTCGTCGTGAGAGTTTTATTAAAATAAAGGTTCAATTTACTTAATATCATCATTAATAAAATTATGTTAATAATACACCGTTTCAGATGTATTTCATTATTTCACTATGTCTTATCACAAAAATACTCAAATATGTGTATATTTTAACTGTATTCAATGAATAATTGAATCTTGAAGTACGAGTAGGAGTGATTTGGAACGCAACCTCCGGAAAAAAAAACATAAAAAGTTTTAGATTGCTGGTTTTGTAATTTAGAAAACGAGCATCTAGAAAATATGAGCATCTAGAATCTAGATGAAGATACGAATTTAACTCCTCCAGAGTTAGCACAAACTGTACGCGACAACGAACTGTCGTCTTCCCGAAAAATGAGGTGAAAAAAACCGGCCAAGTGCGTGTCGGGCCACGCGCAAATTATAAGGTTCCGAAGTTGAGGATGCCCACAGTACCTTTCTAAGACTTATTAGCATCTAGCTAGCCTATGGTACGAGTGGTACGACGTGCCCGCCCGACGCCCCTGCCGCTCGAGAAAAATCATCATTATAAGTTGGTCGACTATTACTCGTAAGTTTGTACAGCCTACTTAGCTCTGATAGTTTTCCTTTCAACTACGTTATATATGCCACAACCGTGATTTTTTTCAGCCATCCAAATACCACCATTTAGCTGGCAGGGGGGGGGGGGGGGGGGACACGTGACTCTAACAAAAAATAGCACTTTAAAGCTTAATATTTCACAAACGCATCACTTAATCAAAAAATGGTTTTAACAAACCCACAATATTTTTTTAATACCTATTCAACAATATGTCGCACCATGGGATACGCAAGAAAAAAAAATTACATCCCCACTTTACGAGTAGGGGAGGTACCGTATAAAAAAAAATATTTCAAAATTTTATTGTACCACTTTGTCAGCGTAACCAATATGCATATTCATGCTAAATTACAGCTCTCTAGACCTAAGCATCTCCGAGCAATAGTGCGGACAGACGGACGGACGGACGGACGGATGGACGGACGGACGGACGGACGGACGGACGGACGGACATGGCGAAACTATAAGGGTTCCTTGTGGACTTCGGAACCCTAAAAATTGTGTTGCGCTCAGCAGCAAAGTCGTTTGCTGTCTCGTGCCTTGAAACCCTCGTTTCACTCAGGATTCCATATTTGAACCACTCGCTTCGCTCGTGGTTCAACCCTAGAATCCTTCGTTCACTCGGGTCTCAATCACGCACTCACAGCAAACAACAACTTTGCAGCCTTGCATAACAAATAACTATTGTACCTCACACCTTCAATCCCATACTGGGCCATACAATTTTTTTTACTAACTCGAAAAAAAAAACTAAAAACATGCTTAGAATCGATAGCTGATTCTGTGGGTAAAATATCATCACGTTTTGCTGGACCTGTGCACACCTCTGAGTACCTACTACGAGTAGGTATGCACTAAGGATTCACAATCAGTCGAAGCAAAATGGCCCGTCAAAACGGGTGCCCGAACAACTCGGGCACCCGTTTGGCGCTCAGTAAAGACAATTAAGTCTTATAGTGTTAGGTTTACTTTTGTATAGAATGATTATCTGGACACATATTATAAAGAGACGTTATTAGCATATTGGAACGTATTTTCTAATGTCAGTTTGCTCCATATATTTTGACATATTCTGTTAGGCACTGTTCGTCCATATGTTATTATAGTTCAATGGTATGCACCTATGTGTAAAATTCGATTTTTTTACTACTGAGCTTGGCTATGATTGAGAAGTTGTGAGAGAACTTACCCATATATGCGAAGAAACGTAAATATAAGTTCGAAGTCCCCAATCTAAACTACCCAAACTCCCTTGTGATGTAAGTACCTTTTCCCGGCAGCGGGACGTAATTATAGGTTGTTGTGGTAAAACTCACTTATTATATTTTTTGACTGTGCTATGTTCTGTAGATACACCACTTGGTTGTTGCTTGTCACCAGTAGCACTGTGATTGAAAGCTGGAACAGTTGTAACTTTATTAATTACTAGCTTCTGCCCGCGACTTCGTACGCATATAAAATTGCCGATAACTTTTCTCTCCGACATCCGATTTTAATCAAACATAGCTTATATGTTGCTCCAAATGATGCTCTATGTACCCTTGAAAACTGCATTCAAATCGGTTCAGTAGTTTCGGAGATTAACTCTAATAAACAGACAGACAGAAAAGATTTCTAAAAATCGCTGTTTTGTGGTCTACCATACATTTTTAGAGCCCCCGTTCCTTTTTTTGAACTTTTCTTTCTATGTACAGACACGCTGGGTTCTGCTCTTTTATTATAGTACTAGCTTTTCCCCGCAACTTCACATGCGCAGAAATATTAAAAAGTAAAATCCCGTTTTTTCCCGTTCCCGTGGGAATTTTGCAAAATCCTTTCTTAGCGGATGCTTACGTTATAACATCTACCTGCATGCGAAATTTCAGCCCGATCCGTCCAGTGGTTTGGGCTGGGCTGTTGATAGATCACTATTTCAGTCAGTCAGTCACCTTTGAGTTTTATATTTATAGTATAGATAGAAGATTAGTATAGACTAGCAGCCTGCCCGCCCGCTTTGCACGTGTTCAACAAATTATACTTAACTACCTAGGTGCATCAAAACTTTCCTCATAATCTCCTCTATCTATTAGTGAAAACCGCATGAAAAACCGTTAAGTACTTTTTCATACAGTTTCTCAAAAAGTAAAGATTTCGATACCTGTTTAGCGTGCGAGAATTTCGCCATTTCTAAACGAGAGCTTTTTGTTTTTTAACAGCTAGTGATCGTGCGTAAGTTGGTTTTTACGCACTAGAGCTTTTTGTTTTTATAAATTCGTCCTATATGTTTTTTTTTCTTTCGCAAATGTATTAAGAATGTCGTTTGATACACGTGCAAAATAGTCATTTTCACTCGTCCTTAGTATTAACGCTTGCTTTTGCTCGCGCCAACATAACTAGGGACTCGTGATAAAATGACAGACTTTTCGCACTTGCATCAAAATGCACTAATACTAAGGTATTTTGAACTATCGCGAACAGACAGAGAGATTGACGCGGGATATAGGTAGACGGCGGGTAGGGGGAGGCTTTATAATGTTATAATTTAAACGCGCTAATCTTGAATATTTATTTATTTATACAAGCGATCTCAGAAACAGCTCTAACGATTTGGACGAAATTGGAATATAGATGTTTACGACGGCGACAAATCGATGAACGAACTCCGTTTTAGCTACTTTCACCCAACCACAGCTCGAGATTACACTCAACTAACAGCAATGAAAACGGGTCGCCTTGTATAGGATTCTCCATACAAAATGACCCTTTTTCATTGCTATTCAGTGTAAATAATTATGTAATGATTGTATTTGTCATGGCTATCAAAACGAACATAGTTTGTTTTATTAGTTCGAAATGTATTGAAAATTGTGAATTCCCAACAGGGTAAGTACCTACCTCTAATAGCTACGTACCTAAGCACTAAATGTTAAGCATTATGCATATTATTAATTATTAATCATATTTTCCTTACCAATTTCCGAAACTGATTCATATTAACCTGCTTATTATCCAAACTGAACACTTAGGTAAACTAAATTATTGGAAATGCGTGTACTTATTGTTTTCTATCACGCCGATCCGTGCGGCACTGAATCACTAATGGTGCGAACAAAATGGCACCGCGTATCGCACCGAACAATGCCTTGTATTTCATAAAAGAGCAAAACTACATGTGACATCATTGTGTTGTGTAGATACGCTGCACCTGTCTTGTAGTGTCCAATGTTTAGCTAATTCTCATTGCAAGCAGACACTTTAACAGATATTAATGCGTTTAGTGCCCGAACCTCATACTCATACTCATTCATTGCTATGCCATGGTGTTTACAAGATGTTACATTTCACTTAAGTACTATATCATGGAGCCTGTTAGGGTGCAGCAAATATTAGAAACTAGACCTTAAATACTAGGTATACATGGGTATTGCACATTATTCTCTTCTTATGGCCATGTATGGTTAGGGTGTGTGTGTGTGTGTGTTTATGGGTGTGTATGCAGGAATAAAAGATAAAATTTAATTGGGTATTATTAGTTTTAGATGATTATTTTGTCCTCTAAGTATTCATTAACTGTATAGTATGCCTTACTTAATAAAATTCGTTTAAGTTTAAAATTAGAATGTTATTACGATTTTTGCCATTTTCCATCCCAAAATGCTTATTTAGAAAGGTCAACTCTTGGTGCTACGACTATAGTACATTACACACCTAGGGCGGTAAAGTAAAGAAAGTCTCAGATCGTGGGTAATTGGGGCCCGAGCTGGAGGCGAGGGCTATAATCTAACGGTCTGAGGCTTTCTTTACGACCGCCCGTGGTGAGTATACGATTTTACGTCACCACCTGGCCGTGAAGAGGGATTTTTCGTCGCGCCCGAGGGCGGTAAATCCCGCTTCTCGGCCAGGTGTGACGTAAAATATCTTGTTTCTTGGTCCAGAGTGTTCTCGAGTGGCGTCCGCGAACCGGGAGTCGAGCTGTCGGAAGGGCTCCAACAAGATGGAGCGATGTCCGGGAAGTCGGTGGATGCGAGCGGCACATAACCTGTCGGAGTGGCGAGTCTTGGGTGAGGCTAGAGACCTATATTCAGCAGTGGACACGTGACCATGCTCGTCTGACATAATGATGGTGATGACCTAGTTTGGATTCCGCTTTTACTACCGCCTGTAGAATCGCGCTAACATTACTTTGCTAATGCATCATACATAGGAGTGGACATGCACAGTCAGCAGCAGAAGTAGATAAGCTGTCCCTAACACGCCCTTAACGTCTTAAGAATAAGGTCGTGTGTAGGTCATTTTGAACACCTGGACAGCTTATCTACTTCTGCTGCTGACTGTACTGTATTTATTTGTTTCGGACGCGTTTATAATTGAAGTAGCTGTTCGTCCGCGTAAAATATGAAATGCAAATCGTGATTTTAGCGAATGCTTTTTTGCCGGTGGTACCCGGAACATCGTGAGGAAACCTGCACGCATCTGCGAAGCAATTCCAAGATGTGTGTGAAGTCCCCAATCCGCACTGGGCCCGAGTGGGGACTATAGCCCAAACCCTCTCGTGACGAGAAGAGGTTTGTGCCCAGCAGTGGGACGCAAATAGGCTGAGTAGGTAGTAGTAGTAGTAGTAGTAGAACCCGGTGCAGGGACCGTCCTAACTTCAAAGGTGGGTGTTCAGCCATGCAGTTTCCTCCCCAATTTCACTCACTGTAATTGTGCATTACTAGATATAGTACCGTAATTGAATAAATGCATCTGCCTCAGTGTTTATCGTGGATATAGCTTTTTATATGGTCACACTTGAATCAAAACTTGACGGTTTCGTGACAACGACCAATCTATCAAGACTCTTTCCGAGAATTTGGTTTGACATGCATCACCGTTTCATTAGATCAATCCATCTTGTACTCGTAGCATTCTCACAACTTTACCGGTACTGCAATTCTCCAATAAGTTTTCTTACAAATAATAAATCCATACTACCAACATTATTAACGCGAAAGTAACTCGTCGTAAAGTCATTGTAAGTATTTTTCATTATTTTAAACGGTCATGATTTTTTTTTCAGAAATCATAGAAACAACAGTCTTTTTGTATTTTAATAAATGGATTCCTCCCAAAATAGAACTCTTTTTACTGTTTACAAGCTTTTGAAATTGTTGTTTTTTATGGTTGATCGGTTGAAAGGTCTAAATGTATTCCGCCCTTGATTGAAATCTAAAATACGAAGGTTAACCGACGATGTTACAGCCGATCCGCATGCGAAATCGGAATATTTATATGCACTAATGCACACAAAATAGGCACAGTGGCTAACGTCATCTTTGTTCGAAATAACTGACCATGTGAGCTCGCATCACGCATCTGCGAAGTAATTCAAAGATGTGTGTGAAGTCCCCAATCCGTACTGGGCCCGCGTGGGGACTATAGCCTAAACCCTCTCATGATGCGGGGAGCCTTGGGTCTAGGGAGAGGATTTAGGGTTTAGGCCTGTGCCCAGCAGTGGGACGCAAATAGGCTGTAGTAGTAGGAGTAGTATTAGTCTGTGAGCCCGATATTAAGAGCCGATTTTTCGTGATGGAGGAAGCCTTTGTACGAAAGTGTGTAGTTAGCTACACTCAACAGCAATGAAAACGGGTCACTTTTTATGGAAAATACTATACAAAGTGGCTCGTTTTTTTGCTGTTGAGTGTATTAGGCAAGCGAGCAGACTACCTTCTTGATGGGAGGTAGGTAATTATCATCGTTCATGGACAAAAGTTACACCAGAGGATTTCTCAATGCGTTGCCGGTCTTTGACAGCTCTATGCATCGATTCTTGAAGATCCTCATGTCATAGAACGACGGAAACACCTCAAGAGGAAAATCGTTCCACACGTTACACATCCGAGGTAGGAAAGAACGAAGCCTACTTCCCACTTGCTTCATTTCCATTTCTACTTGTTAGATTATTGTCGTAATTGTTAGTCGTCAGTATTTACCTAAGAAATTATTTTAGCAGCTGCGCACAACTGCGCTCCATACCTACTGGTGTTCACGGAAGACCAGCGTCGGATGCTCTACTAGTGCCCGGCATAATGCTGAGTGTTCACCCTTTTCAGTATAGTTAGTATATAATTAGCAAATAAGCTCTGCCATTGCTAAAAACAGATTTGCGAGATCTAGTAATAGTCATTTATGCCCAACTAGCTTTTGCCCGCGACTTCGTCCGCGTGGAATTCGGTTATAGCGTTCCCGCGTGCTGTAAGCGTTCTTCCGGGATAAAACACGTTGTTTAAACGGAACTTAATATGTAAGTAGCCGGTTTAGAAGATACATACAAACTTTCAACCCCCGTTTTACCCTCTAAAGGGGGGAATCTCTAAAAATACTTTACTAACACTCACTTACGTCTTACGTTATAAAAGGAACCTCCCTGCCAAGTTGCATGTTTTTAAGCCTAGCGGTTAAGAAGTTTCATCATATAAACTTTCAACCCCCGTTTTACCCCTTTAAGGGGGGGGGGGGAGGATTCCAAAGATCCTTTGTTAGTGCTCACATAAATCATAAAAAAAATCTTTTAGCCAAATTTCATGTTTCTAGGCCGAGCGGTTTAGAAGTTTCATACAAACCTTAAACCCCCTTAATACCCCTTCAGGGGGGGAATTTCCAAAAATCCTTCCTTAGTGCTCACTTTACGTCATAAAAGAAACCTTCCTGTCAAGTTTCATGTTTCTAGGCCAATTAATTTCGGTTGTACGTTGATCGATCAGTCAGTCAGTCATTCAGTCAGCCAGTCAGTTTCTTCTTTTATATATTTAGATTACGTCATAATCACATTTTTCCCGTTCCCGTGGGAATTTCGGGAAGTTCTTTCTTAGTGCTCCCCTACGCTCCCCAAGGAACCAGCATGCCAAATTTCAGATCCTTATGATGTTCCCGCGACTTCGTACGCGCCTAAAAATTTAAATGTAAAAATCCCTTTTTTCCCCGTTCCCGTGGGAATATCGGGAAATCCTTTCATAGTGCTCCCCTACGCTCCCCAAGGAACCTGCATGCCAAATTTCATCTCTCTACGATGATCCCCGCGACTACGTACGCGCCTTAAAATGTAATAAACCCATTTTTTCCCGTTCCCGTAGGAATTTCGGGAAGTCCTTTCTTAGTGCTCCCCTACGCTCCCCAAGGAACCTGCATGCCAAATTTCAGCTCTCTACAATGATCCCCGCGACTACGTACGCGCCTTAAAATGTAAAAAAACATTTTTCCCGTTCCCGTGGGAATTTCGGGAAGTCCTTTCTTAGTGCTCTCCTACGCTCCCCAAGGAACCTGCATGCCAAATTTCAGATCTCTACGATGTTTCCCGCAACTTCGTATGCGCAGAAATATTAAAATGTAAAATCTCGTTTTTTCCCGTTCCCGTGGGAATTTCGCAAAATCCTTTCTTAGCGGATGCCTACGTCATAACATCTACCTGCATGCCAAATTTCAGCCCGATCCGTCCAGTGGTTTGGGCTGTGCGTTGATAGATCACTATATCAGTCAGTCAGTCAGTCAGTCAGTCAGTCAGTCACCTTTGAGTTTTATATATTTAGATACTCTGAGACAGCACTATCATCTATTATTTATTCTATTAGGTACTAATGAAGAAGTCGCATCAGAAACTTGAAAATTAAAAGAAACTATCAAGTCAAGGGGAATATAATTATAAACGATACTGAATACAATTAACGATTTTTAGAAAACTCGAAAACTACTTCCTGGACGGATCGCATCAAAATTTGGTATGGGGATAGTTTATAACACTGGTCAACATATAGACTACTTTTTGTCCCGAAAAAACGCATAGTTCCCGCGGGAACGCCAATAAGTATATACCGAAATCCACGCGGACGAAGTCGCGGGCAGGAGCTAGTTTCCTAATAAATTTTAACTAACCTAACCTAACATGGCAAATTGATTTCTTACGAGCTATTTCAGCCCTTGAAATTTCCTGGTAAATAATTTAGAAGGTGTTAAAGGGCGCCTTGGAGGAACCGGACCGGAGAGAAAAGTCTGAGCGAAACTCTGGTACTATAACTTTGACCTAACAATTACATAATTTGTCCCGGTATATATGTATTCACAGTCGCGTCATCGATAGCGTGATGTAGAAAATCAAGCGGCTTACCAGCCATATATTATAACATTTCAGTTTGTAAATCGCTCAACAGGTGTCACTATACCTAGTGACACCTGTCGAGCGATTTACAAACTGAAATGTTATTACATATTTAAACAGAAGGTCTTGGTCAAATTATGTATGGATGGACTCGTCCTCGAAATATGTAGTCCTCGAAGTGTGACGACCGAACATGCGTTATTTGCGGCTGATTGCAAGAAATCATTAATTACATCATCTTATGAAGACGGTCAAGTGCACGCTGCTCTTTGTTCCAGACGTTTAGGGGTCCGTACTTTATTCCCAAAATGATAATGAAGAAGAAGAAGAAGAAAAACATTTATTCACTAACGCACATTGAAGACAGATAGATACATTAGATACATAAAAGACACAATAGATACAGATTACAAGAAATTAAACAAAAGAAACAGTACCAAAAAAGGAATTACAAGGGAACCTGTGTCCTCATGGCGGTGAAAGGGTGAATAATGAGGGGGATAATGTGGTAAGGCATCGCCATGTAATGGCGGGTTAAATATTTCTCATAGAGAACTAAGTAAATTATGGTCAAGTCAAGCGAAAGACGCTCGCTCACTGCTGAACTAAACCTGTGGCCCATCTAGCCACTCTAGCCCTTGTAGCTGCTTACCTCTTATCTGTAAATTACTTACAACCTGAAAATTATGGTAAAACGATGATAGCAGCGTTAATAAATGTGTACCTAGGTCCGTCACACAGGTCGGTACAGTAAAGTGTATTATGTAAAAAGGTACAGATATAAATTGCATGTTACAGTTTACAATATTCACAAAGTTTACAGTTTCAATGACCTTGCCTTTGCGGTCCTTCGATGTAGGTAGTAGGTACCTACGCTTTGTTTTGTTCTTGCGACATTCTCATCAGTCGTCTAGTTAGAGGCCTACCGACACTAGAAGAACAACACGTTATTGTCCCCAGCGAAGTCTGATTCAATATGAAATTAAATTTTTGGGATAGTCAAGTTTGTTTGTTCAAATTTGTCTAGAAGTATTGTACTTTGTTTTCGTAATTTCCTTATGAATATGGTAGAATACGGTCAGCACATCAAAGACGAAAATCTCCTATGCTTCCACCAGTTTTTTAAATATTGCTTTTCAGTAAGGCGCGGACACCGAGCCAACCCGAAAAGGTCATACATACATACCACTTATAAAAATCAGTTCGTTGACAGAAAGTACAAAAAAGGATTCCTTTTTTGTACTTAGTATACAATGTAGTGTTAGACATAAGGAACACTCAATTTGGCATGTCAGAAAGGCGACTCCTGATGCAACGCGCACGAAAATGCCGGATGCGCAGGAGTATAAAAACAAGGCTCGCTTCAGGCTCAACACACTTCGTCTGAAGAACCATGAATACCTACGTCGCTGTGAGTAACTAGGCTAGTTAATCTTTAGTTGTTAATTAAAAAAATATAACTGCCTTGCTAAAATATTAAATAATTGGGGCACTCAGGACGATGTTGACTCCTCACCAAACTCCTTACATGTGAATTTACAAAAAAAACGCACTATATAGAGTTTGGTAGAGATCTTCTACTATCTAAAGTTCTCCACTAAACTTTTGGTTTTCGGTTATAGCGTTCCCGCGGGAATTGAGTGTTAAACTATAATAAATTATTTATACTAAAACCTTCCTCTTGAAACACTTTATCTAATTAAAAAAACGCTTCAAAATCCGTTGCGTAGTTTTAAAGATCTAAGCATACATAGGGACAAACAGCAAGAAGCGACTTTGTTTTATACTATGTAGTGAAGCAGAGTTTTACTTTCTTTTACCTTCTTTTTATCATTTCTACATCGTTTTCTAATTTCAACCTTTTTCAAACATAAATAGGTATACCTACTGTGCAACTATGCAACAGCGGAGCTTTACAGGATGTCCCATCTACCTAACTAGAGTTAACTTCTCAAAGAAAAGAAAGTTTAACTACTGAAAGAAATAAAAACAATAGTTATTTGTTATGCAAGGCTGCAAAGTTGTTGTTTGCTGTGAGTGCGTGATTGAGACCCGAGTGAACGGCACGAGACAGCAAACGACTTTGCTGCTGAGCGCAACACAAAATTTTTCACCTCACGCGCGATTTTTCGGGAAGTAGACTTAGTTCGGCGTCGCGTACACTTTGTGCTAACTGCTAACTCTGGAGGAGTTAAATTCGTATCTTCATCGCTAGAATCGCTCATATTTTCTTTATTAGGTACTTTGTATAGGTATTCTAAATTACAAAACCAGCAATCTAAAACTTTTTTTTTCCGGAGGTTGCGTTCCAAATCACTCCTACTCGTACTTCAAGATTCAATTATTCATTGAATACAGTTAAAATATACACATCCTTACTAATATTATAAAGGCGAAAGTTTGTTTGGATGGATGTATGGATGGATGTTTGTTCCTCTTTCACGCAAAAACTACTTAACGGATTTTAATGAAACTTTACAGTAATGTAGCTTATAGATCAGAATAACACATAGGCTACTTTTTATCCTGGAAAAACGTATAGTTCCCGCGGGAACGCGATAACCGAATTCCACGCGGGCGAAGTCGCGGGCAGAAGCTAGTATTTAAGTATTTTTGTGATAAAACATAGTGAAATAATGAAATACATCTGAAACGGTGTATTATTAACATAATTTTATTAATGATGATATTAAGTAAATTGAACCTTTATTTTAGTAAAACTCTCACGACGAATTGCGTTTCAGAACGTATCGTGGTTTTTTTATTGTGACAGTGGCGCAGTGGCGTCATGCGTCGTTCGAATTTCAAAAACACTTTCCACGCTAGCGGATAAAAACAACTTTTGCGCTCGGATATCAAGCTGCAAAACGACCACTTTCGAGCCAGTGAGGTGAAAAGAGTTTTATTATCTCTACAGTCATTGGTGACGTTTATTACATACTACGACAATTGTTAAACGTTAATCCTTGGGGATAAATAAACTTTTGGTTTATTTCGCGTTCTACGAGTATTGAATGTGAACCAGCTCTCAGTTAGAGATAAGCCGTAATTAAATATCTTGTATTTTCATTCGGGTAACCAACTGTTATATTTTAATTACTATAGGTATAATAGTTTAATAAATATTTTTCATTTTAATTTCATTGTAAAGATTGTATTTACCTTTTGTTTTCACGTCATTGGTATACCGACGTCATAGGCAAGCGAGCGTACAACCCACCTGATGGTAAAGTGGTCACTGAGGCACATGGACACCGAAATCCTATGGTCACCCATTACGAAACCATAAGATCTCGAATGCGTTGCCTACCCTGAGGCCCAAGATGGAATGCCTCTGTGCCAGAAATTTTACCGGCAGCCTTTATAATATTTTCTTTTTTTTCAGCTGTCTTGCCTGCTGGCCGTGGTGGGAGTAAGCCATGGCAGTGCCATCGGCAGCATCGGGGGTCTCGGTATGTAATATGCATCATTACTAAGCTAATATACCTAATATGGGATTTGGGTTCAAATCCGGCTCTCACTTCTGAATAAAAAAAAAACCACCTTCAAACTCCGACAGCCTGCGATGTCAATGTCAAGTTCACTATATGATTATCATTTCTTTGGGTCGGTTCACTTGTCACCGACTGCGCAGTCTGTCGGAGTTTGAAGGCGGTTTTTATTTTTTTATTTAAAAAAATTTTTCGGCTACAGTTTCCAAACATTACTATAGAAATACATAAGTAACTCTGAAGTCTTCGAAATTGACACCAAAATCGTCTACGTGCTAGCAAATTTTGAGGAGTTCCCTCATTTTCTCATGGAACTCATCATCAGAACTGAACCAAATAATTATGAGACCAACTGAGAAGTACCAGCTTTTGAACAAAAAAAGAATCATGGAAATCGGTTCACGTTTACTATTTGTTTTTGGTGAACAAACATAAAAAGAAATAAAAAAGATTCCGACGAATTGAGAACCTCCTCCTTTTTTTGAAGTCGGTTAATAAAGATATGTTTGAAGGCACCAATCTGCACCAGTGACCGAAATCTTACTTCTTAAGAAACCATCTCCAATGCGTTGCCTTCCCATCGCCTATAAAGATGGAATGCATCTGTGCCAGGAGATTCACCGGCTGCCTTAAACCCTTACCGAACACAACAGTGTGAGCACTGCTATATAGCGGCAGGTTAGCAGGTAAGACGGTGGACCCAACCGGGACGGACCTAGCACCAGGTCCACACCACTTATGTTACTTTCTGTCCAGGCTGGGGATCGCCCATCATCAGCGCGCCGATCCTCGCTCCCGCGGCCGTCTCCACCTCAAACCTGATCAAGGCTTCTCCCATCCCCATCGTTAAGACGGTCCTTGCCCCCACCATCGTAAAGACCCCCATCGTCACCGCCCCCATCGTCAGCACCCTCGGGCTGGGAGGCCTGGGTCTCGGTGGAGTAGGCCTCAGCGGTTACGGACTTGGTGGCTACGGACTTGGCGGCTACGGACTTGGCGGCTACGGACTTGGCGGCTACGGACTAGGTGGCCTCGGTCTGACCAAAGGTCTCGGCTGGGGCGTCGGCGGCTGGCACTAAACTAACAAGACGAAGTGTACCTGTGGATTGAGATTTTCGCCGCCGCACCTTATTAAAGCATTCACTTTTTCTATCCTGTTTTAATTCTATTTCCACTGGTTAAACATAAAATACGATATAGAACATGGCGGTAACCATCGCATGGCCATCTCCCTGGTCCCTCATGAAGAAGACCTACTAGTTGAATACAACTAGTAGGTCTTCTTCATGAGGGACCAGGGAGATGGCCATGCGATGGCCATTGTGAAGGTTGAAACGCAAGTATACGATGACGACATTGAAGAAGAAGAAGAAGAAGAAGAAGAAAAATATTTATTTGTCAAAACGACATTACAGAAGAATTTAACAGTTTAACATAACTAACAAAAGCGGTCGTCGTTCGAGTCGAATAGGAGGACACATGTTTACTTCCTACTACTACAGCCTATTTGCATCTCACTGCTGGGCACAGGCCTCCTCTCATCATGAAAGGGGTGTGGGCTATAGTCCCA
Organism: Aethes cnicana; assembly: GCA_963971205.1. NCBI lineage: Eukaryota > Metazoa > Arthropoda > Insecta > Lepidoptera > Tortricidae > Aethes > Aethes cnicana. Next base: position 1,532,239 of record OZ020277.1, read on the forward strand.
CACGCGGTCCCAGTGCGGATTGGAGACTTCACACACATCTTTGAGTTACTTCACGATGTTTTCCTTCACCGAAAGCTCAGTGGTAAATTCAAATTGAATTTCGCACATTAGCAAACTTAGAGGTGCGAACCGGAATCGAACCCCCGACCCTCTGCATGCGAGGCGGTAGGTCGAACCACTAGGCCACCACGGCTTTTCACGGCATACGAGTATGTTTACATACCTACATGGACACATAAATAGGAAGATTAATTGTACGACTACCTTTGATGTGTGGGGGAAAACCGAGTTCTAACATAAATACCATTTTGAACCTAATGTTAAAATGTTAATTTATCATCTATTCTTCTTTCATTGTATCTAGATTTTTCAAATCCCGTAAAATTATTATAAAGAAATCGTTTCACCATCAAAACAGGCGGTGGCCTAAAAAAAGCACCTCTGAGTTTACTTATGAGCGAAATTCAATTTGAATTTACCACTGAGCTTTTCGGTGAAGGAAAACATCGTGACGAAACCTACACGCATCTGCGAAGTAATTCAAAGATGTGTGTGAAGTCCCCAATCCGCACTGGGCCCGCGTGGGGACTATAGCCCAAACCCTCTCGTGATGGGAGGAGGACCGTGTCCAGCAGTGGGACACAAATAGGCTGTAGTAGTTTAGTAGTTATACCATCATCATCATCGTTTCACACGTCAGAAATATATTTACCAAATAAATACAACGCGGGAAATAGTAGTTAAAATGCTGAAACTCTACAGCGGCGAAATCGTTACACGAGAAACGGTCGATCGTGAAAATGAATAATTCAACACAAAATCGCGCGGAACCACGTCCTCCTGCAATCCGAACAATTATGCATCTATTAATGTGTTAATCAGGATTTGACATGTCCGTTTCACAGTTAGGTACTGCATAAGTAAATCAATTACGTATAGAACATACATACTTCCAAAATCAGTGAAATTCTAAACCACAGTTCACAGTTTTGTGTGTGTCTGTTCTTAACCAATAATATCCATATTAGGCACTCTTTTATTTGGGAAGAAAGAAGAACAATTTAAACTTTAATTTACCTACTTATCAATATAACAAGTTAAATGATCAAAACAGAAACCAAACAGAATTTAGGGAGAAAATTTCAGCAGCCTGTTTAAGCGGACTTGAAGTACCTAATGATAAAATTAAACGCCGATGTGCTATGTATATGTGCTATTTTAATGTTTATCACGCTGTTCTCGGATTCGCTCGCAAACATCTGCCCACATGTGTGCTTAGGACGCTGATTGAAGTGGGAACCCGTATATTTTTGAGGGAACAAGAGGAAACCAATCAGCACCGCCATTCGGAGATTAATTTGAAAACTCTTACGCAAACATTTGTTTTGGGGCAATCGATCCCATTTACACATACAAACGGAGTGATTTCTATAATTATAATAATAATTAATTTTATTTCAGGCATCTAGGCCCATATTACATATACCTTAAAGACTAACATACATATTAAAATGAATCTTAAAAACTAACACGATTGCTTCTTCGTCGTGAGGCGCACTCTGGAATCGCTGTTCCGTCTTCCACGGAAGCGACGGAACACGATCCCTTCGGGCAAAATTCCTCTCTCGTGAAGGTTGACAGATGTTCGGTCAGAACCCTCACCACGAACGAACTAAAATTCACGCTGTGGCGTGACTCCAACCGTTCAACCCTCAGGGTGAATTTGGTCTTCACTCGTACATACTCCACAATCTTAGTGGAGTGATGCAGGCGGGACACATACAGCTGCTTCTGTTCCCGATCTAGAGAAATTATGCTGCTTTTGCTCTTTATTTGCATGAGGATTTTCAGAGCAGAGAAATTCGAATTAAGATATAATATGATCTATCTTCAACTAGCTTCTGCCCGCGACTTCGCCGTCTGGAATTAGGCTAACAGCTTACGGGTGTACCTTACTGACGGCCTGTGTTTCACTTTTCAAAGTTTTCGAGTCGTCCTCTAACCACACGGCGGACACGGCCTATAAAAGCACGATTTCGAACAAAATTCGAATGAAGTGCCAATGTTGCGTATGAGGACGTCTGTGTGCGTACGAGGACGTCTGTACACTTGTAAATGTGTGTGTACCACTACGCGGGCCAACGATTCACTCTCCATCTCCGGATGAAACAAATGACGGTAAGGGTGAGTTGGGCGCGAGTTGCGCGCCGGCTAGATTCAGGCGGGTGATTCCGTGGCCATTCTGTATGTAGACTATTGAATATTCTGTACTCTAACGTAACTTGCGTAATTTAGTCAAAAAATCAGTTAAATGCCACCACCACCACAACAGCCTATTTACGGCCCACTGCTGATCACAGGCCTCCTCTCATCACGAGAGGGTTTGGGCTATAGTCCCTACGCGGGCCCTGTGCGGATTGGAGACTTCACACACATGCTTGAATAACTTCGCAGGTGCGTGCAAGGTTTCCTCACGATGTTTTTCTTCACCGAAAAGCTCAGTGGTAAATTCAATTTGAATTTCGCACATAAATTATTTCAAAGGTGCGAGCCGGATTTGAACATCCGACCCTCTGAGACCCATGAGAGGCGGTAGAGGGTGGATCTAGCTTTCGACTCAGTTCTATTCCTGCCTAGGGGGGGGGGGTCATGACCCCCATGACCGCCCCCCCTGTATCCGCGCCTGCTAGGTCAAACCACCACGGCTCCAAAAGTTTTCGGAAGTCAAATGTAGGGTTTCGTACCACTGGGCGATATTTTAGAACTATTTATTAGGTAAACAGATCATCTATTCTATACCTACGCACTAACACTTGTACACATTTGGTCACAGGGGTAGATCCACTTCCTACACCCAGGTGATTGTCCTGGACTCTTGGACATGGCGTACAATAAGTAGGACTAGAATCACTGGACATATTCGTCTAATATAACCACCTGGGTGATCCACTCCGGTGATCCTATTAGACTTCGCCGCCTAAACAAGGACTTGAAGGGAAGCGAACACCTTGAAACATGAATATGTCGAATTTTAGGTATCAAGTAAGTTGAGAGCTGAAAACTTGGCACCTAGTTAACTGTGTCACTCGAGTCAGCGCATTATCGTTGCGTTTAACTTTACAAAGGCGCTCTCGGTGTTGCCAGCTCAAGTCTTCCCCGAAAGTGGGGGGTTCGTGTGACTGAAACGGTAGGGCTGTACTCGCGAATTAATGGATTTTGTAAAAAAAAAAAGTGATTTTTAGTCTTTGTGTGTGATATTATAAAGGGAAAAATATCAGTTTTTGCAATGGATAAACTCGAAAATATCTTAACCAATATATATATAGATTAGAACATCTTTTAATATAAAAAACAACATGCAAGTAACATTATACACTGTGGCAATGTTGATAGGCGTTAACTTCGGCATTCTACTTGGGATCGGACATTAACAGAAACGATACCATAATAGTAGGTACATTACAGACCTTAGGGTGGTGAATTCGCAAATGTCCCAGATCGCAGGTTTCTGTGGCCCGAACCGAAGGTGAGGGCCATAAATATGCGATCTGGGACTTTACGAATTTACCGCCCGTGGTTTGTCAAAAGTTTTACATCTTGCCTTGGCCAAGAAGTGAGATTTTTCTCTCCGCGTAGCGGGCAGGAAATCCCACTTTACGGCCAAGGGTGATGTAAATGACTTTTAAATGACATGAAAAGAAAACCAAGTTTCTAAGATGGCTTGGTGAATAAATGAATAAAATTCTGACGCTCGCCGAAAGGCAAGGCACTCGGTGCATAGTGCATACATACATTTTGGGTTAGACCCGCACACTGTCAGAAAAATTCAGATTATATTTTTTTGTCACGAAATTAATTCCTTTTTCTCAAAAATGGCCGGGAAGCTCGTCATTGTCTGCTTTCTATCAGACTGCGAAGTGCGTCATTGACGATCAGTCAAAAATTAAAAAAAAAAAAACTCAACTGCATGCCCCGGAAATTTGTATGAATTTACTTCCGCGGCATGGATAAGCGCAGGGAATGTTGTATGAAATTTCATTATCGTACAGGTACTTTTTTTTTAAACTGATAAATACGCGAAGAAATTCTCAAACAGCCAAGTCTGCATGTTCTGTATCTGTCAATTGACGCGAAACCAAACGTTTTTATCCGTGTCTGAAACAGCGCAATGTATTTCAGAACGGAATTAAAAAAAAGAACGATCCATAAAGAGCGGGAGTTCTGGTCTTGTATCAGATTTATTTAGCTAAATTTCATGAAAATAGTTTACTAGTTTGGTTTAAAAATTAATAAAAGGTCTTAATTTTTATAAAAAACGAGAAATCTACATGCGAGTTTTTAACTTGCCGTGTTAGTGTGTCTGTTAAAGTCAAATATCGGTGAATACGAAATAAGACTGGCGTTCCATTGGATTTGTTGTAAGTACTTGACTACCTTTGCGTGCGTGTCAATGCTGTATTATGAATACCTAATATCAAGGTTTTTTTTCATTTTTGAGAAAAGCACTATATAAGCCTCGGCACTATATAGGCTTCGTACATATTAAAGGGCCTCGGCGAAGCCTCGGCCCTTTAAACCAGTACTCAGCCTGCAAAGACCTACTTTCCCGGCCACGGCAATAATTTACTATTAATGTGCGGCCGGTCTTAATTAGAAAAGAAAAAAATATCCGTCGTCAATGGTCCAGTTCATATGCAATCCTATCCCGGGTAAATGTTGCCAGCCGTTCGCATGAAGCCGGCATCTGAAGAGTAATGCACTGTAACTCGACCCGCTCTTTGTTTCCCCTGTTATAATGAGAAACATGTGAAACATAATCGATCGGCTACCAGAGACGTAACCGTACGCCGCCTTTGTGTTCTAACTTCTATCATAGATGGGGTTGTGTAGTATGTGTAGTAAGCCGATACGATGCGTTTTATTTCGATTCTGGGATTCCAATTTTAAATGTGTTTGCGGGCGCGTTGTGTTCTGTTTTTGAATTCGAGGTGTGATTTGTCTAAGTTTATACCAAACTGTAGCTATAGATAGGTGTACTAGAACTTGCTTTAAAAATAAATTCAACACATATGAATTTTACTCCGCTCGTTGTCAGAGATTTAACGGTGTAGTTTACGTTGCCTTGCAACTAAACGTCATCACATGTTTGAAGATCGAAAGAAAAAACAAAACGCAGTGGCACTGTTATATTGGCTGCACTGCGCATACTTCATTACGGAGTTTTGTGCGAACGTTATCACTATATTATCTTGATAAAAGTGGGAAAAGTGTTGTTTTACTATGAATTACGTGTTTTATAAGTGGTATTTACGTGATGGAGATTGGTCGAGTCATTTTCGAGTAAAGTAATAGGTAAAAAGCGCCCGCAAAAGGTATGTAAAAGCTTAATTTTCGAAACGAAAGTAGTTTCACTAATAACGAAAAAGCGAGTACATACTATGTATTCCCGGGAACAATACCGTTTTTTGAACATAGTAACAAGACATAAGGATTAAAATCTACGTATCTAAGAGTAGTTTCCATTTCATATAGGTTTTAGGTTACAATTTACGACTTTTATGTCAAAACATACTCGAGCAACTTTTGGGACCATAGAGTAAAGTATCATGTTCCTTTCCGTCAGTTACGTTGGCAATACCACACTTGAGTTTGTACTTTTTTCTTGCAACGATCTTTCCGTCCCTTTTAATCGCGCGCTTCAAGTGTTGTTTTGTTACAAATACGGATAAAAATGGGAAAAAGGAAAAATAAAGAAGATCCTGAGTACATAAAGAGAAAAATCAGGAAACTAGAGGAGAAATTGAGACGCATAGAAGCTAGCGAACATGAACCAGAGCTGGAGTCCCCGGAGCCACAACCCGAGCCGCAACAGGAGCCCGAATCAGAAAGAGAGGTTGCGACTGGTATGTACCTGAATTAAACAGCCCATACTAGTTTTTTCTTGTTTTCACAAAAAGTTATTGGCCTATAGTCTGATGTGCAATCACAACGCGGATAGACAACTAGACATATAAAACAAAACTCACATTACCCTTGTGCCATCAGTAATTCCTAATGAATTGTTATGAAAGATTTTACTTGATAAATTAACCTTTGTCTCATGCGCTAACACAATGGTGGTTAGACAACTAGACAATATTTTTTACGATGACAAATGCGCTATCACGATGAGGATAGACAACCTGTCATATATATACACCCAACCATAAGAAACGAGAAAAATATTTCAGCCATAATCAGTCCTTTCATAGTAAGTAATTTCAAATTCCAGGAAGTGCCGAGGACCAACTCCCAGAAGAATTTCTCCCAGAAGGTTCCGTAGCTACAAACTTGATGATGCAAATTTAACAATACAAACGTATTATTTGCGGTTGGTGAAGTAGACACGGCTACTGTGCCAACCGCAAATGATAAGTTTGTATTAGTAAATTGGCTTTTTTTGCACCAAAATATATAATATTTACAGTTATCAGATTTATTCCTGTACGTGTGCTGTAAGACCTTGCTTCTGGCCAAATTTCATGATTCTAGGTCATCGGGAAGTAGCCGGTTATCTACTTTGTTATAATATATATCGTAATTTTGTATGGAACTTCGTTTTTTTTTCTCGCATTCGATGTGAAATGCAGAGTGTTTAACGCGTGACTAAACAACCATAATGACATTCGAACTATAGCCACCCTCGCTCTGCTCGGGTGGCTAAACATGTCGTTTCATAATGGCTCGATGGCTTGTTTTAGTCCCTTGGTAAACAATCTACTATTATAATCACAAAATAATTATCACACACGAGTGAGATACGGAGCTGGGATTGTCGAGCACAGATCCTACTGCCGCAAAGGTTTCTGGCCGACTGGCGTAGAGTGATGCGTATATAGGGACCTTGCGCGAAAGAAAGAGATGGCAGCGCGCAGGTCGGACGAAATAAAACTTAAATAAAACAACGTTAGCGCCAAAGCCGAATTAAATTAATTGTAATTGATATATATATAAATATTGACATCTAGTCTGATAAGTCTTTAGTTAATATAGATGTCTAGTTTTTAAGAAAGTCTCGAAGTAATTTTCTTTGTCGTTAAGAGGCTTCAAGCGTTTTAAGATGATAGCAGCTGCGACTTCGTGATTTTTTCTATCGAACAAAATTATCTCAGTCATGTTTTGGCCTTGATCAATCCTTCAAGTTTATAATCAATATACACATATTCGAAAATCCGACTCCTAACATGAGTACATTACGAGTTCTGAGCATTTAAAAAATGTGTTTTTTATTTATGTATCCTCTTAATTCTGCCATTTGTATGAAACCAATGCTGCAATGGCAGAATTAATAAATTTTCAACCATTTAGAAATGAATACACACCGTGATTGGCTTGATACTCATTTATAAAGTATGACCACTATAAGAGATTACATTTCTTTGGTAACAATCAAAGTTAGACAAATAAACTTTCTCAACACTTCTCATCTTCATTTTACAGGAAGATCAGTTCGGTTCAGTGTCCAATTCGATGCCAAGGTTTATCAAAAATTCATGGATATCACCGCTAAAGTCATCTAAAACGCTCACTAGGTACCACAAAATCCACAAACAAAAACATACTTGAAAATGTCCCCCACAGATTTCTAGTGATGTCAACGGATGTAGGGTTGCGTCGGGATTCGCGCTCAGCGCGCTCACGGTACCTTGCAACCCTTTTCCTCTTAGGAGATGACTTTCAAGAGGAAAAAGGATGCAAGATGCTGTGAGTGCTCTGAGTGCGATTCGGAACGCAGCCTAGGATGCGTTCACAAAGTCTCTTTTAAAATATCGTTAAATTTCATGTTATATTGACTAAAAAACTGATGAACATATTTCAAAATGCTTTTTAAAATATTAACAAAGATTAAACTATGTATTTCCAAGAATTCGAACGATCATAAATTAACAATTTTGATTGCAGCCCTTTAAGTACCTAAAACAACGCTACCTACCTTCAGGTCTATAAACTATTCTAAGCAGGGAAAAAGCGATTGTACTAAAGTAGATTCAAATACAGTTGACGGACTCCTGGTCTATGGAGTGTGGAATGTGTCTTGGTAAGGAGCGCAATCTTATATGGCGAAACAGTTGAAAACGTGTCCAGCGGATGTGATAAGTAACAAAACACACTCGCCTCACAGCCGTTTTCAACCCTCCATATCCTGGTCGTTAAATATGGCCGCCGAGCTGTCATTCCATACAAAAACGTCATTTTGTCCCATAGTAAAATATTTAACTTTAACGCTACGTTTATAGGCGCGTGTCCGAGCACGTGAACGTGCCCGTTGAATGTCGTATTGAACGCCGTGCATGTAAACGTACAATAAATTTTAACGAACTGATGAATTAAACGAGTATTTCTAATAATAAACTTGGTTTTATTAATTATAGACGAAAAAATTAGCAGAGAACAATGTGGCATAACGATACCAGAGTGTGAGAGAGAGAGCTATACATTCATGACAGTGACAGCAATAGTCGAGAGAGAAGGCGGCAAATTTAAATATACTCAACACGAACTATTTGAATCAACCGGCCCGAAGTGAAAAGCAAACGAAGTAGGTTTGGTTTGGTTATTGAAAAAAAAGCTCTCGCACAGCACGCATGTAACATCTTTGCCGAACAACCGATAGGAAACCGACAGCCGACCGATCGACGGCGTTCACGTGCACATTCACGAGCGCGTTCAAAAACAGCCTGTTTACACGCTCGTGCCTGCGTGCTAGCGAACTGAAGAATGTGTCGCGGGTGACAAAAGCAAAAGACAAGTCACCAGTGCGCGCATCTCCATATATCTCCTTGGACTTGATAGAGTGACGAAATAATTTTATTATATAATAGAAGATACTTACTAGTTGTCCCGGTGAACTTCGTATCACCACGGATTCCCAAACATTTATTTTTCCTTTAGATTTTCCATGTTTTTTTTTTGTTCTAAACAAACAAAAAAGAATCAGCCAAATCGGTCCAGCAGTTCTCGAGCCTTAGTCAGACTAACACACAGCAATTCATTTTTATGTATAAGATCATTATAAGATAGATTAATAGTCAGGACTTAGCTAAACAACTTCCTTTTCACCATCACCACTAATATAAAATGCTGCTACTTTTTAAATAATTATATTAGTATTTTGGAAGCCAATTTAGCTTTAAAATATATAGAAACTATGATAATTCAAGTAAAATAAATAAGAAATATCAAGACAAGATTATCTGTTTTTAGAATAATTTGCTTATTGTTATAATTATCTATACATATAATAAAGTTGTAGAGACCAAAAAATCTGTACATTGAATATATTTACAAAAAAACTAACTAGGGAGGTTTAAAATAAGTAACTGAAAGCAATTTGGTACTTTTAAAAATTTTTGTCTGTCTGTTTGTTTGTTTGTTTGTTTGTTTGTTTGTTTGTTTGTTTGTTTGTTTGTTTGATTGAACCGGCATCACATGAAAACTACTGATCCAATTGAAAAATGGTTTTTACAGTCGTGTTAAGACAAGTCCAGAATAGAACATAGGATTAAAAAAATCTTAACCTTTTGACCGGAAGAGGGTAAAAAGGAGGGGAGAAGTTTGTATGAAAAAAACATAACGCGTTGACTTACAATCATGAAACTCGGCAAAAGTACTCTACAAAAGAAATAAATAAATACCTGTCCGAGGAATTTTTCATTAAAGCATATTTTAATCAATACTTTAATAAAAAAGGTTAAAAATATTGCGTACCAAAATGCTCTTACTTTACTAGCGACACTATTCATTATTTTGTTGTATTACTTTAAGAATTGGATACTGTATAAAGTATTCTCAAAACAGTTTACAGCTTTTTTGGATATTCGTTACACTATTTAAGTAATAAGGTATGAAAGTTTTACCAAAATTGATTTCTCACCACAGATGGCGGGCGCTATAATGTAGATAGATACTTATGATGTATGACCGGTGTTGAATTGAGGTTTTAATGTAAGTCCATACATACTGGCCAAAATAAAAAGAATAAGTTATCAATCGAACTGCACATGATGCACTGTCATGTATACTTGTTTTTATATAAGTCACTCTTTTTCCGTCCGTCTAACGAATAACATCGTTTGTATTTTCTAAGTATGATATTGATCATAAACTTGTGTGAACACAGTAAAGTGTGTATGCCAAAGCCCACTAGTTTTACTCCTAAAACACCTTCAGGCTATGGGCCCAGGAATTAAACGTAAAGAAGGTTTAGGGAGTGATTTTTCAGATTTTTAGACAAATATTTACAAAACACGGAGATTGACAACATAGCAACCATTGAGTTGTTATTTTATAAGCATAGCAACCAGTTGCATTGTTGATTTCATAAGCCTGACAACGGCAAAGAATAAGTATATTACCAGACGGATAACTGTATGTATTAACCTTTTAATTATTAATCTTTTATTATTAATTTTTAAAAAATGGAGCCGGTAAAACTTAAAAACGAAGAAAGTTATGCAAATTGGAGAAAATTAATAAAATTATTTTTACATGGAAAGGGTTTCAAAGATAACGGAAAAGAATTTAGTGATGCGAAGGCTAAATACATAATTCTCACATCCATTGACGACAAATATCTCGATTATGTTATAGAATGTGAAACTACTGAAGAAATTTTTGCGAAATTGGATTTAATTTTTAGATATCAAACCAACGAAGATATCCATTTAAAAGTTATTCAATTCTACAACTATATATATAGCGGAAATATAATTGATGATATCAATAAACTACAAAAATTTGCCACGCAACTAAATTCCACAGAATACAAAATCAATAATGAAATGCTTATTCAAAAAATATTGACAATTCTACCACAGAATTTAAACATTTTTAAAAATATTTGGGAAATCACACCAAAAAAAGATCAGACAGTCGAAAACCTTATTCGGAAATTACAAAAACAAAATGAAACTATAGTAGAACACAAAGTAAACGAACCAAACCAATCTTATAACGAAATTTTTAAAAGCAAAGAGAAACGATGCTTCAACTGTAACAATACTGGTCATTAGGGCTTGCATTCCGGAATTCCGGAATTTCGAAATACCGGAATCTCGGAGCTTTTTTCCGATATTACAATTCCGGAACTGAGACCCTCAATATCGGAAATTCCGGAATTGAATAAATAGAGTTTTAAATGTACTAGATCTTAATTTAAAGTTATAATTTTCCAAAATTTACACGAATTAAATTAGGTAAATATATTAGATTTTAATTTAAAATAATTTTACATCACCCTTGGCCGTAAAGTGGGATTTTCTGCCCGCTACGCGGAGAGAAAATCTCACTTCTTGGCCAAGGCAAGATGTAAAACTTTTGACAAACCACGGGCGGTAATTCGTTAAGCCCCAGATCGCATATTTATGACCCTCACCTTTGGTTCGGGCCACAGAAACCTGCGATCTGGGACATTTACGAATTCACCACCCTAGGTGTGTAATGTACTAATATTGATTATGATACAAAATAAGCACAGGAAAAATAGTTAGGACAGGACTGCCTTCCTTCCACACATATCGTACATTTCTTGGAAGGGTGGTAAGGAAACAGAACTTTCCCTTAGTGTAGCCTTTGATTTGCGCACTTGCATTCTAGGTCTGTCATGTGTTCCCCATAAATATCGTTATCTCACATTGTTTGTATGTTTGACCCAAAATATTCTCCGAGAACCTGGTTTTGCATTCCTGTTTTGATAATCTTGGACCTTGTTGGTCCGGCGATGGATATTTCGTTGTATGTAAGGAACAGCCTATTGGCTCTCTTGCGTCAGATGGAAGACCCATTTTAATATTGCACTATAAGTCGTGGTGTTGGATCTGGGATGATTTTCTTATCGGCGATGGATATTTCGATGTATGGAATAAACAATCAATTGCCCCTTTTGCGTCAGATGGAAGACCTATATTAATATTGTTCTATAAGTCATGGTGTTAGATCTGGTATGATTCTGTTATCAATAGATTCAGTGGGGTCTCAATTAAACAACTGGATGAATCAATGATCATTTAGTTGTATCTTCAAAACCACTTCAGGCCTTCTGGATTGTGAATCGACCATTTCTTTCCATTTTGAAAACGATTCAACTGAATTTACTACTCAAGCATGAACTTATTATCTTTAAACATTATGAATCGAATAATGCTTAAAAAGTGTTTTTTAAGTAATCTCTCAAGTGATAATTTAATTGATCAAAACGAAAACATCGTTTCTAGGGCTTGCATTCCGGAATACCGGAATCTCGGAGCTTTTTTCCGATATTACAATTCCGGAACTGAGACCCTCAATATCGGAAATTCCGGAATTGAATAAATAGAGTTTAAAATGTACTAGATCTTAATTTAGTTATAATTTTCCAAAATTTACACGAATTAAATTAGGTAAATATATTAGATTTTAATTTAAAATAATTTTACATCACCCTTGGCCGTAAAGTGGGATTTTCTGCCCGCTACGCGGAGAGAAAATCTCACTTCTTGGCCAAGGCAAGATGTAAAACTTTTGACAAACCACGGGCGGTAATTCGTTAAGCCCCAGATCGCATATTTATGGCCCTCACCTTTGGTTCGGGCCACAGAAACCTGCGATCTGGGACATTTACGAATTCACCACCCTAGGTGTGTAATGTACTAATATTGATTATGATACAAAATAAGCACAGGAAAAATAGTTAGGACAGGACTGCCTTCCTTCCACACATATCGTACATTTCTTGGAAGGGTGGTAAGGAAACAGAACTTTCCCTTAGTGTAGCCTTTGATTTGCGCACTTGCATTCTAGGTCTATCATGTGTTCCCCATAAATATCGTTATCTCACATTGTTTGTATGTTTGATCCAAAATATTCTCCGAGAACCTGGTTTTGCATTCCTGTTTTGATAATCTTGGACCTTGTTGGTCCGGCGATGGATATTTCGTTGTATGTAAGGAACAGCCTATTGGCTCTCTTGCGTCAGATAGAAGACCCATTTTAATATTGCACTATAAGTCGTGGTGTTGGATCTGGGATGATTTTCTTATCGGCGATGGATATTTCGATGTATGGAATAAACAATCAATTGCCCCTTTTGCGTCAGATGGAAGACCTATATTAATATTGTTCTATAAGTCATGGTGTTAGATCTGGTATGATTCTGTTATCAATAGATTCAGTGGGGTCTCAATTAAACAACTGGATGAATCAATGATCATTTAGTTGTATCTTCAAAACCACTTCAGGCCTTCTGGATTGTGAATCGACCATTTCTTTCCATTTTGAAAACGATTCCACTGAATTTACTACTCAAGCATGAACTTATTATCTTTAAACATTATGAATCGAATAATGCTTAAAAAGTGTTTTTTAAGTAATCTCTCAAGTGATAATTTAATTGATCAAAACGAAAACATCGTTTCTAGGGCTTGCATTCCGGAATTCCGGAATTTCGAAATACCGGAATCTCGGAGCTTTTTTCCGATATTACAATTCCGGAACTGAGACCCTCAATATCGGAAATTCCGGAATTGAATAAATAGAGTTTTAAATGTACTAGATCTTAATTTAAAGTTATAATTTTCCAAAATTTACCCGAATTAAATTAGGTAAATATATTAGATTTTAATTTAAAATAATTTTACATCACCCTTGGCCGTAAAGTGGGATTTTCTGCCCGCTACGCGGAGAGAAAATCTCACTTCTTGGCCAAGGCAAGATGTAAAACTTTTGACAAACCACGGGTGGTAATTCGTTAAGCCCCAGATCGCATATTTATGGCCCTCACCTTTGGTTCGGGCCACAGAAACCTGCGATCTGGGACATTTACGAATTCACCACCCTAGGTGTGTAATGTACTAATATTGATTATGATACAAAATAAGCACAGGAAAAATAGTTAGGACAGGACTGCCTTCCTTCCACACATATCGTACATTTCTTGGAAGGGTGGTAAGGAAACAGAACTTTCCCTTAGTGTAGCCTTTGATTTGCGCACTTGCATTCTAGGTCTGTCATGTGTTCCCCATAAATATCGTTATCTCACATTGTTTGTATGTTTGACCCAAAATATTCTCCGAGAACCTGGTTTTGCATTCCTGTTTTGATAATCTTGGACCTTGTTGGTCCGGCGATGGATATTTCGTTGTATGTAAGGAACAGCCTATTGGCTCTCTTGCGTCAGATGGAAGACCCATTTTAATATTGCACTATAAGTCGTGGTGTTGGATCTGGGATGATTTTCTTATCGGCGATGGATATTTCGATGTATGGAATAAACAATCAATTGCCCCTTTTGCGTCAGATGGAAGACCTATATTAATATTGTTCTATAAGTCATGGTGTTAGATCTGGTATGATTCTGTTATCAATAGATTCAGTGGGGTCTCAATTAAACAACTGGATGAATCAATGATCATTTAGTTGTATCTTCAAAACCACTTCAGGCCTTCTGGATTGTGAATCGACCATTTCTTTCCATTTTGAAAACGATTCAACTGAATTTACTACTCAAGCATGAACTTATTATCTTTAAACATTATGAATCGAATAATGCTTAAAAAGTGTTTTTTAAGTAATCTCTCAAGTGATAATTTAATTGATCAAAACGAAAACATCGTTTCTAGGGCTTGCATTCCGGAATACCGGAATCTCGGAGCTTTTTTCCGATATTACAATTCCGGAACTGAGACCCTCAATATCGGAAATTCCGGAATTGAATAAATAGAGTTTTAAATGTACTAGATCTTAATTTAAAGTTATAATTTTCCAAAATTTACACGAATTAAATTAGGTAAATATATTAGATTTTAATTTAAAATAATTTTACATCACCCTTGGCCGTAAAGTGGGATTTTCTGCCCGCTACGCGGAGAGAAAATCTCACTTCTTGGCCAAGGCAAGATGTAAAACTTTTGACAAACCACGGGCGGTAATTCGTTAAGCCCCAGATCGCATATTTATGGCCCTCACCTTTGGTTCGGGCCACAGAAACCTGCGATCTGGGACATTTACGAATTCACCACCCTAGGTGTGTAATGTACTAATATTGATTATGATACAAAATAAGCACAGGAAAAATAGTTAGGACAGGACTGCCTTCCTTCCACACATATCGTACATTTCTTGGAAGGGTGGTAAGGAAACAGAACTTTCCCTTAGTGTAGCCTTTGATTTGCGCACTTGCATTCTAGGTCTGTCATGTGTTCCCCATAAATATCGTTATCTCACATTGTTTGTATGTTTGACCCAAAATATTCTCCGAGAACCTGGTTTTGCATTCCTGTTTTGATAATCTTGGACCTTGTTGGTCCGGCGATGGATATTTCGTTGTATGTAAGGAACAGCCTATTGGCTCTCTTGCGTCAGATGGAAGACCCATTTTAATATTGCACTATAAGTCGTGGTGTTGGATCTGGGATGATTTTCTTATCGGCGATGGATATTTCGATGTATGGAATAAACAATCAATTGCCCCTTTTGCGTCAGATGGAAGACCTATATTAATATTGTTCTATAAGTCATGGTGTTAGATCTGGTATGATTCTGTTATCAATAGATTCAGTGGGGTCTCAATTAAACAACTGGATGAATCAATGATCATTTAGTTGTATCTTCAAAACCACTTCAGGCCCTCTGGATTGTGAATCGACCATTTCTTTCCATTTTGAAAACGATTTCACTGAATTTACTACTCAAGCATGAACTTATTATCTTTAAACATTATGAATCGAATAATGCTTAAAAAGTGTTTTTTAAGTAATCTCTCAAGTGATAATTTAATTGATCAAAACGAAAACATCGTTTCTAGGGCTTGCATTCCGGAATTCCGGAATTTCGAAATACCGGAATCTCGGAGCTTTTTTCCGATATTACAATTCCGGAACTGAGACCCTCAATATCGGAAATTCCGGAATTGAATAAATAGAGTTTTAAATGTACTAGATCTTAATTTAAAGTTATAATTTTCCAAAATTTACACGAATTAAATTAGGTAAATATATTAGATTTTAATTTAAAATAATTTTACATCACCCTTGGCCGTAAAGTGGGATTTTCTGCCCGCTACGCGGAGAGAAAATCTCACTTCTTGGCCAAGGCAAGATGTAAAACTTTTGACAAACCACGGGTGGTAATTCGTTAAGCCCCAGATCGCATATTTATGGCCCTCACCTTTGGTTCGGGCCACAGAAACCTGCGATCTGGGACATTTACGAATTCACCACCCTAGGTGTGTAATGTACTAATATTGATTATGATACAAAATAAGCACAGGAAAAATAGTTAGGACAGGACTGCCTTCCTTCCACACATATCGTACATTTCTTGGAAGGGTGGTAAGGAAACAGAACTTTCCCTTAGTGTAGCCTTTGATTTGCGCACTTGCATTCTAGGTCTGTCATGTGTTCCCCATAATTATCGTTATCTCACATTGTTTGTATGTTTGACCCAAAATATTCTCCGAGAACCTGGTTTTGCATTCCTGTTTTGATAATCTTGGACCTTGTTGGTCCGGCGATGGATATTTCGTTGTATGTAAGGAACAGCCTATTGGCTCTCTTGCGTCAGATGGAAGACCCATTTTAATATTGCACTATAAGTCGTGGTGTTGGATCTGGGATTCTTTATTTCTTTATTTCTTTATTTCTTTATTAATCCATACAACATGTCAGACTTACAGTAGGATTACCAAAACGCCTGACATGCAAAAGTAATAATAACAATAATACAGAATTATACGATAGATGCAAAAAAATAAGTAATCTTATAACTGATGGTATTTATGCCTTAGGCCCAGTTGATATGATAAATACCAATCTTGCAGAGTTAATCAGTTTATTGTACGTAAGTAAAATATGTGACAGACAGCTGTGTAAAAACAATGATACAAACAAAAAACAATTTTCACATGACATATCGTATCGTTCTATTAACTCAACGGCCAGTGCCGTGACCGTTGTGCATGAGAACCTTTTTCTAACACTCCTCCTTCTCATCACAATCACAGTCATTCATCACTCATCCATCAGTCTTACTCTTAAGACCCATTCTCTTCACACACCACTCAGTCTTTCCTCGCAATAGGGGCTTCGTCAAAATGTCTGCAACCATTCTTGCAGTCTCTACATATTCCAAATGTATTACCTTTGACTCTACCGTTTCCCTGATAAAGTGGTATCGAACATCCAAGTGTTTAGTACGCTGGTGATGTACTGGATTCGTAGCAATCGCTATAGCAGATTGGCTATCACTGTGTATTGTTATGGCATTAGTAAATTGATCTCCAATCAATTCAGCCAAAAATCTACATAAGAAGATAGCTTCTTTTGTAGCCTCTGACATTGCTACGTATTCAGCCTCTGCTGTTGATATGGCAACTGTTCTCTGTTTTTTGCTCTCCCATACAATGGCTCCTCCTTGCATAAGATACACAAATCCTGAAAATGATCGTCTGTCTGTAAGATCTCCTCCGTGATCAGCATCTGCATAAGCTTGAACTATCTCAGCCTGAGCATCTCCTTTAGTGTAAACTAGTTGCATATCCTTGCAACCCTTCAGATATCTCAGAACACGTTTAAGTGCCACCCAATGTTCCATGGTATGGCATGAGTTGAACTGACTCAAGTAACTCACTACAAATGCTATGTCTGGTCTCGTGCATTGTGCCAAATACAGCAACGAACCGATAAGTTCCTGGTAAGGAACACTTATGTCTGACTCCTCAGTTGTTTTAGCCTTTTCTAATCTCTGACCTGGAACCATTGGTGTCTTAGCTGGTTTGCACTCTTGCATACCATATTGCTTCAGTAAGACGTTGATATAATCTTCTTGGTCAAGTCTGACTGTCATATTGTCTTGGGTGATTTTAATCCCAAGTAAGAGATCTGCCTTTCCAAGATCTTTCATCTCGAATTTAGACATTAGACCCTTTTTTACGCTTTTCAGCTCCTTTTCGTCATTCCAGAATATTAGGATATCGTCAACATAGACGGCTAGAATGATAATTTTATCTCCAGTAAATCTTGTGTACACACACGGCTCATTTTTAGACCTTATGAAATTTAGCTTCAGTAATTCAGAATTTAGTTTTAAATTCCAAGCCCTCGGTGCTTGTTTTAGGCCATACAGACTCTTCTGAAGTCTATACACAAGATTCTCTCGTCCTTTCTCTTCAAAACCTTCTGGCTGTTTCATAAACACAACTTCACTTAAATCTCCATTAAGGAAAGCTGTTTTAACATCCATTTGATCGATGTTAAGTCTCAGTCTTGCTGCTAAAGCAATTAAAGTGCGTAAATAACTGTGTCTCACCACTGGTGCAAATGTTTCAAGATAATCAATGCCTTTCCTTTGGCTGAAACCTCGTGCAACCAGACGCGCTTTGTACCTACGCTTATTTCCTCCCTCTTTTTTGATTTTAAATATCCATTTTGAATCAACAACATTACATTTCTCTGGAGGTTTAACAAGCGTCCATGTGTTATTCTTCTTGATAGCATCTAACTCTTCTTTGATTGCAGCACGCCACATATCTTTGTCAGGTCTTGACAGTGCCTCTTGCACCGTAACTGGATCTTGCTCTTCATCCTTCACTGTATGATAAGTTACATAATCAGGGAACAGTTTAGGTTTCCGATCTCTTAAAGGATATCGTCTCGGTTCTGGAGTAGATTGCATTCCAACTTCACTGAGATCTTGTTCAAGCGCTGACCTAAAGGTATCCTCTTCATGGTCGTCCACTTCCATTATGCTTGACTGGTGATCCTCTTGATCGCTGTCATGATCCTCTCGATCATTCTCAGGATCCTCTTGATCATTTTGATGATCAGAATTAGGTTGTGTGCGATCTTGCTCTCTCTCTTGATTATCCAAATAATTGCCCAATTCTTGACCTGTTTCCTGTTGCTCGTGAACAATATGTCTTTCAAATTTAGGAGTAACATTTTCCTCCGAAACATGTTTCTCATCTAGATTATTATATTTTCGGTTTTCGAGAAATATAACGTCTCTTCCTTTTGTAATCCTTTTTGTAACAGGGTCTATAAGTCGATATGCTTTTGCTTCTTCTGAATATCCCACGAAGATTTTCAGTTCGCTTTTTGGATCCCACTTGGTCCGTTTGACATCTGGAACATGCAGGTATGCTTGACATCCAAACAAGCGTATCGTACTTAGATCGACCTTTTTGTCTGACCATGCTTCTTCCGGTGTCTTATCCTTGAGCGCTTTAGTTGGTGAACGATTCTTGAGATATACTGCGGTGTTCACTGCTTCTGCCCAATATTGTTGGCTAAGCTCCGATTCCTGTAGCATTGTCCTCGCTTTCTCTGTTATTGTTCGATTAGCTCTCTCAGCTACTCCATTTTGCTCTGGACTGTACTCCACTGTCCGCTGATGTTGGATTCCACAAGATTTCATGAAATTATCCATTTGTTTGTTGACATATTCTTTCCCGTTGTCCGATCTCAGAATTTTGAGTTTCTTTCCAGTTTGCGTCTCTGCGAACTGCTTAAACTCCTTAAACTTATCGAACGCCTCACTTTTCTGTTTAAGAAAATAAACAAATGTTTTCCGGGTATAATCATCAATAAATGTCATATAGTACCTATAACCACTAAGTGATTCCTTACTCATTGGCCCCGCCAAATCCGAGTGTACTATCTCTAATTTATCATTTGCCCTCGTGGCACCTACTTTAGGAAATGGTTTCCTTGTTTGTTTGCCTTTGAGGCAAGGTACGCACTGCAGAAGAGAATGTGTATTATTAAAACTTACCCCATGTGCCATGCCATCACGCAAGAGTATAAGATTACTCACTCCCAAGTGGCCCATCCTCCGATGCCAAAGTTCGAGAGCCATCTCGTTGCTTGTGATAGACAAGGCGCTAGCTGTTTGCTGAAAAGAGATGTTAGCTTTATATACACCTCTATCCTCTAATCCTTTCATAAGTACATTACCTTTCACCTCACATTCATCGGCTTTGTAAATTTCGAAACCTTTCTCTCTAAAAACAACAACTTTTTTCTTTTTTACAATTGCGCTAACACTTAACAAATTTGTTGTTAATCCGGGAACGTACATAGCATTATTTACAAGCACATCTTGTTTCTCATTAACTACATTACCTGAGCCCACTCCATACAGTTTATTACCATCTGCACATGCTACCTCAACCTTGCTTCTCTCCTTGTAATCATTCAACCAGTCTTTCTTACAGGTCATATGTGTTGAAGCCCCTGAATCAAGCATCCAATCTCTCTTAGATTCACTTTCAACAGTTGCGAAGACACGTGCTTGAAGACCTTGTTCTTGACTGTGAGATCTTGGATTCTTCGGACAAGCATTGGCTTTGTGAGGACCGTCACAAATAAAACATTTTATCTTCTTCTGTGTTTTCTTTGGAACTTTCCCTTTCTTCTTCGTAAATAGTGCAGAACTCTCACTAGTGCTCCCACCAGCGCAGCTAGATGCATGGACATCCTCCATTTGCAGAAGCTTTGTTTTAACATAATCTGTAGTCAGTTGGACATTCGAGTTTTCAAGTGTTATTTTCATTGGTTGAAAACTTTGGGTAAGACCTTGTAACATAATAGCTGCTAGTAGTTCATCATCGACTTCCTTTCCTATATCTTGAAGTTTCAGTGCAATTGTCAACAACTCTTCAACGTATTCTCTCACCGTTGA
The DNA here is from genome assembly GCA_963971205.1 of Aethes cnicana. Classification (NCBI taxonomy): domain Eukaryota; kingdom Metazoa; phylum Arthropoda; class Insecta; order Lepidoptera; family Tortricidae; genus Aethes; species Aethes cnicana. Next base: position 1,552,930 of record OZ020277.1, read on the forward strand.
ATAATGCTCCAACTTAATCCCTGTGATAACAGCCTACAGCGATTATTCAGACCCTTATCTTCAAAGGCTTTGCTCAACGCATCCCAAACTTCCTTTGAAGTTTTTGAATTCCTCACATGCACCAAGCAGTGACGTTTGATCATCAAGCAAATCTTTGCTCTCGCTTTCTGGTCTCGTTTAAGAGCTAACGTATCAGTACTCGGAGGTGTGGTCTGCGTATACTCAAATAGATCGTCGTGTATGAGATACAACTCCATCGAGAATTTCCACGAACTATAATTCGAGATTCCATCCAGTTTCTCCATGGATGGAAGACCCATACTCGAATCATGTTCATCTCGATTACGACCAACTCGAAAAACTGTCAATTTCAACGCAAAAAGCTTTCATAATATCAAGAAATTAAAGTGCTTACAATAATATCATACATGTAATAGATATTCTCTTATTATTAATTAAAACAAATGTTTTTTTCTCTCTTTACCTGATTTTCTTCTTTTTAATATTATACTAGCGGCGCCCTGCGGTATTACCCGCTGTTAAGAAGTAGCCTATGTATTAATCCAGGGCTTCAGTTGCCTCCATACCGAATTTTATCAAAATTGGTCCAGCCTCTTGAGCGAATGAATAATGTACTAATATTGATTATGATACAAAATAAGCACAGGAAAAATAGTTAGGACAGGACTGCCTTCCTTCCACACATATCGTACATTTCTTGGAAGGGTGGTAAGGAAACAGAACTTTCCCTTAGTGTAGCCTTTGATTTGCGCACTTGCATTCTAGGTCTGTCATGTGTTCCCCATAAATATCGTTATCTCACATTGTTTGTATGTTTGACCCAAAATATTCTCCGAGAACCTGGTTTTGCATTCCTGTTTTGATAATCTTGGACCTTGTTGGTCCGGCGATGGATATTTCGTTGTATGTAAGGAACAGCCTATTGGCTCTCTTGCGTCAGATGGAAGACCCATTTTAATATTGCACTATAAGTCGTGGTGTTGGATCTGGGATGATTTTCTTATCGGCGATGGATATTTCGATGTATGGAATAAACAATCAATTGCCCCTTTTGCGTCAGATGGAAGACCTATATTAATATTGTTCTATAAGTCATGGTGTTAGATCTGGTATGATTCTGTTATCAATAGATTCAGTGGGGTCTCAATTAAACAACTGGATGAATCAATGATCATTTAGTTGTATCTTCAAAACCACTTCAGGCCTTCTGGATTGTGAATCGACCATTTCTTTCCATTTTGAAAACGATTCCACTGAATTTACTACTCAAGCATGAACTTATTATCTTTAAACATTATGAATCGAATAATGCTTAAAAAGTGTTTTTTAAGTAATCTCTCAAGTGATAATTTAATTGATCAAAACGAAAACATCGTTTCTAGGGCTTGCATTCCGGAATTCCGGAATTTCGAAATACCGGAATCTCGGAGCTTTTTTCCGATATTACAATTCCGGAACTGAGACCCTCAATATCGGAAATTCCGGAATTGAATAAATAGAGTTTTAAATGTACTAGATCTTAATTTAAAGTTATAATTTTCCAAAATTTACACGAATTAAATTAGGTAAATATATTAGATTTTAATTTAAAATAATTTTACATCACCCTTGGCCGTAAAGTGGGATTTTCTGCCCGCTACGCGGAGAGAAAATCTCACTTCTTGGCCAAGGCAAGATGTAAAACTTTTGACAAACCACGGGCGGTAATTCGTTAAGCCCCAGATCGCATATTTATGGCCCTCACCTTTGGTTCGGGCCACAGAAACCTGCGATCTGGGACATTTACGAATTCACCACCCTAGGTGTGTAATGTACTAATATTGATTATGATACAAAATAAGCACAGGAAAAATAGTTAGGACAGGACTGCCTTCCTTCCACACATATCGTACATTTCTTGGAAGGGTGGTAAGGAAACAGAACTTTCCCTTAGTGTAGCCTTTGATTTGCGCACTTGCATTCTAGGTCTGTCATGTGTTCCCCATAAATATCGTTATCTCACATTGTTTGTATGTTTGACCCAAAATATTCTCCGAGAACCTGGTTTTGCATTCCTGTTTTGATAATCTTGGACCTTGTTGGTCCGGCGATGGATATTTCGTTGTATGTAAGGAACAGCCTATTGGCTCTCTTGCGTCAGATGGAAGACCCATTTTAATATTGCACTATAAGTCGTGGTGTTGGATCTGGGATGATTTTCTTATCGGCGATGGATATTTCGATGTATGGAATAAACAATCAATTGCCCCTTTTGCGTCAGATGGAAGACCTATATTAATATTGTTCTATAAGTCATGGTGTTAGATCTGGTATGATTCTGTTATCAATAGATTCAGTGGGGTCTCAATTAAACAACTGGATGAATCAATGATCATTTAGTTGTATCTTCAAAACCACTTCAGGCCTTCTGGATTGTGAATCGACCATTTCTTTCCATTTTGAAAACGATTCAACTGAATTTACTACTCAAGCATGAACTTATTATCTTTAAACATTATGAATCGAATAATGCTTAAAAAGTGTTTTTTAAGTAATCTCTCAAGTGATAATTTAATTGATCAAAACGAAAACATCGTTTGCAGTACGTTCCTAGGGCGCCTGCGCGTCCTAGATATATTGTCCTGCCTAGGGTGATAGTTACACGCTTGTCTGACAAGCGGATTAGGGTGGTGAGTAGCCCTATCGAAGTAGCTTTTAGCTAGATCCTTCATATGCTTGGCCATGGAAGGAAGGCACTTGGCTGCTTTCTTCAAAGCTGATTTAATACAATCTGTGCAAAACACATGACCACATTTTGTTGCTGTCAGTGGTTTTGTACCAAATTCGTCAAAACATATCGGACAGGAACCAATACCCCTGGCTTTCTTTTCCTTCGGTTCCTCGGGTGATTTTTTGATGGTGTGGTTCATTCTTTAGCATCATTCAGATTGAATTTCTTATATTATTACACTAAAGACATTGTTTATTCACTATATATGAATAGGGGGTGGACTGCTGTGGCTCCCCTCAAATTGGTTCGACATTGAGGGCACTGGGCTGTTTTTTTTTTTTTTTTTTTTTTTTTTTTTTTTTTTTTTTTTTTTTTTTTTTTTTTTTTTTTTTTTTTTCGAATTGACCTACGCTGTTAGCCGGAGGCGGCTTTTACAGCTTCACCGGACAGAGGGCGAGCGACCTGATGGGTGCTCAGCAAGTGGAATTTTAACTTAGCATGCCTAAGGGTGCTCCTATTGAGCCGACCTCGGACTTAGGACGCTAAGGTGGGGAGCGAGATTGGTTTTGTGCTACCAACGCTTCGGAACGCTACCTACGACTGACTGAGAAGAAGCGTCGCAACAAACTCAGTCAGTTTGAGTCGGATTTGTATTTATTACCGGTCTAGATCGGTTGTACTGGTGGTGTCGCCCACGTGTAGTGTGGTTCGAAGGACGTCCTCGCCTCCTCCGGAGGGGGCGGTGTGGTGTGTATGGAGACAAGCTGATGTCGCCCTGTGGGGTTGTTGGGCTAGAAGTCGAGCGGGCCGCGAGGGCGGCCCGATGTTTTCCTTCACCGAAAAGCTCAGTGGTAAATTCAAATTGAATTTAGCACATAAATAATTTCAGAGGTGCGAGCCGGATTTGAAACCGCGACCCTCTGCATGAGAGGCGGTAGGTCAAACACTAAAATAGTAAACATTAAAACATTAAAATTTAAACCCCCGTTTTCTCGATCCCGTAAACATTTTGGGAAATCCTATATTTAGCAGACAACGCTTAGCCGAAACTACTGGTTGCAGGAAGCTGAAATTTGGCATACAGGTTCCTTGGGTGGTGTAGGGGAGCACTATGAGAGGATTTCCCAAAATGTTTACGGGAACGAGAAAAACGGGGGTTTAAATTTTAATTATTATGCGCGTACGAAGTCGCGTTCAAAAGCTAGTAGGATATAAAATGCTACAGGTGGGTCGCATTCGTGACTCCACACAAACAACACTAGCACACTCCACCGGAGGTAATTGGAAATAAATCCTGCTAGAGTTGTTGTAGCGACTTCTAAAATATTGTAAAAAATAACGAAGGTCAGAAAAAATTATGAATTATGAAAAGCTTTATCTCAGAAATTAGTGGGTGCACAGAGACAGATTTAGTCTCATATTGTAGCAAATTTAGTCTTCTTTAAAAACGCCCGAAGAAGGTATCGTCAAAAACTATTCCTTTAGGGTAAAAGTTGCCAAAAACCTGAAATTTTGTCCGGAAACCTCAGATTCGGATTCAGCACCCCAAAATACATATAATATTTTAAAAAATCAGAACTACCCCAAAACTTTCCTAGCAAAAATACAATTTAACTGAATTATGTAGGCATCGGTTTAATTCGAGACAGACGCTAATAACCCGAGGTAAGCAAAGTTCATAGTTCTTTATTTGCTATGGCAAATAAAGAATTGTATGTGTACAGTACATTAGGTTAAATGTTTTTTGAAAATTGTCTTATATATGTATATATACAATGTTTAATAAGTTTCAATACAATTTTACCGTTTTGGTGTAGCAACTGGAGATTTCACAGTAAATCTTAACGTATAAAATTCGATTCTGCGTGATAATATTCACTCAAGTTATATGGGCAAAGTTCAATGAGATACTTTTTTAGAGAAACCAAGAATTTAGTATCTGGTAAGGACTTAATCGAAACCGATAAAGCGTTGTAAACACGTTGTAAACCTTGGCAGCGACATATCGATGGCATCTCTGGAACATCGCTGTTCTACCGAAAGGAGCGATCACGTCATTTGAAAATAAGTAATATAATCTTTTATTGTTAAAATTTGTTTTTGGTGGGAATTTACCTGGCATTCTACGTACCAGTTTGCAGAGTTCCGCTGGATTGCGTGAGCAAACCCAATTCTTTGAAAGATTCTCGGCACGACTCACGGCTGGATTTCAAACCATTAATTATTCGCACTCGCTTTTTTTATGATTTGAAGAGGCGCTGTAAATCGACACAACTACCCCAAATTACCAAGCCAACCATAACATGGGACTGGAAGAAAGCGTAGTAAGAATGCATAGCCGCTTTTTTAGTCGATATAGAGCAAAAGTGAAGGTACTAAGTTTGTTACAAAGAGAATCTACATGTATTTTCCAATTAAAATTTTCGTCAACCATGATCCCCAAAAATTTGGTTTCTTTTACAATAAGGACGGGACTTTAGATAGTAGAAGATCTCTATGTCTAGGCTCGCCGTATTCGTTTTAATATTTCTAAAATGGATTATTTTCGTTTTACTAATGTTTGTGGTTAGATTCATAACTTTTAACCATTTAACAATTTTAGTCAATGACTCTTCTATAGTTAAGTTTTTAAACTTACCTCTTCTATTTCATCATCCCCTAGTAACTTTACTAGTATCGCTCGCATCTCCGGCTGTAACAAGACGAAGCGCCGTTTAAACTATGTACGTATGTAACGCACAGACAGCGGTACACGAGGACAGGCTCTCACCGGCACCGGCTGGCGCTCGTCCAGGAACTCGGCGTCGATGCTGCGCAGTATCAGGTTGTCCTCGTTCACCTCCCTGCGGACGTTACGACGGTTACACGGTGCCATGAGGCCGCAAGGATTGCGCTTGGATGGACTCGTCAATACAAAATCACCATCAACATTTCAGCCGAAAGACGTCCACTGCTGGACATAGGGTCCCCCAGGGCGCGCCACTCGGACCGGTCCTGTGCCACAACAATACAAAATGGCCCATTCGAAATGAAATTCGGGTTTTAAACGTTAACACAGATGGCAAGGAGCAGGCGAAGAAGAAAATGCGACCGAAGCGAGTGTGCGAGCGTTGAATACGTACCA